>JAINUW010000538.1:0-600000 GCA_020205615.1 Panax quinquefolius | reverse complement strand
ATTCATCCACGTAGCTCAAATACTACGACATTCTAACATTAATAGGTTATACAATGACAACCATCTTGATAACACATGGAATATGATTTTATTATTATTTAATTTAATAAAATCATTTTACAATAAGATCCGAATTTCTCGATCGTTACAATCATGACCACTAGTGATACTAACGAATATCCTTGGCCGTAGTGTATGGATAATTCAAGGCTATGATTGGCAGGATCATGACCATTAGTTAACAGTTGAATGTCTTTGGCCGTAGTGCACTGACAGGCAATTGATTGGTATGATCATGTCCATTGGTTTTATAGTTGAATATCTTTGGCCCGTAGTTCAAAGATAGACAACTTATTGGTATGATCATTGTTATTACATTTGAATATCTTCAGCCTTTGGGGTAAGGATATTGAGTAAACGTTCTATTAAGCCTTTATGGCAAGAAGGAACTGTTAATTCACATTATTATAAATATGAATTGTGAATTTAACTAACATCTTTGGTGGTTCAGGTGAAGACAAGTGATGAAAATTCTATTTGTCTTGAGTATAACAAAGAACTGTTGATGAGTAGTACAGGAATAAAATATCAACGATGGACTTTTAATCTAAAAGAGATAGTAGATATTATGCTCTACTTGACTCTTCTAATGGATTGCTTATTCCGCTGCAGTTAAACTTGTTGTCTATTATATTATATTATTGAAGGCTAAGGATAATATATTCTGCATTATCTTAGTCATAATATTTCTTACTGGGCTAGTTGAGCTCACCCTTTCTTTCACTGTTCTCTTCAGGAAATGAGAACGTAGCTAGGACTAGTCGGAAAACGGAGTGACGGTCCAAATGATAGCATTAGTAGTTCTCACTATTCTTCAAAATAGTGTGACAATAAATGTATTGAGGACTTATTTTGAGTTTGAATACTGTCTAGTAGACAATATTTGTATTAAAACTCACAGCTCATGTTGTATATTTAAGTTTGTATTTGTATTCTGTACCATGTATCTGGCGACTCAAGATGGGTGATGTATACCTAATTTTGGGGGCATCACATCTCTGGTCGTTCACACTTAGCTGAAACTATTTAAATTAAGCAAGGATGAGCATTTGAGTGCCCAGCAAGTAATAGCAATTATATATATAAGCTGAAAGAATTTAAATGTTTTCTTTATACTACCCTTCTACAACGATTCAACATTTGTGAAGTAATCTATACCAATGATAATAATATATCAATTCTATACCAAATTTTTGAAACTACGTACTGACTATAAATAGGGGTAATATGACATACTATGAACATTGTTTTCATTTTTGAAAAGGTTAAACAAAAATTCATCTGCAAACCGTCATAACTTACTGGCACGGGGGGTGATCAGCTCGTTATGCCTGCATTGATCAATACTACATGCAAGAACGAGGGTATCGTTCACTCTTTCCACCTTGGGTGCATAAAAAGTATTCCCGTGTAGGGATGTTCATACTTGTCTAGGTTCCAAATCAAGGTTTTATCTTGTTCAACAATAATCTAATATTCAACATATATGTATACGGGTAATTGACGATGGTATATCAACATGTGATTAAATACAATGATATCCAAGTGAGGACACTTGTATAACCATTTATAGAAATTAACGAAAAGAATATATATATATCTAAATTACCATATACTAACATGTTGATAATCAATGAGCGTATATAATATAGGGTTAATAATCTGTACAGTAATAATATAGTTTAGAAACATTCTTACTCATGTCCATTGCATAAAGAAAATGCAAAGGTAAGATATTGCCGATCTTACCGCTTCTGCTTCACAACTTAGTTTTATCGTTTATATCACGACCTATCATTAATCAGATCATTCGTTAGATTAGAACAATATACTATAACACATAGTACTACATTTCACAATCAGCACATAACCTAATCACATTATTACTCATGTTTAACAACCATTGAATCACAAATAATCACATATCTAATTGAATTATCTAAGTCCAGATCAATTCTCAAAACGTATCCGATGTCTCGAATAACTTTATCGGCAATTATCGAGTCTAAGACTCTATTCTATAACTCAATATCTATAAATATCAGTCATATTATTTTTAAATGACTTAATATAATTTTAAAACATTTATTATAATTTATCATGAATTTTCAAACATCGGAATCATTATTAAATGATTTAAGTATTAAACAATCATATTATCATTAATATTTAATTAATATTAATCTATTAATGAATTCATTTCCAAAATATTAAAGTTATTTATAATAACTTAAAATACTTTTAAAGTATTAATATTACCCTTAAATGATTTTTAAAACATTTAAAACCATTTTTAAAGAATTATCATTAATATTTAAATATTAATGTACTATTTATCAAAATATTAAAAGTCATTAATTATAACTTAAAATATTTTTAATTCATTTATATCCTTTTAAATGATTTTTAAATTAATAAAACAATTTTTAACTATTTATTTAATATAATTATTAAATAAATTTAATATCATTAGTAATAAATTAATAATCATTAATATTAAATTATTAATGAAATTATCCTTTAAATATTAAAAGTTATATTTTATAACTTAAAATATCTTTAAACACTTTATTTTCATTTAAAATGATTATTATAATATTAAAATCATTTTAAACTAAATTATTTAATATAATTATTAAATAACTTTAATATCATTAATAATAATTAATTAATGAAATTTATCTTTAAATATTAAAAGTTATATTTTATAACTTAAAATATTTTAAATTACCTTATTATTATTTAAAATGATTTTTAATATAATAAAATCATTTTAATTTATTTATTTAATTCAATTAGTAAATAACTTAATATTCATTAATATTAATTTATTAATGAAATTTATCACAAAATATTAAAAGTCATTAAAAATAACTTAAAATATTTTCTTATATCATAATATAATTTTAAATGATTTTTCAAATTTAAAATCTTTTTTTAAATGATTTATTTAATATAATAATTAAATAAATTAAATACTTTTAATATTTCAAAAATATTAAATATTTATGAAATATATTAAAATAATTAAAACTAATTTTTAGAAATTAAAATAATTTTTAATATTTTATTTGGTATTTTTAATAATTAAAAACTATTTTTTTCTATTTATTTAATTAAATTAATTATTTTTCAAAAATTAAAATAATTAATTTACACTGTCCATCGCTAAAGACCACCTATAGTGACATAACTGTCGCTATAGGTGTTTTTCATGTTTTTCATGCAACCCAGATCTTCATACACAGTTACTGAGTGGCCTCCTTTGACCAAAATTTCTAATCGGTTCATGATGTTTCTGGACTATCTATTTCTCACAGATTATAGAACTAATGTAGTACTACATGATACACCAACAATAATAATCATATAATACATAACAAAGTAGATCTGATCGTCCAAAGTGGATATCAGAGTCGTTTTTCATTTCTCGGGTTACCTGTAAATGAAGAACGATTCGACCGCTAGATTTCGGCTTTCCACAACTTGAAATCCTTTTGATGTTTTTGTGATCTAAGCTTTGCAGTATTTAGCCAACATGTAAGGCTGCAAATATATTACACAACATCAACAAAACATCAACAATATAACGAGATCTTGTCCAGTCAAACGATGTCAGAAACCACACTCATGAACTTTCTGGGTTACCTAGAAAGTTCATCTGTGGACTTTCTGCCTAGTTTGACCATCCCCCAATTCCCGTATGTTTGTGATATAAGCTATATAAAAGCATTAAGATGTAGTATAACAACTATACTATAACTTGAGTACAATAACAAACACAAATAAACCACAACTTGCAAGATCATAGGCGACAAAGGTCTTGTCAGACCATTTCTGGGCAAGATCTGGGTTACCCAGATTTTGTCCATCGTTAAACAATTAATGATTTCACTAACAATAACTTTCAATCTAGACCAGATCTAAGTCTGATTCTTGTTCCAGATCAAAGACTACATAACAGACTACAATATTCAACACTTAAAACACAAAAATCAAACACGTACAGAGATCTACACGACTTGACATTCGTTGTCAGACGACTGTTGAACTTTTTTCAGATTTTGTAAATCTTCAAATCCGAGCCTCTAGATGTTATGGATTCAACATCTAGCAAGCTAGATCATCATTAGACACTACTAACAACATATTCTAACACTCAAACATAACATCTAACAAATGTAAAATTTAATGATTTTTAGTAGGGTTTTATACCTTCTTTGATCAATTTATTATTTTAAATTATGTTTGTTATATGTATTAGTGGGGCTGTATTTTTGGGGACTGATATGCTAATAATTTCGGAGGTTAGAGAGAGATAGAGCTTAGGTTGAGAGTTGGGCAAAATTTAGTGAACAAATGAATTATTTCTCTCTTAATCTATATATACTTCACATATACAATGTATTTGGTTGCATTAATGGTGATTAACTTATTTATTGAAATGTGGGGTTGTTGGATTTGGTCACCAACTTCCCCTATTGTCAAAACCTATATTTAGCTTCAATTATTCAAGAGGGCAAAAAGGTCTTTTGGCTTGATAATTTAATGGAAAACTTGTAATCATCCAATCCCTTAGGGTTTATCCCTTAGGGTTTAACCCTAAGGTTTAGTACATAGCATTTGTAAGATTTAGCAATTAGGGTTTGCACAAAATAAAAAAAAATAAAAATAAAAATTTTAGTTTCTAAAATTTTGAAATTAGGGTTTTCTTAATTAAATTAATTTTCTTATTACTCTATACAGGAACATTTGGGTTTAGATCATATAATTATCATTAACCTTGCTGAAATAGCAATTAGGGTTTATACTTTTAGTAATTAGGGTTACTAATTTTAGAAATTAGTGTTTCTAGAAATTAATATCTCTAAATGTTAATTAGGGTTAACCTAATTAATCATGAAATCACATAACACAATTATATAATAATCTCTTTAACTCCAATTGAGTTTCAATTTGAACTTTTTTCATTTCAAAATTAGGGTTTTCGCAAATATTAATTAGGGTTTCTAATTTAGAATTTTATAATTAGGGTTTTCTAAATATTAGGGTTTCTAGATTTTTAATTAGGGTTTACCTAATTAATCATTTAATAAACATAAATTATATAACACGGTTATATAACAATCTTGTACTCTAAATTGGATCTTAAATTAGGGTTTAAAATTATTACTAGGGTTTGGTCAAAATACAAGTTATAGTTGACCAACCATTATCAATATCTATATACACTTTATATTCATAGCACTCGAAAAATCAAAATATAATTAATATTATATTATTATTCTCATACCTTTAATATAATAATCCAAAATTAGGGTTTGGATTTTATATCCGATTTATTCATCATATTTAACATTAATAATTATTAAAAATAATTAACTTAATAATCTATACTAAAATTCATATAATAAAATAATTATTATAATTATTCTAAAAAATCACTTCATATATTATTTAAATAATATATGATTATATTTTCATTGAAAATAATTAATAAAAAATTTTAAAATAAATTAATTATTATAAGAATATACTTTATAAAATGATCAATAAATATAAAATAAAATTATTTGTAAACATTTATGTAATAAATATATTTTTATTTACCACATAAATATATATATACATTATCTTGTAAAAATTAAATATCCTTAAATATAAAAAAAATAATATAAAAAATTTCTTATTTATTTATATAGAAAATATCGGGTTAATAATTTATGTTCATACTTTTAATAACCAAAACAATTTGATTGGATTTATTTTTATCATATTCAATGATATTTCAAAATTTTTGTCTAATTAAATTAATTAAAATGAACACACACACACACACACACACACACACACACACACACTGCATATATATATATATATATATATATATATATATATATCAACATGTGTTTAACTACAATGATTATCCAAGTGGGGACACTTGTGTAACCATATTTAGAAATTAACGAGCATGTAATATATATCTAAATTACCATATATACTAACATTTTGATAAACAATAATCCATATAAATATATCACAATAGGGTTAATAATATAGCATAATAATAATATAATTACGAAACTTCTTTTTCATGTCCATTGCATAAAGGAAATGCAAAGGTAAGATACTTTCCTATGCTTCCACAACTTGCAGTAATCTTAGTTCTATCCTTATATAACACCTATCAAAATAAGATCATTTGATCGATTAGAATAACATAGTATAAGACATAGCACTGCTTATTGCAGTCAAAACATAACCTAATCACATTGTCATATATGTTCTACAACCATTGAATCACAAATAATCACATATCTAATCAAATTATCTAAGTCCAGATCAATTTCTAAAACATGTCAGTGTACCGACGACTTTATCAAGTAATTATCGAGTCTAAGACTCTATCCTGTAGTTCAATATCTGTAAGTATCAGTCATATTATTTTTTTAAATGCCTTATAATAATTTTAAAATATTTATTATAATTTATCATGAATTTTCAAACACCGGAATCATTATTAAATAATTTAAATATTAAATAATTCTATTATCATTAATATTTAATTAATATTAAACTACTAATGAAACCATTGCCAAAATATTAAAGTTATTTATAATAATTCAAAATACTTTTAAAGTATTAATATTACCTTTAAATGATTTTTTAAAACATTTAAAATCATTTTTAAATAATACCATTAATATTAATGTATTAATGTTCTATTTATCAAAATATTAAAAGTTGTGAAGTATAACTTAATAATATTTTTAATTCATTTATATCCTTATTAAATGATTTTTAAATAAATAAAACCATTTTAAAACTATTTATTTAATATAATTATTAAATAAACTTAATATCATTTATTATTAAATTAATATCATTAATACTAAATTATTAATGAAATTATCCTTTAAATATTAAAAGTTATATTTTATAACTTAAAATATCTTTAAACACTTTATTTTCATTTTAAATGATTTTTATAATGATAAAATCGTTTTTAAACTAATTTATTTAATATGATTATTAAATAATTCTAATATCATTAATATGAATAATTAATAGAATTTACCTTTAAATATTGAAAGTTACTACCTCCGTCCCATAATAAGTATTTTTTTTAGCTTAAATCACACATACCAATACACAAGCTAAAATGGCAAAAATACCCTTAATATATTTTCTTTGAAGTTGAAGAGTTAATAAGTGTCATTTAATTGTAGTGATGGTAAGATGCAATAAATACCATTGAATGCATAAGGGCATATATGAGAAAATATTGCAAAAATTGTATTAGAGTTTTAACACATCACTTATTTTGGGAAAAAATATTAAGCCTAAAAAAGCACTTATTGTGGGACGGAGGTAGTATATTTTATAACTTCAAATATTTCTAAACTATTTATTTTCATTTAAAATGATTTTTCTAATATTAAAATCATGTTTAAACTAATTTATTTAATATAATTATTAAATAAATCTAATATCATTAATATTAAAATATTAATATTTTTCATGACAAAATATCAAAAGTTATATTTTATAACTTCAAATATTTTTATAACCTTTAAATCATTTTCTATAATTCTTAAATCATTAATTCTATTTTTCCATAATTTATTTAATACATTTATTAAATAAATTAATTACCATTAATATTAATTAATTAATGAAATCCATCACAAAATATTAAAAGTTATCAAAAATAACTTAAATTATTTTCTTATACCATAATATAATTTTAAATGATTTTTCATGTATTAAAATCATTTTCAAATAATTTATTTAATATTATAATTAAATAAATTAAATACTTTTAATATTCCAAAAATATTAAATATTTATGAAATATATTAAAAATAATTAAAAACTAATTTTCGAATTTTAAAATAAATTTTAAAACTGATTTTATAATTTTTAGGAATTTATTTCTATTTATAAAGCATTTTTCAAAATTTAGGAAATTAAATTAATTAAATCCGTCGCTAAAGGCTTTAGCGACGATTTCTGTAGCAATAGGTGTTCTGGAGGGCCAAGAACATTTAATGTCAATGATCGACTAGTCATGTTTGACCTAACATAAATGCCAGGTTATGCAATTTCTGGGCATGTACTACTAATGTAATACTACATGATATAACAACTAACCAGGTCATACAGCATAACAATAAAGAGATCAGTCCCTTCAAACTCACCATCGAGCTTTACGGTTTTACGGGTTACCCGTAAACTCACAAGATCGAGAGTCCAATTTGAGGCTCAATTTTCTTTAGGTTCTGGTCATTAACAAGTTGTTTTTATGGTTCAAGCCTATAGTCTATATGACAAGGTACACATAACATTAATCAGATCAATCAAACTACAACATAATCGTAAGCTAGCATCCGGTCAAACCTGGTCAGAGAGGCTGTTCTTGAGTTTCTGGGTTGCTTAGAAAACCAAGGTCGTGATCAAGCAGGCTGGTTTGACCAGCTACTGTGACGCCCCCAAATCTGGGTACTTGAAACCCGAACTTGGTGCTTCACGATACCATTTCTATAAGCTGAATAATACTAATAATAATAACAATAATATAAAATTCAAACTAAATTTACATATGCATCAAAGTTTACTCCCAGGTACGAGACCTTTAAACATTCATTACATCATAGATAATAAGTATCATTGTCTTAATAAACTTTAACTATTACACAGAATATTATAAATCTCATTTGAACAGCTTTCCTTTCCCCTTGTTCTTGCCTGAACCTTCTGGTTGATCATACTTAACTGAAAACATTTAAATTTAAATCAAGAATGAGCATTGGATTGCCCAGCAAGTAATGACAACAATATATTTTAGCTGAAAGAATTAAATGTTTACTTTGAAAGACACTTCTACAACGAATCAACAGTTGTGAAGTAAGCTGAACCAATAATCACAACATATCCCTTCCATATATAATCTTTGAAACTACGTATACACTATAACTGGAGATCAGTCAACATACTACGAACATTGTTTTCTATTTTCTAAAAGGTTAAACAGAAATTCATCTATAAACCGTCATAACTTACGGGCACGGGGGTGATCAGCCCGTTATGCCCTGTATTGATCAATACTACATGCAAGAATGATATTATCATTCACTCTATCCACCTTAGGTGCACAAAAGTTTTCCAATATTCGGGATGTTCATACTTAGTCGGGAATCCGAACCAAAACAATCTGGTTGGATACAATAACGTTCTATCTTGTTTAATAATATTTTTATGTCTAGCTGAATCAAATAGCTTAGACGGCTTTTAAGTCAACGTATACATACTTGAAATCAATAAGTATGTATCAACATATGATTAAATACAATGATTATCCAAGTGGGGACACTTGCAACCCTATATATACTGAATTAATCTAATGTAATAAATATCTGAATTATACAATAATACAATGATCAGATAATGTAAGAACTTGTTTGAATACAAAGATTTGATACATAATCAATAATAATAGAGTTAATAATCTGGCACAATAATAATATGATTCTAAAACTTTCTTACTCTTGTCCATTGCATAAAGTAAATGCAAAAGTAAGATACTTGCCTGAGCTGCTGCTTACAATAACGCAACTTAGATTAATCTTTTATACAAAGACCTATCAGTAATAAGATCATTCGTTTAATTAGAATAATATATCTAAACACATAGTACTGCTAATTGCAGTCAGCACATAACCTAATCACATTGTCAGATATGTTTAACAGTTATTGATTCACTAACAAACACATATCTAGTCAATTTATATAAGTCTAGATCAATTTCTGAAATATTTTGATTGTATGAAAGCGGTTTTATCGGGTAAATATCGAGTCTAAAACTCTATCGTAGTAGTTCAATATTCGTTTAGATATTTTAAATATCACTATATTATTTTTCATAGCCTTTATAATAATTTTTAAATAATTATTATACTTTATCATTAATTTTCAAACACCAAAATCATTATTAAATAATTTAAATATTAACTAATCCTCTTATCATTAATATTTAATTAATATTAAACTATTAATGAAACTATTTCCAAAATATTAAAGTTATTTATAATAACTCAAAATATTTTTAAAGTATTAATATTACCTTTAAATGATTTTTAAAACATTTAAAATCATTTTAAATAATTACTGAATTAATATTTAAGTATTAATGTTCTATTTATCCAAATATTAAAAGTCATTAATTATAACTTAAAATATTTTTAATTCATTTATTTCCTTTTTAAATGATTTTTAAATTAATAAAACCATTTTAAAACTATTTATTTAATATAATTATTAAATAAACTTAATATCATTAATATTAAATTATTATCGAGTAATATTGATTTATTAATGAAATTATCCTTTAAATATTAAAAGTTATGTTTTATAACTTAAAATATCTTTAAACATTTTATTTTCATTTAAAATGATTTTTTCTAATATTAAAATTATTTTTAAATTACTTTATTTAATATAATTATTAAATGAATCTAATATCCTTAATATTAAAATATTAATATTTTTCATGATAAAATATCAAAAGTTATATTTTATAACTTAAAATATTTTTATAATCTCTAAATCATTTTTATATAAATTTTAAATCATTAATTCTATTTTTCATCATTTATTTAATATCTTTATTAAATAACTTAATCATCATTAATATCTAATTAATAATGAAAATCATCACAAAATATTAAACATTATAGAAAATAACTTAAAATATCTTTTTATATCATAACATATTTTTAAATGATTTTTCATGTATTAAAATCATTTTTAAATAATTTATTTAATATTAAACTTAAATAAATTAAATACCTTTTATATCCCAAAAATATTAAATATTTATGAAATATACTTCAAATAATTTAAAACTAATTTTCAGACTTTAAAATAATTTTTAGTAAATTAATTTGTAACTTTAATAATTTAAAACTATTTTTTTTCTATTTTTAATTATTTTCCGGCTATAGGCTATAGCGACACTTATTTGTCATGTTAGGTGTTCTTGGCCTCAAGAACACTGACAAGTCAGTGGTCGAGGTGCCCTGTTTGACCGAGTCTAATTCTTATCTCGCAATGTTTCTAGGTCATGTAACATATTGTTCATGTAGTAGTTATGTAACACTACAATTAACAATCAACATTCAGGTCATAACATACAACATCATGACAATCTAGCCATTCAAACTTCATAATCAGCGCTTTACGGGTTTTCCCAAAACCCGTAAATTCGAAATCCTGTTTCGTGCTCAATTTACATAAGGTTCCAGCCTTGCTTCATGTGATTTAACGATTTATACTTATAGAATACATGTCAGGGAATAATAACACAACGTCAGATCATGATATCATCAACACAATAAAGATCTATAGGCTGGTCAAAGTACCCTCCCGGAACTGTTCTTGAACATTTCTGGGTTTCCCAGAAATGTTCTTGAGTAGTTTCGGCTAGCTACGTTTGACCATCACTCAGATCGATTCTTTTAAGTTTCTAGAAGATATAAAAGCTTTAACATGTAGTCTTCATGTCAGTCTACAACCAAGAAACAACAACATGGCAAAACAACTTAAACATAGGAAGATCCAAGTCCTGCAAAAACACATCGAGAGGTTTCAATTTGATTCGGGCTTTGAAGAATGTAGTCGATAATGTCGTTCAACCCACTTTGACCTTAAATAACTTTTAATCTACAACAGATATGGCCATGATTCAAGTTGCATATTAAAGATCTCTTGACAAAGTATAAGTACAAAGTTTTAAAACACAAAAACACATAACAGATCGAGATCTATGAGACCTGACATTCATTGTCAGACCCTTATTTTCAAAAATTTCCAAATTTGGAAAATCATCAAATTCGAGCCTCTAGATGATATGGGTTTAACATCTAGCAACCCAAATCATTGATTAACACCCCATACAACATATTTTAACAATCAATTATAAGATCTAACATCAAATCACAAAATTTTTAAGTAGGGTTCTTTTGTACCTTTTTGCACCTTGATTCTTGATTTCTTGCTTCTGATTTGATGTTAGTGTTCGTGGGGCTTGATTGGGGACTGATCTAGCAAGGAAATTTCATGGGTTTGGTCTTGAGAGAGTATGGCTGTAAGACCCCAACTTATTATAAATAAAAATTGAATTTCCTCTATTTATTATTGTGAATAATAAGGTGATAATTTGATATAATACTTTGGTTATGGGTGAAATGTGCAAATTTTGCAAAATAAGCAAGTGGTTATAAAATATTCAATTGTCGGGGAATATTCTTTTGGTCGTGGAATATTCTTTTTGTCGGGGAATATTCGCATTTACTTGCAAGACCATTTTGTGGGCCCCATAACGGATAACGGTCGGATGAAGAAAACGACAAAATTGAATAATGGTGTAGTTGTTACCGTTAACCCTGTTGGAATACTCGATGGTTAAAATACGATGTCTGGCGTGGTTGTTGCATAGTAGCACACGGTATTGCATGATATTGTTGAATTATCGATCCTTACATAAGAAGGCAAGATTAATAATTGTCACGAAAGAGTTACCGTTCGATATTTTATTTTATTGATTCAATAATTGTTGCGTTGATATTTTATATTATTGTTGTTTCAATAATTGTCATTGCACAGTATTTCCCATTATCAGATCAATAATTCATATTATTTGAATAATATTATTAGATAGCATTATTGTAGCGCCCCCAAATCCGGGTATCTTCCAACCCGACAGATGGTGCTATACTGTACAATCATTCTTACATTCATTCAATTGAAAAGTCTCAAAGAACGAACATAACTTCTATATATTTAAAGTAATATTTACATTTCCCAGGTTCTATTCCCATTACAAAGGTTCTTTGTCATAATATCAGTTACATTACAACAATAGACCTATACTATTACAAGACAGCTTAGAAATCTGCCTTAGCTTTTCCCTCATCCTTTTTCGATCCTTCGGGACGTTCAGTCTTAGCTACATTCATATGGTTCAAGCAAGAGTGAGCATAACTAGCTCATCAAGTATAACAATTTAATAACAACATGCTTGACACATACGAATCGTATATCTTCAATAACTGAACAATAGTTATGAAGTACTATTGATAATTCAAAATAGCACTTCATCTTTTCTTTCAAAATGCTTTACAATAATAACAATATTTAGTAAAACATTCACTCCGGTCAAAGACCTCGAGTATTCATACTTTATTGGAAAAGGACAACCCGGAAGCAAGTCCGTAAGCCCGATATTACTTACGAGCACTTGTAGGTGATCATCCTATTGTACTCTATGTTGATCAACACTATATTCATTAAACGTATGCACGTTTAAGCATTTGGCAACCTCACGTGCCTGTCGTTTTACCGACAAAACATTTGTTTAACATTTCAGTCTTCTTTTGAAAACCATATCAACTCGTTGACAAAAGATAACAACATTTGATAATAATTGAATAGATTATCAATACATCAAGTCTAGCCAAAGGAATTGGCTTTAACTTCAACATACCTCAATTCATGCGAAAGAATACATGAACCTCAAAAACTTGTTCAGATTGAACTGAGACAAGAGTTAGAATACTTGCCTTTAGCGTCTACTTTGGTATATTAACTTTATGTTCAAGTCTTTCAAGTCTCTACAATACATGATCACATAATGCCTTACATTAGGTCACATATAATCAAGTATGTATATGACTATATATTACCCTCATCTCAATCTAATTGTGTATTAGAATCAATTATTATCTATTCCAGTTTCTCATTATCCTTGCCTTATATTCGACTAGGTTATATCAACCTTTATACAACATCCTTAAGGTTTAACAAAGTTTAAACAATGTTACATTACATTCCTTAAGTTGTGTTTACTTTTAAATCAATTAGCTTTCCTTTCTTTGTACTTAAAAACATTCATTACCATCCTTGTTACGAGATCTGGCGGTCATACGCCAAACTTTTTTTATACTTACATTTTCTTGTTGCGTACGAGCTTATAATAGCATTGTCCCGGACTTGGCGCTGCATCGTGAGTACTTACTTAATGGGCCTCGCTGCGGCGCCACACTCCAGAAGATTTTCGTACTGTACATGGCGCTACGGCGCCATAAATTATACTATGGTTCGCACTTCGGTGAACTCTTGCAGTGTGCTCGGACACTGTTACGCGCTGCGGCGCGACTCATTTAGCCTAGGGTTGGCGTCGCGGCGCCAACTCTGTGCACTAGAAAACAATTTTAGTTTTTAAATTTTGTGAACTTCCCAAACGCATAACTTCTTCGTTATAAGTCCGAATTGACTCGTTCAAAAGCCTACGGTTCACAAATTACATAATCTACATGTTCATGCAATAATTTTATCTATTTGACTTCGTTTGCTAAAAATTCACCTGTTGGTTCATTTTTAACGAAAACGATAAACGTTCGTGAATGTTCAACGCTCGTTTCTTCGTTCTAAGTCGGAATCCGGTCATTTTCGAGTCCGCAACTCTTAAATGCCAAATATGACTTGTCTCCATTGGAAAACAATGGTTCCGAGTTCAAACACAAAATTTGACTTCTATTCCGAAAATTTTATAAATTCAACGATTATCGTGCAATCGAACAATTTCCGGCAAATCATCATTCTTATGATTTGTTCAACATTACCAATGAACTTCATTCATCATGTGAACATCTTAACATACTTATTACAACAACCTATATTTATTTTTGGATTTTTGACTTATTTCTTCATGAGCTTATAACTTGTCAAATTATAAACTACTTAAGATTTCATTGTTCATAACTTATGACAATTAAAGTTTCTTAATCATCATACTTTATATGTTCATAACATATAACTTTACTTATGTATTCATGATACATAGGATCATACAAGTTCCTTACATTCATATACTTCTCTTCATTAACTCATCACAAGTTCAAAACTTTCATACTTATATTCAAGGTTAACTTATAATAAGTTTATAACTTTTATAAGTTCAAATGACTTATCGCCAACTAATGTGGCTTAAGTTCATGACTTACACATTCTTCTTGCTTCTTATCATTCATGTTTCTTAATCCATCTTTTATTATCAACCTATCATGGTAGAGATAGAAGATAATTTAGAGAAGAAGTCTTACTTTTGAAGTCTTAGTAAGGTAGCTTTCTTCTTCTTCTTACAAATGAAATGACTTATTTGCAGCTTATTCTCTCTAACACTTAAGCACTTTATAAACTTTGGATTATTTGAACAACTAACAAATGGCTTGTAAGCCTTCTCTATTTATAGAATTTGCAAGGTTAGGGTAGTTTAGTCATTAAATCTCCCCACCTCCTTTAAGCCACCTCCTTACTATTCATTACTTGTTAATCACAACACTTATCCTATGCTTGGCCATTACTTCAAAGTCTTGGTCACCACATTAACTTGGTCACCACATTTAACCATATTAATATGGTGTGCCCCATGGGTCAACCAATTCATTTCACTCTAGCTTGGGCTTGGACCTACCAACTCTTTGGGCTTTGCATTAATAAACACTAATTGGTTCATTAATTAATGATTGGGCCTTAACATTTTATTCACTTGGACTTGTAGTAATTCCAATCAATCTTTCCAAGTCCATTAACACTACTTAATACATATACATATAGTTTATGTATTATTTTCGTATTCTAATTCATATAGAATTTATATACTATATTTCATCCTTCATACAAACTCGTATAATACTTGTTTTCATTACTTTGTACAATACCCAAGTATCATACCATTATTACTTATTCATTACTACTTCGCCTTCCTTAACGTTTATAAATTAAGTCCGCAAGCGAAATATTACTTTTTCCATAACTAGATTTTTATTGCATAATCCATCTTACCTTGTTATTCCATCATTACGTATTTCTAGGAAACTCAAAAATATATTCCGAGCAAATACCGGTGAATAGTGTTTTTTGGTAAATTTCTCAGAAAACTTTTATTTTCGTCTTGGAAATTCAAACACTTTAATTCATCCACGTAGCTCAAATACTGCGACATTCTAACATCAATAGGTTATACAATGACAACCATCTTGATAACACATAGAATATGATTTTATTATTATTTAATTTAATAAAATCATTTTACAAAAAGATCCAAATTTCTCGGCCGTTACATTCTTCCCCCCTTATAAAGATTCTGTCCCCATAATCTCATCTTACGTTTAATCAAATAGATGGGGAAAATTTTTCTTCATCTTTTCTTCTAATTCCCATGTTGCTTCCTCAGCATCGTGGTTCTTCCATACTACCTTTACTGATGGTATTATCTTGTTCCTCAGAACCTGTTCCTTTCTATCAATGATCTGCATCGGCGATTCTTCATATGTTAAGTCTTTCTCGATATGAATTGGCAAGTACTCGATTACATGCTTATAGTCCAGCTTATATGGACATAATACAGATACGTGAAACACGTTATGTATTCGTTCTAGGTCTGGAGGTAATGCTATCATATAAGCTACCTCTCCCACCCGTTTTAATACTTCAAAAGGTCCTATAAACCTTGGACTTAACTTTCCTTTCTTTCCAAAGCGTATCATTCCTTTCTAGGGAGATACCTTTAGAAACACATATGAACCCACTTCAAACTCTTGACTTAGTCTATGTGAGTTTGCATACTTCTTCTGTCTGTCCTGAGCAGTGACGAGACGCATCCATATTAATTTTACCACATCCACTATCTGCTGCACCAATTCTGGTCCTAGCATCCGGCGTTCTCCCACCTCATCCCAATACAATGGTGTTCTGCATTTCTTTCCATACAAAGCTTCATACGGCGGCATGCCTATGCTTGCATGATAACTGTTGTTATACGCAAACTCTACTAGTGGTAAGTGATCATCCCAACTACCCTTGAAATCCATGACGCACGACCTCAACATGTCTTCAAGCGTCTGAATTATTCTCTCGCTCTGCCCATCGGTTTGTGGATGATAGGTTGTGCTTAACCTCAGCTATGTTCCAAACTGTTCTTGCAAACTCCTCCAAAAGTTTGATGTGAATCGCGGATCACGATCTAACACAATCGATACCGGTACTCCATGTCTGGAAATGATTTCCTTAACATAAAGTTTAGCTAACTGGTCTAAGTTATACTTGACCCTAATTGGCAGAAAGAGAGCCGACTTCGTCAACTGGTCCACTATTACCCAAATCGAATCGTACCCTTTTTTCGTCATCGAAAGTCCCACAACGAAGTCCATCGTGATATGCTCCCACTTCCATTCTGGAATCTCCAATGACTGTAATAAGCCACTGGGTCGTTGATGTTCGGCCTTAACTTTTTGACAAGTCAAGCACCTACTCACGTACTCTGCTACTTCTCTCTTCATGTTTGGCCACCAAAAACTCAGTCGAAGGTCTTGATACATCTTAGTGCTACCAGGATGTATCGAGTACCTCGAACTATGAGCTTCTTGTAACACTTGCTCCTTTAATTTTGTCTCATTCGGAACCCAAATTCTTCCTTCAAATCTTAATAATCCCTCATTATCAAGACTATACTTAGTATCTTCCTTCTCCGATAACCGCTTCTTCATTTGGTTACACTCGTCGGTCTTGAGTTGTACCTCCTTGACTCTGTCTACGATGGTAGATTGCATCTCCGTCGCAAAGAGTAACTGCCTCGAATCACTTGGCATCTTTACTTCTATTTCCATCCTAGCCATCTCTGTTATTAACTCATTTTGAGCCGTTAACATAGACAATTTTTCCCGACCCTTCCTACTTAAGGCGTCGGCAACTACATTAGCCTTTCCAGGGTGATACAGGATTTCACAATCATAATCCTTTATCAACTCTAACCATCTTCTCTGTCTCATATTCAACTCCTTCTGAGTGAAGATATACTTTATACTTTTATGGTCCGTGTATATCTCACATTTTTCCCCATAAAGATATTGTCTCCATATCTTTAGGGCAAACACTACCGCGGCCAGTTCTAGATCATGAGTAGGATAAACTTTCTCATAATCCTTTAACTGTCGTGATGCATACGCAATGACCTTGCCATGCTGCATAAGCACACAACCAAGTCCTCTATGCGAAACATCACTATACACTACAAAATTTCCCGTGTCATCTAGTAATGACAAAACAGGCGCTTCACTTAATCTTTTCTTCGCTTCTTGAAAAGCTGTCTTCACATTTATCGAGATATATCGTATTTCACCGTCTTCCTTTGTTAAATTAGTCAACGAGGTAGCTATCTTCAAAAATCTTGGATAAATCTTCGATAGTACCTGCTAACCCTAGGAAACTCACACCTCGATTCGGCGTTTTTAGTTGTTCCCAATTCATTCTCGCTTCCACCTTCGGTGGATCCACCGAAATCCCTCTTGGTTAATGACATGACCTAAAAAATCGCACCTTTTTTCAAACCAAAATTCACATTTGGTGAATTTCGCATATAACTTCTCCTTCCTTAGTGTCTCCAACACTAATCTTAAGTGTTCATCATGATCTTCCGGCGTCTTAGAATAGACTAGAATATCATCGATAAACACCACGACAAACTTGTCCAAATATATTTTGAACACTCTGTTCATCATATCCATAAATGCAGCAGGTGCATTCGTCAACCCAAATGACATCACCAGAAACTCATAATGACCATAACGAGTCCTGAATGCAGTCTTTGGTACATCTTCCTTCCTAACCTTCAACTGATGATACCCCGTCCGCAAATCTATTTTAGAAAAATACTTTGCCCCTTTCAATTAATCAAAGAGATCATCGATCCTGGGCAATGGATATTTATTCTTTATCGTTAACTTGTTCAACTCTCGATAGTCGATACAAAGCCTTAACGATTTGTCTTTCTTCTTGACAAACAACACCGGTGCCCCCCACGGAGAAACACTTGGTTGAATGTACTTTCTGTCCAATAGTTCCTGTAGCTGAACCATTAGTTCTTTCATTTCCAGAGGCGCCATATGGTACGGTGCCCTTGAGACTGGTGCCTCTCCTGGCACAATGTCTATCACAAATTCGATCTCCCTATCCGGCGGTAAACCCGGTAACTCACTTGGAAATACATCCATGAATTCGTTTACTATAGGTATTTGTTCCATGGTTGCTCCCACTCTCTGGGTATCAACAACATGGCATAGGTAACCTACATAACCCTTCCTTAAAATTTTTCTAGTTTGTGTCATCGTAAGGCAACACGGACGTCCCGGTAATTTACTACCATAAAATACTACAGGAGGTTGCTTCAACGTCCTGATGCTCACATATTTCTTTTGGCAATCTATAATTGCTCCATGGTTAATCAACCAATCCATTCCAAGAATTACGTCGAATTCACCTAACTTTATCGGTATTAAATCTACCGATAACTTACAACCATGTACATCTACGCAACAACTCCTATGAATATCTTCAACAAGATTTATCTCTTCATTTGCTACCTTAATGTTCAAAGGTATAGGCAATTTTTCGGGAAATAATTCTAGTCGTCTAGCAAAATCACATGCTATAAACGAACAAGTAGCACCCGAATCAAATAGAACGTATGCATTTATATTGTTGATCGGAATAATACCTGCAACTACATCCACTGATGCCACCGCATCTTGGACCGTCATATTAAAAGTGCGGGCCATTGATTTCCCCGGCTAAGCTGGACCACTAATAGCTAACTTACCGCTATTAGTTCCCTTATTTCCTTCTGTCCCCTTTTTCGGGTAATTCTTCTCTATGTGGTCAGTTGATCCACACATAAAACATCCGTGATTTTTCTTTGAATTTGGACAGTTAGGTGAAATGTACCCTTCTTGTCCACAATTATAACATATTGCCTTTCCTTTGAGATAGACTCCTAAGTGAGTCTTCCCGCAAGTTTTACAGGCCTCCATCCTCCTCTTAGAATCCCCTTGTTTTACTCTGGTATTCCCAGAGTTAAAGCCCTTCCTCTTCTGACCGTTGCCACTTCCACTGGCTCCCTCGGTCATTGTTCCTCCATTAACCTTGCCTTTGTTTTTCTTATCCTTGTGATACTGGCTGAGAGCCTCATTCCCACCTTCGGCAATTATTGCCTTTTCTAGTATGGTTCCAAAGGAAGTACTTTGGAATCTGAGAGATTCGGCTTATAGAGCCGGGGTTTCAAGCCCTTTCAATCTTCTAGCCTTTCTCACTTCAAAGTCCACTTGGTGTGGAAGCGAATCGTGCCGATTCATTAAACTTGGCAAGACATCTTTGGGCTGTCATCTCCCTTGTTTCAATTCAAGAAACCTCATTTCCATCCTCTCTTGCATACTCGTGGAAAAATAGTTCTCGAAGAAAATCTCCTTGAATCTCTCCCACGTTAGGTTTCCTATATCGGCCCTAGCCTGGTTTGCCTCCCACCAGAAGTTGGCGTCTCCTTTCATCAAATAGGTTGCAAAGGCAACCTTTTGACCCTCCTCAATGTGACGAACAAGAATTTTGTAATTAATTTTAATATTTATTGAATTAAATAAATATTTTTTGATGATTTAATTATTAGATTAAATAATTAATTGATGCAATTGTGGTAGATTAATTTAATTATATGTGTTACATTTATTAACTTAATGTAGAGAATTTTTATTATCAAAGTATGTGATTATGTGAGCTTATTGTATTAAAAGAAATATTTAATAAGCATATGGGTATTTTAATTAATTTAATTATTAATTAGAGAGTTAATAATTTGACATTAATTATTAATGAGAAATTTAATTATGTGACTATGTGAATTTATGAAAAATTATTATATTTTATTTAAAGTAAATTAAATAAAATATTGGAGTTATTTTATAAGGAGTGTGACATTAATTAAACTACAGTATAAGAAGTTTATCAAATTAAATGAGAATGAATTATATTGAATAGCCAAACAAGGCCTTAGTAGTGGTTGAGGACAGTTAACCACGAATTGGTTAACTGACCACAACTACGTCAGTTTATAAAATATATGCGTATTCTTTTATTTCATTTTCTTAAGTCTGATAAAACTAGTTAGAGAGAATCTGATAATTGTTGAGGAGAATTGTGAGTCAGTGATTGAAGAAGGAATTCATCTCCTATTAAAATCTACACTACGCTTTGGGTAATTCTATCCAACCCAATTCTTATTTTACGTCTTTTAAAGTTTTCCTAAATATGGCTTAAGTCCTCTGTAAAGTTTCTATAGTTGAATGGGGTAACAATTATGTGTATATATGTAATAATTCGAGTAGCATAGCATATCTTATATATATTGTATATGATTCCATATCATAAGTTTCATAATACTATGAATTGCTATTTCAAAAATTTACAGAGTTTGGGTTATGGCCATATGGCCTTATACGTGATAATTCATGTGTTAATCGTATATTATCCCTAAATTTTACACCCTTATATTATTATGCATGTTGATACGAAGAGACCAAAGTTTAAATAAACGGATTCGGTGTTATAACGAATCCGTAGTGACAATTTTCATGTTTTATGTTCAAAACCTTCAAGAACATCAAGAATAGTGGAAGTAAATGTGTTGATTTTACAAATTATGTGTTGTAACTTGTTAAAAATCATGCTAGATGGGTTAAGTAATGATTATATATGTATTACAATGATTGGGTAAGTCTAAATTCGTGTAAAAATAACTAATTGGAAGTTATGGCCACATTCATGTATAATTTTACCTGTGATTGATTTTTGGCCTAATTTGGCTTTGTTATGTTCATGAATCGCAGAATCGCAGAAACTGTGAAAATGAGCACAGGTAACTTTCGCTTTTCCGTGCGTTACTAAACTAAATTACCCCACTTAGATGGTGGTCAAAAAATAATAATAAATAAAAAAAATAAAAAAAAAAATAAATAAATATTTGATGAAAATTATTATTAAAATATTTATTAAATAAATTAAATATTTTAATTGAGATATTTATGGAATAAAATAAATATTCGATGAAAATTATTATTAAAATATTTATAAAATAAATTAAATATTTTAATTGAGATATTATGGAATAAAATAAATATTCGATGAAAATTATTATTAAAATATTTATAAAATAAATTAAATATTTTAATTAAGATATTTATGGAATAAAATAAATATTCGATGAAAATTATTATTAAAATATTTATAAAATAAAGTAAATATTTTAATTAAGATATTTATTGAATAAAATAAATATTGGATGAAAATTATTATGAAATAATTTATTCGAGTGTAATAATAGTAAGAGAATGAAAATATTCTAATTTAATTAAGTAATTAAATTAGAAGGGTAATGATTTGTTAAATAAAGTGGAGTTTATATTAAATAATTAAGTGAAAATGTAACTAATGAATGTCGTGAATACATATGGTATGTGTGTAGGATTTGTGGTGAATCTAAGTAGTAATCGCTTAACCTACGCATTTGAGGCAAGTTTCCTAACCCTACTTGTCATTATTGTTCAAGTTTATTATTTACCCTTGTAAAATTATCATTACTATTATTCAAGTTCAAATGTTATATTAAAGATTTATTATCTTTTCAAAGCATGATTCAGTTATACAATAATTGTTCTATTGTATACTTCTTGAGATTATTATTCGAATTGAATATCATTATTGTTGAACCTTATTAGACTAGTGAACTTTATTGATTCAACTAGTCCTTAGTTGATGAACGTTCTAAATTTCAGAAACCTTATTGAATTATCCAAACCAAACTTCCTTTGGTGCGGATTCGAATGTCAAACCGAGATGAACAACCTCAGTAAAGGGATTTACTTATGCGTTAGCGTTAAGATATTGTGCACAGTATGGTACTAAGGGCTGATCCCCCTAAGTACGAGTAGAAAGGTCCATAGTCTTATGACTGTTAAAGGTTTCAAGTATAACCCTTGATAACCTAGGACATAGTTCAAGGTCTTATGACCCTCAGAATTCTTTTGATTCTTGTTATCCATTCTTGATTCAAAAGTTGAGCTTTTATTCAGATGTCTTTGATTTACTCGCATGTTATTATACTATTATTTCATTATTATACTTGTGGGCAATAGTGCTCACTCTTGCTTAATAATAAAATTTCAGTTAAGAACGAAAGAACTGATGAACCTTCCACTAGTAAAGGCAAGGGCAAAGTTAGCAAGTGATCGATGAAGACTTGTTGTTTATTTGATGATGTATTTTGTTTAAGACTTGATTTAATGATGTTGTTAAGACTTAATTGTTTATGATTCCGCACAGATGTTTAAGGTTAGTTTAACCTGGGATTGTATTATTATTATTCGGATGTTGTAACCCTTAAGGGGAAGATTTTTATTCTATCTATTGCATGGCTTGCATTTATTATGGGTAGATAGATAGATGATATTTGTACAGTGAACACCAAATCCCGTGGAATTGAAGTATCCAGATTTGGGGGTGTCATAAGTTGGTATCAAAGCTGTAGGTTATGAACCTTGGGTGGGCGAACAACCTTAGGTAGTAGCCTTATAGAAAGAAGATAGTGATGGAAAACTCTTATCGAGTTATAAGAAATGAATTTATGTAATTCATTGAAGATAATAAAAGACCTTATGTGTTTATGTGTTAAAGTATGCGTTAGATGATACAACTTAGTAACTAAAACTTAAAATTTTGTTGTCAGGATATCGAATGTTGGAGAAGCTAGTCAAGCTGGGGAGGAAGAACCCCGTGTACCTATAGTACCGACAGAGGAGGAGCCCCAAGACATTCATGTCATTAGGGAGCAAATTGATGTGAGAGGGAGTCATCTCCATTGATCACCATTGTTGGTCGGGAGCATGGCCCTAGGCCCGATCCTGAGGAGGAATTTGTTGAGGAAGAGGAAGAGGAAGAAGAGGAGTTACCACGGTACACCATTGATGCTGAGATGTATGACACGTTATACGACCGTAACGTGGAGTTACGAGACAAGATCTAGGATTTGACTGAGCGAGCAGTTATTCAGCATATTACTCTAGAGTAGAAGGAGAGGGAGATTTCGACTCTTCACTCTCGATTGGAAAATGTAGAATGGGATTTGGTCCATGAGAAGGGTCAAACTGAAGATAAGACCGAGGAGATAGAGAAAAGAAGAAGGAATCAAGGAAAACCTCTGAAAATTTGAACATAGCAGAGGAAGGCTGGGTAAGAGAATCGCGTCGAGCTGATCGTGCAGAGGATGATAGTCGTGCAAAGAAAGCTAATATTGGGGAAACATATTCTACACTTAATAAGGCAATGAACGAGACTCAAGATCGAGTTTTTAGGTACCCAATCCAATTCGAAGGACTACCATTGTACATGATGGATCGCAGGACGATGCATCGCATCTTAGAAGAGGAGCGTAGCAAGGCTAATCAGTACCTTGACTGACAGTGATATGATTTATTTAATTATGTGAAGAACTTAATTAGTTTTTAGATGTAAATTCTGACGTGTTTATGAACGAAAGAATATTTGAATGTTTTAAATCCTGTGGATTCTTTATTCCCGGATAGTTGATGTAAATAGGAGTTATGCTATCGTTTAATGTTAAAACTTTGATTTGAATGCAAATATATCAAGTTGTTTGAGATGATGTGTTAAGTGATATGTTAAATTGTTGAGTAATGCCTTAACTATTTAGAGAAATAAATAAAGTTCTAATAAGCGTTTATTTAACAAAAATATGCCGCCAAAGAGAAGAAAACAGTGTCAACCGGCTCAGGAAGAGTCAACCAATAATAACAATAATGCCAACGCAAATCCCGTTCAACAGTTAGTTAACTTACTGACTGGAGCAATGAACAATCAACCTCAAGCTCCACCAATCACTACATTTAAAGATTTTAAGGCGGTGGGACCGCCAGAATTTAAAGGTTCCATGAACCCAATCGAGGCTCAAACGTGGGTTATGGAAATGGAAAAGGTTTTCTACGTTGCTAGGGTTAGAGAAGACCAGAAGACCGCTTTTGCAATGTTTATGTTGAAGTCTGAGGCTAGCTACTGATACCCAGCTACCTGCTGCTGGAAATCTACATGAGAACTCCTATGTATATAGGACATCCTCTCCAACTTCCGTTGTTTAGTCTTTAGCTCCTGCTTGAGCTCAAAGACTTCACATTTCAGCTATCGGACCTTGTCCTTAGCTAGAACTCTATCATCATGCTCCTCTTCCCACATTCCCTCCATGTTAGCCTTGTCCCCACGGACAGCTTGGAGTTCCTCTTTCAACTCCTTAACCTCCTGGCAGTAATGGACATTTCTATCCAATACCGACATAAACAGTGCCTTCATTGATTCCCCCGCAGAGAACTCCTCTGTAGGTGGAACCTGGTCAAAGGACATCACGTCCACCTCCTCCTCTAGCATGTCATCTGTCGACGTCGAGATTTTTGGATGTCCCTTTCCATTACTTATTCTTTGGTGTTCTCATTTTAGATGAGATTTGTTTGAAAAAACAAGTGAAAAAGGTCTGACATGTATAATGTCGATGATGGACTGTTAGAGTCGCCAGTTGGTTTTTTAAATGGTTGTACCAACACAACCGAGAAAAGGTTTGCACATTGACCCAGTGATGTGACACTGTTATACAGGTCGGTGAAACCAAGATTCGTTTAGGGTCCAGGGACTTGGTTATGCGGGGGAAAGGTGTTAGACACCCCCCGACATCCATGTTACCACGGTGACCGCCTCTTTTCAATAAACTATTATCTGAGTGTGTGTGTGTGTGTGTGTGTGGGTCAATGTGCTGTTATATGGAAGTTGTGCAAGGCCTCGTTCGAACCTATATACACAGGGTTTGAATATATGTCAAAATTCAGTTTTTTAGTAAGATATAGCAGTGATGTTTTATAAAAGAGGTTTGTCAAACCCTGATGCTTAATAGGAATTGAGACCTTTTACACTCCCATTTTTATTAAGTGAGCGGCTGAATTGATTTTATTTGGCGAATGCGAGGCATCCGTACGAAAATAATATACAAAAATAATGCCGACTTCCTCGTGGGTATGGAAACCATCTGAGGAAATTCAGACACCGCGAAATAATTTACAAGCTGCTTACAGCTGAAAAATGTCTATCACGGGAACCGAATCTAGATCCAATGGGATGAATCTGTGATCACAGGATTCCTAGGCTCACGAATCTGCGGTTGTATGAAAGCGATGGCGGTATATATATATAAGCGGTAAATATATATTTACAGACAAGATCACCAACCACGAAGCACATCCATGGGGGATCAAAAATATAAATAAAGCTGTTAAAAGCTATCAACCACCACGGAGGAAACTCCAGGCGGGACGAAATGTAAATAAAGCTATAAATACGGTCAACTGCCACGAAGCAAACTCCAGGCAGGACGAAATGTAAAGAAAGCAGTAAAAGCGATCAACCACCACGAAGTATACTCCGGGTGGGACAAAATATATATATATATATATATATATATATATATATATATATATATATATAAGCACTAAATGCATAGGATGTAAAATCGTGGCTCATCGAATGAGTTCGACCACAGTTCATATATATAAGTATATATATATATAAGCGAATAAATGCAATTGGATATAAAATCAAGGCTCATCGAATGTAGTCCCACCACAGCTATATATATATATATATATATATATATATATATATATATATATATATATATATATATATATATATATATATATATAATGCAACGCACTTGCATCGGAGTTCTAGGCTCATTTGACAAAGTCCCACACACGATTGATATATATAAGTATATATATATATATATATATATATATATATATATATATAAGCGAGTAAACGTGCAGGCATCAAGTCAGGCTCATCGAACAAAGTCCAACACACGGTTGATATATATATATATATATATATATATATATATATATATAAAAGCGCAGTAAACGCATTACTGCACCAAAGTCAGGCTCATCGAACAAAGTCCAGACACACACAGATGATATATATATAAGTATATATATATATATATATATATTAAGCGAACGCTCGGCATCAAGTCTAGGCTTAATCGAGGCATAAGTCGATAATGTTAGACAATATATATGTATATATATATATATATATCTGATCGAATGAAACCACTGATAGAAGTCCGTAAAAAGCAAGCAACATGACTCTCAACGCGTGTAGAAGGGTGTGTGCAAAGATGAAGAGAAAGACTCTAAAGTGTGTGAGAAGGCTTACAGCTGATTGATAAAAAAGGCTTCTATATCTTTGGAGTGGGTAAACACTGGCTTTTGTGGGTACAAAAGAGGCTATATATGAGCTCATAGGTGTTTAAAAGTGGGAAATACCTTTGTATGGGGGCGAGTCAGAGCCAAATTGTGCGGGGTTTCCCCGTCTTTTTCTCTTAGAAAATTAGCACCCCAAGCCCTCTATTTATAGAGGGGGGAGCCGCAGGTCTACCTGCGGCACCTAGTAGCAGGTGTACCTCTGGTACCCCTGGTACCCCCGGCGGTGTGGGGTCCCATGCCCGTCGAAATCACGTCGCGTTGTTCGCTTTCGCCACTCATAACTTTCAATCCGGGAGTCCGATGGAAGCGTGCCATACCATTCCGAAAAACTCAATCCGAGAGCTACACAATGACATATGATTTGATCTTTTTTGATTCTAGGAAGATGGGTCCAAGACCAAAATGGCATTCCTGGGTTTTTGTCAGGCAATCTAGTGAGCCGTTTTGTGTAGTTTGGGCTCCGGAGTTAAGATATCGCTCTTGTGGGACTTCCTTTGAAGTATTTTGAGTTGAAATGAGTGTATTTGATTTTAAGTGAAGTTGAGTTGGAAAAATGACCATTTTACCCCTCCCGGGGTTATCTCTGGTTTTCATGCAGTTGTAGCAGTCGTTTCTCAGGGTTATCTCTGAGATTGACTTGATATTATCTTTGAATGTCCTCAGGGTTATCTCTGAGATTGGCTTGACCTCTTGGGGCTATCTCCAGGCTTTGATCTTGATCCACTGGGGTTATCTCCGAGGTTGAAACTGACTTTCCTGGGATTATCTCCGGGGTTGGAACCTGATTTCCAGGGGCTATCTCCGAAGTTAGAAAATGGATCTCTCGGGGTTTTCTCCGGGGTTTGAAGTTGATGTCGTAGTCCTTCGGGGTTATCTTTGGAGTGGGAAGAAGTCGTTTTTGTCCTCTTGCATAGTTAGTAACATGGAAAAAAAATTTCGAGTGTCTACAGATGCCCCTTTTTATCATGTTCATGCAATGCAATGGAATGGACATGATAAAGATTAGTAGACACTTGAAACATGAAAAGGTATTTTCAATGATGTAAATCGCAATGTAATGAATGTTTATGATGAATGTGACAATGTTTTCGCAAATCGCAGTTCGTAAATCGCACATCGCATTTCGCATATCGCACATCACTTTTCGTATTTGGCCAAATCGCACTTCGCAACTCGCACATCTCATTTCGCATATCATATTTCGCATATCGCATTGCAAATCGCATATCGCAAATCGTATATTTCATATCGCAAATTGCAATGTAATGAATATTATGATGAATGTTAAAATGTATTCGCAAATCACTTTACCTTTTACCGATCATTGTTGCTGCAGATGCTGGTGTTGAATCCAATGGTTTGGCATTTAATCATTGATGCTTGTTTAATGAAGATAAGTTGAGATGTTTTCCACATCTCTTATGGGGATGACGCTCTAAAATCACCAGACCCTCCTGATGTATTCGCTGGTAGTTTGCAACAGTGCCTATCCTGCTGATCACCAAACTTTTTCGGTTCCAACTCGAACGGTGGTATACAAAGCTTTCATCGCTGAACTATCTTGATGTCGCGTTGAATTGATGGAAATGGTTTAGAATACTAGATCTTCCGATACCTTCGCTGAAGTAATATTCCACGGATTACTTCACTAGACTTCGCCTGATGTTACGTTAGATTGATGACAACCACCAGATGTCTTATCCTTTTTGAGGTGATTTGGAGTCTCATTTCGCTGTTGGGTACTTGTGCCCCATTTCCTTAAGCGTTTGATTCATGACCCGACCGAATCGATGGCCTAAATCTCATTGATATCCCAGGAGGTGTAATTCATTCTTTCATTTGCCCGTATATTAACTTGATTGTAGAGGCCTCAACTCGTGACGACTTAAAGCATGTTGATGGTGTAGATTTCATTCGCTAGACCTTTCATCATTGGTCTTCTTTCTTAAGAATTTTCCCCTTCTTTTGATGAGAGGCTTTATTTCGCCTTAAACTTCTTCCCTTTCTTGGAATTGGAAAAATGCCCCAGTCCTTTCTCATGTTGATGTTGAGGGTTCATATGAGAAACTCTCTTTGTTGATGAAGTCGCGAGTGAATAATTTTTGAATCGCCATTGAGATGATGTAGACCATGCTGATGGCGCTGACTTGTGCATTTTTCACTTTAGGATGGTTGATAAATGCCCCAGTGCTGAGTTGTCGCTGCTTCCGAGATTGCCCCAATCTTGTTGTAAAGGATCCACTATCCGGTTGTCGCAAATTTTGAAATTGCCCCAGCCTTGCTTGTTGTCTGGGATAGTTGCTTTGACAGATAAGTTGATAAGACGCCAAGATCACAAGAGGCTTTTACTTCTATACCATCTGGTGAACAGGTAGTGGATGTGGGCTTTGATGTTGACAGCTCTTTCTGGTAGGGATGTCGCTTTGTTAGAGAGATGATGCTCTAACTCATAGGGATATCGTCGTTGCTGAGTGGAATGACGCTATATCTATCCGAGATATCGCATGTAGTTAGTGGTGGATCTGTTGGCTCGTGTAGAAACCCTTGGGCAGGAGATCACAGTGTTACTTCCTTCTTCTGAGAGGGAATCCATGCTGGACTTGATAGCCCGCATATACACTGATTTGTAGATGGGCTTGTATTTTCCTGCACAGACTAGCTTAGCCATTTTGTCATGTACAGTACACATTGTATATATCAAACAACATTATATATGGCAGGGAAATATATGTTGATTCACTTCCCTTTTAGTTGTGCCTTGCTACTTGCTTGATATTCGCTTGTTTATCTAGGACTTTGTGACTTGGATGTATTCTGAACTCCTCCTTGATGGATGGACAGTGAGATGTCTCAGGATTTTCAGAATGGATCGTCGATCTGTGTGTATTCCCTACCATCTTTGGTGTCTTTTGACTTGTTTCTGTATGTGGCTATGGATAAGAGTGAGTTTGTTTTTTCTGTGGTGAGACCGGACCATATAACATGGCTGCCTATGTACTCCCGTGTATTGGGGAGATCAGGTCGACGTAGTTCGCCCTGCAGGGCGAGTTGAAAAACGTGATCCCATAAACAGGTCAGACTGCGGGGAAGAGAAAGTTTGATCTTAGGTTGAGGATAAACTGGAGGTGTGAAAAGTTTGATCCCATATATGGGCAGCCAAATTGCAAACGTAAGAGGTTCAATTCGCGGTGAGATGACCTAAGTGGTATGATCGTAGTGAAGCCAGGCTGATGGCTTGAAAGGATGTTTCCTTGAGGGGCAAAGCGTGGAAAGGAGTTGTATATGATAAAGGGTTAAAGAACCAGAATGACTGGTGATCTGATGATCCAAAACTAGGATGTTCGCTTGATGGTAACCTTAGACATAGTACCGTTTCACGGTGTTCGATTTGATAAGTTGTGGAAATTCATCGTCGTCCATTTCCTGTAATCTGAAAGCGCCTCCTGTCAATACCTCCTTGCCAATAAATGGACCTTCCCAGTTCGGGGAGAATTTTCCTTTAGACTGAGCTTGGTTGTCAATGATCTTCTTCAAAACCAAGTCGTGTTGTTTGAAGTGTCGTAGTCGGACTTTTCTGTTGTAGGATCTTCTTTACAAGTAGAGGGCCGCTCATGTCTGGGCCACATACTACCCCATGGATTTCATCCATGAGCCTTTAAGCTTGGTCCTCGTCCAGACATCTGAGGAGACCTCGTCTTGCATCTCTTTTGTAGAGTGCATCTCCGCTCGGTAGAATTTCATAAGCAAGTCGATGGATCCGCCTTTTCTCAGTCAGGCTCGCCTCAGCGGGTGTAGATCTATCTTGTGAGTGCTCATTGATATATTGATATCAACAGTGTTGGATGGGAGGTAGCTCATCCGATACTTCTCCCATTTAATTCGCATAGGCTGGAGCCTTTTGTTGGGCAAATGTGAGGGTTAGCATGTCTTCCTTGTCATGTATGTTGATCAAGGAGTCCCATGTTGTTAGAGCATCTGCAAAATCATTCATATTCCGAGGAATGTGGAGGAAGGATTTTTCTTCAAACTCTGAAGCCATCTGTAGAACCTGCCGATGGTAAGGCAGCAACTGTAGAACCTTTTGAAGAGATTTTTTCTTTTTCTTTTTTCTCTTTTTATTTTCTTTTTTCTCTTTTTTTATTTTTTTCTTTTTTTTTCCTATTAGATCGTGGAAAAGAGCCATATGGCTCACTGATAGGTAGTTCCGGCATTGATGAGGTCGAATGACAATCGTCTGTATCAAAGGGCTCCCCAAGGCGTGATGAATGAAATTTTCTCATGATCATCTTCAGCAACCATGATTTGATGGTACCCCGCGGAGCAATCAACAAAGGAGTACATGTCGTATCGAGCTGTATTGTCAATGAGTATGTGGATGAACGGCACGTGAAAGCTATCTTTGAGGCAAGCTTTATTCAAATCTCTGTAATCAACATAACCGGCACCTCCTTCCTTTTTCGCTACGGGGGGACTATGTTGGATAGCCATTTAGGGGTATGTTGGCATCATGATGATGCCGGCTTGAAATTGTTTCACAATTTCTTCTTTAACTTTTAACTTCCACTCAGGTTTCAATCGCCTGAGCTTCTACCTGAATGGCTTGAATCCCCCTTTGATGGGAAGGCGATGAATGATAATGTCTGTGTATAAACCGACTATGTCTTCATGAGACCATGCAAACACATCCTGGAATAGGGTCAATAGAGTAACCATGTCATTCCTTTGGTTTGGAGTGAGGTCCGTACCAATCTGGATTTGTTTGGGGTTTTCTAAGGTTCCGAGGTTTAAAAGAGGTTGTTTGATCAAGATTTCTCTTGGGTTTGTCTTCGACCCATTCTTTGATCTCCTGAGGTATCTCATAGTCCTCTTGTATTTCCATCAAGTCTGAGTCCAACTTTACATCAAAGTTATAGTCCTTGTGGAGAATAAGCACCTCATCAGCAAGTCTAGGCACATCTAATTTTAGAGTCCTGAACCAACATGCTCTCACCTGATATATGAAATTGTTCAATGACACAAAGTGTTAGCATGTAATGATAAAATTAACTGCTAATACTGTACAAAAAAAGTAAGCAGTTATTGTTATCTACAGGGCAGAATGAGTTTCTGCCCGTTTTACCCTCGTCGACCAATGCAAGGAGTACTGCTCCAATTGTCAAGGGAAAAGTCCTGATGGACTGCAGTGATGGAGGGGTTGTCATCGTCCTCCCTATCCCGAATGATGGCCATTATGTCTGAACAATCATCGTCTAGGGGTGTATCTATTTGTATGTTCATCATGGATAATTACGCGTATGCCTGACATCATTCTGAAAATGTCTTATTTAATTCTTCGTTCCTCTTCTTCCACTCTGGGGTCTGGAACAAAGACTTCTTTCTCCCTTACCGGTATCGGCATGGGAAATAACATAGCCATTACCCTGGCTGGCACCTTTACAGGAGGTTGTGCGGTCTCAGGAGTTGTAGGTGGAGACAATCGCTGTGTTGCTGAAGGAATCTGTCTGTGCTTATGATGATTCAGGCGACTGGTACTAGCAGTATCTGGACCTTGGGTTCCTCCTTGTGCGGAGGATTCAGCATGTATGGGTATTTTTGGACCCTGATTGGATTGGTGTAATTCTTTGAGTAGAACAGCCAAATCTGTAATTTGTTTGCTTAATCCGTCGAATTCTTTGTGAGAAACTGGATTAAGTTCAGTTTGGTCGGATGACGACATGATTGACTGTAGGCCTGTTGCCTTTTTGGACTTTGACCGGGTAGTAGGTCCGATTGATTCCCTGCGAAAGACTTGCATAGTTTAGTCTTTAGGGAATGTATGAAATAACATGCTATGTGATGTGTCCATTTTTAGGAGTTTTTATCCTCCACAACGGGTGTCAGCTGTTTATAGCATGTTAATATGTATGTGTACACATTTCTTCATATTTCTCATTACATGGAGATAGATATGAAATTGCAAGTAATTGTGTTTACAAGTATTTGAAATGAGAGTATGAAGAGACTTTCCTCCGCTTTGGGTTTATCAGAGGTTGGCCTATCTTAGGTTACTCTCGCGGCTTTTTGGCATGAAGGTTCCCAAATCATCGCAATCTACTAGACGGGAAGTTAATCCGGTATTTCAACTGGAGAGAATTTGGGTGGTGCCTTTCATGAGCCTCGGAGAATCAGTCTTCTCACGAGTCCAGTAATCAAACACCGACGGGATAGCCTCCTGGTGGAGGAACCACACAACATACATTCACATACATCGCGTCTCACCGTATGAAATGATGACATGTGCGAAGCACTAATATCACAAGCAGTTTATAGTGCGAAGCACTAATATCACAAGTAGTTATGGTGCGAAGCACTAGCATCACAAGCAGTTATGGTGCGAAGCACTAAGTGCAATAAGGAAATGCATTCGTACACATTCATCAAAATGTAAATGCAACATCCACACACAAGCAGATAATAGTTTTGAAAAGATTGTAGTAGCGGCTTAAGTCCTCTTACTGGAGTCCCCAGCAGAGTCGCCACTTGTCGACGTCGGGATTTTTGGATGTCCCTTTCCGTTACTTGTTCTTTGGTGTTCTCATTTTAGATGAGATTTGTTTGAAAAAACAAGTGAAAAAGGTCCGACATGTATAATGTCGACGATGGACTGTTAAGAGTCGCCAGTTGGTTTTTTAAATGGTTGTACCAACACAACCGAGAAAAGGTTTGCACATTGACCCAGTGATGTGACACTTTTATACGGGTCGGTGAAACTAAGATTCGTTTAGGGTCCGGGGACTTGGTTATGCGGGGAGGTGTTAGGCACCCCCCAACATCCGTGTTACCAAGGTGACTGCCTCTTTTCAATAAACTATTATCTGAGTGTGTGTGTGTGTGTGGGTCAATGTGCTGTTATATGGAAGTTGTGCGAGGTCTCGTTCGAACCTATATACACAGGGTTTGAATTTATGTAAAAATTCAGTTTTTGAGTAAGATATAGCAGTGATGTTTTATAAAAGAGGTTTTTCAAACCCTGATGCTCAATAGGAATTGAGACCTTTTACACTCCCATTTTTATTAAGTGAGCGGCTGAATTGATTTTATTTGACGAATACGAGCCATCCGTACGAAAATAATATACAAAAATAATGCCGACTTCCTCGTGGGTATGGAAACCATCTGAGGAAATTCAGACACCGCAGAATAATTTACAAGTTGCTTACAACTGAAAAATGTCTATCACGAGAACCGAATCTAGATCCAATGGGATGAATTTGTGATCACATGATTCCTAGGCTCACAGAATACAGCAGTTTGTATGAAAGCAGTAAGCAGGTATATATATATAAAAGTGGTAAATATATATATACAGACAAGATCACCAACCACGAAGCACCTCCATGGGGTATCAAAAATGTAAATAAAGCTGTTAAAAGCTATCAACCACCACGGAGGAAACTCCAGCGGGATTTAATTGTAAAGAAAGTCAGAATATTTATCAACCGCCACGGCAAACTCGAGCGGAATTTAAATGTAAAGAAAGTCAGAATAGCGATCAACCACCATGAAGTAAACTCTAGGTGGGACAAAATATATATATATATAAGCACTAAACGCACCGGATGTAAAATCCAGGCTCATCAAACAGAGTTCGACCACAGTTCATATATATAAGTACATATATATATAAAAGCGAATAAACGCACCGGATATAAAATCCAGCCTTATCGAATAGAGTTCGACCACAGTTCATATATATAAATATATATATATATATATATATAAGCGAGTAAACGCACTGCATCAAGTCTAGGCTCATCTGACAATGTCCCAACTACGATTGATATATATATATATATATATATATATAAGCGATAGTAAACGGACGATTGCATCAAGTTCAGGCTCATCGAACAAAGTCCCACACACAGTTGATATATATATATATATATATATATATATATATATATATATATATAGTGAGTAAACGCACTGCATCAAGTCTAGGCTCATCAAACAAAGTCCGACACACAATTGATATATATATAAGTATATATATATATATATATATATATATATATATATATATATATATATATATAAAGTAATAAACGCCTGCATCAAAGTTCAGGCTTAATCGAGGCATAACTCGATATTGTTAGTCAATATATATGTATATATATATAATATATATATATATATATACAGACTAAAATGAAACCACGTACCGAAGTCCGGGCAAAAGCAAGCAACACGACTCTCAACGTGTAGAAGGGTGTGTACAAAGATGAAGAGAAAGACTCTAAAGTGTGTGAGAAGGCTTACAACTGATTGATAAAAAAGGCTTCTATATCTTTAGAGTGGGTAAACACTGGCTTTTGTGGGTACAAAAGAGGCTATATATGAGCTCACGGGTGTTTAAAAGTGGAAAATACACTGTATGGGCGAGTGCAGAGCGAATTGTGCAAGGTTTTCCCGTCTTTTTCTCTTAGAAAATTAGCACCCCAAGTCCTCTATTTATAGAGGGGGGAGCCGCAGGTCTACTCACTGCACACCTAGTAAAGTGTACTGCTGGGTGCCGGATGCCCCGGGCAGCGTGGGTCCCGCCGTGTCGAAGTACGTACGCGTTGTTCGCACGGTCGCTCATAACTTTCAATCCGGGAGTCCGATGGAAGCGTGCCATACCATTCCGGAAATCTCTTTACGAGAACTACACAATGACATATGATTTAACCTTTTTTGATTCCAGGAAGATGGGTCCATAACCAAAATGGCATTCCCGGGTTTTCGTCAGGCAATCCGATGAGCCGTTTTGTGTAGTTTGCGCTCCGGAGTTAAGATATCGCTCTTGTGGGACTTCTTTTGAAGTATTTTGAGTTGAAATGAGTGTATTTGATTTGAAGTGAAGTTGAGTTGGCAAAATGACCATTTTTCCCCTCCTGGGGTTATCTCCTGTTCGCGCAGTTGTAGCAGTCGTTTCTCAGGATTATCTCTGAGGTTGACTTGATGTTGACTTTGACTGTCCTCAGGGTTATCTCTGAGGTTTTCTTGACCTCCTAGGGCTATCTCCAGGCTTTGATCTTGATCCTCTGGGGTTATCTCCGAGGTTGAAGCTGACTTTCCCGGGATTATCTCCGGGGTTGGAACCTGATTTCCCTGGGCTATCTCCGGGGTTAGAAACTGAATCTCCCGGGGTTATCTCCGGGGTTTGAAGTTGATGTCGTAGTCCTCCAGGGTTTTCTTTGGAGTGGGAAGAAGTTGTTTTTGTCCTCCTGAATAGTTAGTAACAGGAGAAGAAAATTTCGAGTGTCTACACCATCAAATATAGACATGTAGTTTAAATCGTCCGAGTCTCCAGACTCGATTGTCACCAACTTTAGTTCTACTGCTACGGGATTTGGTAGTATCTCTACCCGATTAACCGAATCCTCGCTTACTACATGTATATCTCTATACATATCATTTTCTCCTGACATCTACAATAAAACAATATAGTTTGATTAGTACACGTCAGTAAAATAATAGAAATACATAACATAATATAATACATTTTTATAGGGTTACTTTCCATCTTTTACTTCTTTATTCTTTCTTAAGGTTATGACTTAAGGTTCTACTTTCCCCCCTTAAGTTTTATAACCTAGGCTTTGATACCAACTTGTAGCGCCCCCAAATCCGGGTATCTTCCAACCCAACAGATGGTGCTATACTGTACAATCATTCATACATTCATTCAATTGAAAAGTCTCAAAGAACGAACATAACTTCTATATATTTAAAGTAATATTTACATTTCCCAGGTTCTATTCTCATTACAAAGATTCTTTGTCATAATATCAGTTACATTACAACAATAGACCTATACTATTACAAGACAGCTTAGAAATCTGCCTTAGCTTTTCTCTTATCCTTTTTCGATCCTTCGGGACGTTCAGTCTTAGCTGCATTCATATGGTTCAAGCAAGAGTGAGCATAACTAGCTCAGCAAGTATAACAATTTAATAACAACATGCTTGACACATACGAATCGTATATCTTCAATAACTGAACAATAGATATGAAGTACTATTGATAATTCAAAATAGCACTTCATCTTTTCTTTCAAAATGCTTTACAATAATAACAATATTTAGTAAAACATTCACTCCGGTCAAAAACCTCGAGTATTCATTATTTATTAGAAAAGGACAACCCTAAAGCAAGTTAAAAGTCTGATATTACTTACGAGCACTTCTAGGTGATCGACTTATTGTACTCTATGTTGATCAACACTACATTCATTAAACGTATGCACGCTTTAAGCATTTAGCAACCTCACACGCACATCGTTTCTTTTACCGACAAAACATTTGTTTAACATTTCAGTCTTCTTTTGAAAACCATATCAAGTAGTTGACAAAAGATAACAAGATTTGATAATAAATTAATAGATTATCAATACATCAAGTCTAACCAAAGGAATTGGCTTTAACTTCAACATACCTCAATTCATGTGAAAGAATACATGAACCTCAAAAACTTGTTCAGATTAAACTGAGACAAGAGTTAGAATACTTGCCTTTAGCGTCTGCTACGGTATATTAACTTTATGTTCTAGTCTTTCAAGTCTCTACAATACATGATCACATAATGCCTTACATTAGGTCACATATAATCAAGTATGTATATGACTATATCATACCCTCATCTCAATCTAATTGTGTATTAGATTCAGTTATTATCTGTTCCGGTTTCTCATTATCCTTGCATTATATTCGACTAGGTTATATCAACCTTTATACAACATCCTTAAGGTTTAACAAAGTTTAAACAATGTTACGTTACATTCCTTAAGTTGTGTTTACTTTTAAATCAATTAGTTTTCCTTTCTTTGTACTTAAAAACATTCATTACCATCCTTGTCACGAGGGTAGCATATGCACAAATTTTATACTTACATTTCGTGTCATGCAAGCTAAGCTTATAGTAGCATTGTCTCGGACTTGGCGCTTCGGCGCGAGTCCTTACTTAATGGGTCATGCCATGCGCCACACTCTGAAAGATTTTCAAATCTTGTACATGGCTGCATGGCGCCACAAATTGTACTATGGTTCGCGCTGTGGAGAACTCCTGTAGTGTGCTCGGACACTATTACGCGCTGCGACGCGACTCATTTAGCCTAGGGTTGGCGCCGCGGCGCCAACTCTGTGCACCAGAAAACATTTTCAGTTTTTAAATTTTGCGAACTTCCCGGACGCATAACTTCTTCGTTATAAGTTTGAATTGGCTCGTTCAAAAGCCTACGGTTCACAAATTACATAATCTACATGTTCATGCAAGAATTTTATCTATTTGACTTCGTTCGCTAAAAATTAACCTATTGGTTCATTTTTAACGAAAAAGATAAACGTTCGTGAACGTTCAACGCTCGTTTCTTCATTCTAAGTCGGAATCCGGTCATTTTCGAGTCCGCAACTCTTAAATGCCAAATATGACTTGTCTCCATTGGAAAACAATGGTTCCGAGTTCAAACACAAAATTTGACTTCTATTCCGAGAATTTTACGAATTCGACGATTATCGTCCAATCGTGCAATTTTCGGCAAATCTTCATTCTTATGATTTGTTCAACATTACAAATGAACTTCATTCATCATGTGAACATCTTAACATACTTATTACAACAACCTATATTTATTGTTGAATTTTTGACTTATTTCTTCATGAGCTTATAACTTGTCAAATTATAAACTACTTAAGATTTCATTGTTCATAACTTATGACAATTAAAGTTTCTTAATCATCATACTTTATATGTTCATAACATATAACTTTACTTATGTATTCATGATACATAGGATCATACAAGTTCCTTACATTCATATACTTCTCTTAATAAACTCATTACAAGTTCAAAACTTTCATACTTACATTCAAGGTTAACTTATAATAAGTTTATGACTTTTATAAGTTCAAATAACTTATTGCCAACTTATGTGGCTTAAGTTCATGACTTACACATTCTTCTTGCTTCTTATCATTCATGTTTCTTAATCCATCTGTTCTTATCAACCTATCATGGTAGAGATAGAAGATAATTTAGAGAAGAAGTCTTACTTTTGAAGTCTTGGTAAGGTAGCTTTCTTCTTCTTCTTACAAATGAAATGACTTATTTGTAGCTTATTCTCTCTAACACTTAAGCACTTTATAAACTTTGGATTATTTGAACAACTAACAAATGGCTTGTAAGCCTTCTCTATTTATAGAATTTGCAAGGTTAGGGTAGTTTAGTCATTAAATCTTCCCACCTCCTTTAAGCCACCTCCTTACTATTCATTACTTGTTAATCACAACACTTATCCTATGCTTGGCCATTACTTCAAAGTCTTGGTCACCACATTAACTTGGTCACCACATTTAACCATATTAATATGGTGTGCCCCATGGGTCAACCAATTCATTTCACTCTAGCTTGAGCTTGGACCAACCAACTCTTTGGGCTTTGCATTAATAAACACTAATTGGGTCATTAATTAATGATTGGGCCTTAACATTTTATTCACTTGGACTTGTAGTAATTCCAATCAATCTTTCCAAGTCCATTAACATTACTTAATACATATACATATAGTTTATGTATTATTTTCGTATTCTAATTCATATATGATTTATATACTATATTTCATCCTTCATACAAACTCGTTTAATACTTGTTTTCATTACTTTGTACAATACCCAAGTATCATACCATTATTACTTATTCATTACTACTTCGCCTTCCTTAACGTTTATAAATTAAGTCCGCAAGCGAAATATTATATTTTCCATAACTAGATTTTTATTGTATAATCCATCTTACATTGTTATTCCATCATTACGTATTTCTCGGAAACTCAAAAAAATATCCCGAGCAAATACCAATGAATAGTGTTTTTTGGAAAATTTCTCGAAAAACTTTTATTTTCGTCTTGAAAATTCAAACACTTTAATTCATCCACGTAGCTCAAATACTACGACATTCTAACATCAATAGGTTATACAATGACAACCATCTTGATAACTCATAGAATATGATTTTATTATTATTTAATTTAATAAAATCATTTTACAATAAGATCCGAATTTCTCGGTCGTTACAATTATTGGCAATGTCTAGAAAGTTCTGTCAAGGAGAAGTTTGGTCACCGAATTGCGCGCCAGTAAGGAGAAATCCTTATTGAAAACCCCTCTTTCACGGGAACGACTGGTTGTCATAAATGTGATTACTGTAATATTATTTGTGAATAATTTACGCCCCCAAAATAGGTATACATCACCCATTCTCGAGTTGTCAATACATGGTACGTAAACAACTACAACTTTATTATTACAACAAGAAACTCGTGAGTTTGAATACAAATATTATCTTCTAGACAATATCTATACTCAAATAAATCCTCATCACATTTATTGATACATTATTTTACAAAATGGTGAGGACTACTAAACAACTCTCTCTAGAACCTTCATTCCATAATTCCGACTGCATCGCTATATTCTCGCATCCTAAGAAGAAAAATGGAACAAAAAGGAAAAGGGTGAGCTCAACTAGCCCAAGAAGAATATTATGACTAAGATAATATACAACAAATTATCGTTAGTCTTCAACAGGAAAAATCTAATAGAATACAATAGACAACAAGTTTTAAATCAATATTCGCAATGAAAAAAATAATTCATTAGAAGAGTTAAGTAGAGAATGCAAACTACTATCTTCTATGTATGAATTTAAAAGTTCATCGCCTATCTTTTATCCCCAAACATCAATCAATATATATCCGAATCAAATATTCATTTTTGCACTATAGTGCCAAAGATATTCATCACCAGTCATGTTCATCTAAACACTGCTCATCTTTGCACTACGGCCAAAGATATTCATCGAAATCATTCATCTTTTGCACTACAGCCAAAGATATTCAATAATATCATCATTTAAGACCGAGGATGATGAAAAATATTTTAAAGAAACGAATCCAAAGGAAACAAAATGACAAGGATTAAGGATTAAGGATTCGTACTTTGTTTTATCCATGTCCAACAATACCTCAAAAATAATCATAGTGGTGTAAAATTCAAGAATGATCAAAACATGGATACAATCAAAGCTAGTATCCGTAATAGATATTTTGACGAAAAGGAAAATTTTCATTTTTCATGAATAAGGTCGATTCGTGAATAAGATCAGAGATACGTGAATAAGGCCGTATACGCGAATAAGAACCCCGACACTAAAAGTTCCAAATTTGATTAAAAAGTTCAGATCAATATTTCAAATAATGATATTAGAATAAATAATATCATTAAAAAAATATATCCCTTACCTCGAAAGATCAAGATTTCTAATAAACACCTGATATAAAGCATATGACTTGAACTTGCACCAGATAGCAATACTCAAAATATACTCAAAATACTCACAAGAATACGCTCGATAATATAGAGAGAAAACTTCAGCTTCGTGTAATTTTCAATTCTAACCTAAGCACCCTATTTATAGAAAAATGCTTAGAAACACCAAAGCGTAAAATTTAATATAATATTAATATATAAATTAAATTTTCCTACGCCAACCTTCCAAGAACTGAATTCAGCTCATTCAACACACATGTGTAACACACCATAATGAAAAAAACGTTTTGTTATTTAAAATATTTTAAACTTCCAAAAATCAATTATTTTGAGCTTCTAACTTCAATAATTCACAATAAATAGCCCTTTTGTCGTAAAATTTCAAACTCTCATGATTTTTTTATAGGAAATTCAATTCTCTACAACTTTACGTAAGAAAGTTTTTCCAAATTCCAAATGTAAATTGACCAAATCCACAAACCAAGCGATTTTACAAAAAGTATATAATCAAATTTCAAACCAAGAAATGGGGTCCACCGACACATAAAACATGCTTTAAATATTTTGGTAACAAAAATACTCCTCCACATATACTCATATATCCCACATTCATCGTAAAAATATCATCATTATTATATTATTAAAATATAATAATATATTTAAATGAATTATTTTATCAAAAAATAAATTTTCAATTTTCAACAATTGTCACATTAAAATTTTCTCCATCTATATCCACATAAAATCAATATTTTCCTCATCATATGAATCAATAATTAATTATTCACAAATAATATTACAGTAATCACAATATCGACAACCGTGCAGCCTCAGAAAGAGGGGCTTTCCAATAAGAATTTCTCCTCATCGGGCAAGCAATTAGGTGACCAAACCTCTCCTGTATGTAACTTTCTAGACATTGCCAATAATGTTATCTAATAATATTATTCAGATAATATGAATTATTGCTTCGATAATGAAAAATATTGTAATGACAATTATCAAAACAACAAAGAATATAAAATATCAACGCAAAGAATTATTAAATCAATAAAATAAAATATGATAAGAATTATCAGTAACCATTATCGAGTAGTGCCTTCTTACGTAAGAATCAATAATTGGTGCAATACCGCAGTGCTACCGTGTTTTTAACCACCGAGTATTTTTAACAAGATTAATCTGTGAATAACTACGCCAAATTATTTTTAAACAACTTATATTTGTCGCTTTTCTTCATCCAATCGCTTTCCATTATGGGGCCCATAAAAGATCATACTGTCGCATTTAATATTCCCCGACAAAGAAGAATATTCCACCACCAAACGAATATTCCCCGACAACAATGAATATTTTATAACCACTTGCTTATTTTGAAATATTTACGTGATTTTACCCATAACTATCCACATTAATCAAATCAACCCTTACTATTTCAAAATAATAAATAGAGAAAATTAAATTTCATTAATAATAAGTTGGGGTCTTACAACCTCCCTCCTTATGAAATTTCGTCCTCGAAATCGACGACGCATTCGGTGTTTCAAAAGGTGAGGATACCTCGCTTTCATTTCCGCTTTCAATTCCCGTGTCATTTCCTCTATAGCATGATTCCTCCACAAAACTTTAACTTGTGGTATGACCTTTTGCCGTAGGACATGCTCCTTCCTATCCAAGATCTTGACAGTACCTCCTCATCATACGCTAAGTCTTCTACTATCTCGTCCTGCTTCTAACTCTATAACGTGGTTCGGTCTTTCACATATTTACTTAAGTACGATATGTGAAACACATTATGAACACGAGACATACTTTGAGGTAACGCGAGTCTATAGGCTACATTTCCTACTCTCGTCAAGAATTTGAAATGGACCAATAAATCGTGGATCGAGCTTTCCTCTCTTCCCAAATCTTGTAACTCCTTCCATGGAGCAACTCGCAACAATACACGATCCCCTATACTAAATTCCACGCCCTTTCGATGAAGATCCGCATAACTCTTTTGTCGATCTTGTGCCGCTTTGTATACGCTGTCAAATCATTTGATCTTTTTCGTAGTCATACGTACCAACTCGGGTCCCAACAATGTTGCTTCACCCACCTCGTCCCCAACATATCTTCGAGAGCGACATTTTCATCCATATAATGCTTCAATGGAGCCACACCTATACTTGCTCGATAATCACTGTTGTTGTAGGAGAATTCCACCAATGGTAAATACTTATCCCAACCGCCTTGAAGTCTAGGACACAGTAGTCTTAATAGATCTTCAAGAGTTTGAATAGTCCTCTCTAATTGTCCGTCCGCTTGAGGATGGTATGCCAATCAATCGTAAATCTGCGCTCATAGCTTTTTGCAAGCTAACCCAAAATCTTGAAGTGAATCTTGGGTCACGATCCAAAATTATGGATACTGGCATGCCATGCAACCTCACAATCTCATTTACATATATACTAGCAAGACGCTCAAGGAATAAGTCTCCGTGATTTAAGAAAAATGAGCAGACTTGGTTAATCTATCAACAATAACCCAAATAGCATTGATGCCTTGAGAAACCGTAGAGAAGACCCGTAATCGAAATCCATGGTAATGTGTTCCCACTTCCATTTCGAATCTCAAGTGGTTGCAACGGACCCTTAGGTACTAGATGCTCCGCCTTTACACGCTGACAAGTTAAACACGCTGAGATAAACTTTGCAATCTCTCTCTTCATATTGTTCCACCAAAATGTATGTCAAGATCACGATACATTTTGGTACTTCCAGATGGATTGCAAATGGTGTATTGTGTGCCTCCATCATAATCTTGTACTTCAAATCGTAGTCGTTAGGGACACAAAGTCCGAGTGGACTCAAGTATTCCTTCTTCATCAATTCTCGCTCGAAATAGCACCTTCTTGTACTTTCTTCTTCATACGCATCACTCCTGCCTGCGGGGGCTTGAGCAACCTTAACTTTTTCTATTAAAGTCGGCTCTATGCGATACTTGACATCATCGCACTCATTCCTCGTGATATGATCTTCTACTCAACGCGTCACCTACCACGCTCGCTTTTCCAGATGGTATCAATAGTGTGGTCGTAGTCTTTCAATAGCTCGAGCCAACGTCACCGCCGCATGTTGAGTTCTTTTTGAGTGAAGAAATATTTAAGGCTTTTATGGTCTCAATATATCTCCACTTTCTCCCCATATAGATAGTGCCTCCATATCTTTAGCGCGAAAACGATCGGGCCGCTAACTCTAGATCATGAGTAGGATAATTCCTCTCATATTCTTTTGTTGTCACGAGGCATAGGCTATGACTTTCCCACGCTGCATGAGAACACATCCTAACCCTTTGCCAAAGCATCATCAGATAACAAATCCATCCGAACCAGATGGTATTGTTAGAACAGTGCCAAATGAGTCTCCTCTTGAGCTCTTGGAAACTCTTCTCGCATTCCTCGCTCCATACGAATTTTTATCTTTCCGAGTCACCGAAGTTAATGGAGTAGCGATTCGAGAAAATCCTTCCACGAATCTCCGATAATAACCAAATAAGCCCGTAAAGCTACGATTTCTACCACCGACTTTCGCTTGTTCCCAACTTCAGATTGCTTCAATCTTCACGTCCACTTGATACTCCATGTTTTGACACCATTGCGCCCAAGAAATGCTACTTCCTCGCCGTAACTCGCATTTCTTTAATTTGGCATATAGTTTGTTTTCACGAAGCCTTTGGAGTACCAAATTTCAAATGGTGCTCATGATCTTCACGACTTTTGGAATATATGAGGATGTCATCAATAAAGACAACAACGAATCGATCCAAATATTCCTCAATACTCTGCTCATCATATCCATGAAAGTCAGTAGGAGCATTAGTCAATCCGAAAGACATGACTAAGAATTCATAATGCCCGCATCGAAGTTCTAAAGGCGCCTTTGAATATCCTCGCCTAATCTTCAAATTGATGATATCCGTAATCTAAGATCGATTTTTGAAAAAATTGTGCCCTCAGAATCGGTCAAACAAGTCATCAATACGAGGTAGAGGATACCTATTCTTGATGGTGACATGGTTCAATTCCCGATAGTCAATACAAAGTCGCATACTCCCGCCTTTCTTCTTCTTTACTTAATAAAACAGAGCACCCCAAGGAGATGTACTAGGTCGAATGAAACCGATGTCCAACAATTCCTCAGTAGTTGGACCTTTAACTCCTCAAGTTCAATAGGAGCCATTCGATATGGGGTTTTAGAAATGGGCTTTGTACCAGTTCAAGATCAATAAAGAATTCAACTTCACGCTCGGGGTAGATCGGAAGTTCTTCAGAAATACGCCAGAAAGTCAATAACAACAGAATATTATTCAAATTTGACGTGTCTTTATTCAAATCCATAACATGGGCTAAGAAAGCTTGACATCCGCTTTTCAATAAACGAATAGCTTTATGATTAGATATGATGTTTGATTGATTTTAATGGTTTAGTTGCTTGAATTGCATAACAAAAGTTGGTTAGAAATATGAAAACTAACAACCTTACGAAAACAATCAATTTTGGCATGATGAGTAGTTAACCAATCAATCCCTAAAATCACATCAAAAGCAAGTATCTTTAAAGAGATAAGGTCAATGTGTAAGGTGATGGTGCCAACTTGAATCAAACAAGATTTATAAACAAAGGATGTGATGAAAGTTTCTCCTAACGGAGTTTCCACAGATAGGTCAAAGTCTAATTTTCTCCTGAGTCAAGTTTAAACGCTGAGCACAAGCAGAGAGATAAATGAATGGGTAGCACCCCAGATCAAGTAAGGTATAAACTTCGCAAGAATTTATAAATAGCTTACCCGTGATCACCTCGCTTGGGTTCCTCGATTTTGACCAAATACAACAAACGCTCTTCCAGAACCGCTGACTTCTTTGACTTTTCTTGGACAAATTTTTGAGTCACCGTCCCCTCACGAACTAGGTTTCGCTACCGCATAATCTCGAGCGATATGTCCTTCCTTTCCACAATTATAACATACCTTGAACTGTTGTAGCGCTTTGACCGATATGTCCTCTTTCCCACATTTATAGCATATATGACCGGTGGTCGTTTCTCCTCCCTTAGAACCGCTTGTCGCGCAAGACTGCTGCCTTCACATGGTCGTTGTTAAATCTCCTTTTTTAAATCTCCTCCCGACTCGCTTTTTCTATTTTCACGGCCATGATTACCACCGTAGTGGTTACCATTTTGTGTCCGCTTTTTTTTTTCTCCGCCGGTTATCGTTGTTTTGTTGATCGCTATCTCCTGTATATTATCCTCGTCAGTGGTCCCCTGGGTTGACCGCATCAAGTATCTCGCCTCTAATAATTGAGCCCTCATTTACAACATCCGAATAGAGAGAAAATTTATGAGAAATGAGATATTGTCGATGCCGGGTTTCAAACCTCTCGTAAACATCCGCCATACGCGCTCTCATTCTCCACCAAATGAGGTGCAAACCTCGATAACTCGCAAACTTTGCCTCGCATCGAGACACCGCCATGTTATTCTCGCCCCAATCTAATAAACTCCACTTCCTTCATACGACGAACACTTTCGTGAAAGTATTTGTCATTAAATAGTTTCAAATGTCTCCCAAGACATGCCGAAGTGCGGCCGATGGGTACGCTTCACGCATCTCCCACCAAAGAGTCCGCCTCGCCACTAAACATAAAGGTGGCGAATGGAACCTTCGTGCTCTCCTCGCATCCCAAGACATCGAATATCTTGGTAATTTGCTTGACCCATGTTTCCGCCATGATCGGATCTCGCTTTCCCTTAAATTCGTGGTCCCAACTCTTTGAATCGCTTGGGTCGTGACAACCCGTGAATTGCTATCATTTCCTCCTCAGATTTTGAACACGAAGTCTCCTCGTCTCGATTTTGTATGAACCGCAAAAAGCTTCTAAACATCCCCTCGCTCATCATCTCGCCAAGGGTGTTGTTCACAGAGAGAACATTGCCACTGCTGCATCGCTTCTCCTCGCTGGTGAGTACAAAGCGCTCTCCTCTGGCCTCATTTCCATTGTTAATATTCTCAATGACATTCTCAAATACCGCCATAAAACAAGGGTTAATTAAGGAAATCAATATATCACATAATATCCCTATATACCGACTAAACTAACAAATAAGCTTAGGTAGGACACACTAGCGAAGGATTTACTCGCCTCTCCCCTCCTAGTTCTATTCCCGATCTCCGCCAGAGATCATATCCCTAAGCTCGATACCAACCGTGACGCCCCCAAAATAGGTATACATCACCCATTCCGAAAGTTGTCAATACATGGTACGTAAACAACTACAACTTTATTATTACAACAAGAAAAATCTGAGTTTGAATACAAATATTATCTTCTGTATAAATATCTATACTCAAATAAATCCTCATCACATTTATTGATACATTATTTTACAAAATGGTGAGGACTACTAAACAACTCTCTCTAGAACCTTCATTCCATACCCCGACTCGCATTTCGCTATATTCTCGCATCCCGAGAAGAAAAATGGAACAAAAAGGAAAAGGGTGAGCTCAACTAGCCCAAGAAAGAATATTATGACTAAGATAATATACAACAAATTATCGTTAGTCTTCAACAGGAAAAAATCTAATAGAATACAATAGACAACAAGTTTTAAATCAATATTCGCAATGAAATAATAATTCATTAGAAGAGTTAAGTAGAGAATGCAAACTACTATCTTCTATGTATGAATTTAAAAGTTCATCGCTCATCTTTTATCCCCGTAACATCAATCAATATATATCTCTGAATCAAATATTCATCTTTGCACTACAAAGCAAAAGATATTCATCACTTGGTCATGTTCATCTAAACACCTGCTCATCTTTGCACTACGCCCAAAGATATTCATCGAAATCATTCATCTTTGCACTACAGCCAAAGATATTCAATAATATCATCATTTAAGACCGAGGATGATGAAAATATTTTTAAAGAAACGAATCCAAAGGAAAACAAAATGACAAGGATTAAGGATTAAGGATTCAGATTTTGTTTATCCATGTCCAAAAATACCTCAAAAATAATCATAGTGGTGTAAAATTCAAGAATGATCAAAACATGGATACAATCAAAGCTAGTATCCGTAATAGATATTTTGGACTTAAAAGGAAAATTTTTATTTTTCGATGAATAAAGGTCAGATTCGTGAATAAGATCAGATACGTGAATAAAGGTCGATATACGTGAATAAATAACCCCGACACTAAAAGTTCCAAATTTGATTAAAAAGTTCAGATCAATATTTCAAAGATAATGATATTAGAATAAATAATATCATTAAAAAAAAAAATATCCCTTACCTCGAAAGATCAAGATTTCTAAATTTAAACACCTGATATAAAGCATGACTTGAACTCGCACCAGAGTAAGCAATACTCAAAATATACTCAAAATACTCACAAGAATACGCCGATAATATAGAGAGAGAAAACTTCAGCTTTCGTGTAATTTTCAATTCTAACCCTAAGCACCCTATTTATAGAAAATGCTTAGAACACCAAAGCGTAAAAAATTTAATATAATATTAATATATAAATTAAATTTTCCTACGCCAACCTTCCAAGAACTGAATTCAGCTCATTCAACACACACACAAAACACACCATAATGAAAAAAAAAAACGTTTTGTTATTTAAAATATTTTAAACTTCCAAAAATCAATTATTTCTGAGCTTCTAACTTCAATAATTCACAATAAATAGCCCTTTTGTCGTAAAAAATTCAAACTCGCGATTTTTATAGGAAATTCAATTTCTACAACTTTACGTAAGAAAGTTTTTCCAAATTCCAAATGTAAATTGACCAAATCCACAAACCAAGCGATTTTACAAGCTATAATCAAATTTCACCAAGAAATGGGGTCCACCGACACATAAAACATGCTTTAAATATTTTTGGTAACAAAAATACTCCTCCACATATACTCATATATCCCACATTCATCGTAAAAATATCATCATTTATTATATTATTAAAATATAATAATATATTTAAATGAATTATTTTATCAAAAAAAATAAAATTTCAATTTTCAACAATTGTCACATTAAAAATTTTCTCCATCTATATCCACATAAAATCAATATTTTCCTCATCATATGAATCAATAATTAATTATTCACAAATAATATTACGTAATCACAATATCGACAACCGTGCGCTTCTCAGAAAGAGGGGCTTTCCAATAAGAATTTCTCCTCATCATGCCGCAATTAGGTGACCAAACCTCTCCTTAGATGTAACTTTCTAGACATTGCCAATAATGTTATCTAATAATATTATTCAGATAATATGAATTATTGCTTTGATAATGAAAATATACGTGTAATGACAATTATCAAAACAACAAAGAATATAAAATATCAACGCAAAGAATTATTAAATCAATAAAATATCGAATAAGAATTATCGTAACCATTATCGAGTAGTGCCTTTCACGTAAGAATCAATAATTGGTGCAATACCGCAGTGCTACCGTGTTTTAACCACCGAGTATTTTTAATAAGATTAATTCTGTAATAACTACGCCAAGTTATTTTTAAACAACTTATATTTGTCGCTTTCTTCATCCAATCGCTTTTTAAGTTATGGGGCCCAAAAATCGATCAACCATTGAATATTCCACAACAAACGGTAATATTCCCAAACAAAATGAATATTTTATAACCACTTGCTTAAAATATTCCGATTACCATAACTACCAAATCAAATATTCCTTACTATTTCAAAATAATGAATATTTTATAACCACTTGCTTATTTTTTCAAATATTTACAGATTTTACCCATAACTATCCACATTAATCAAATCAACCCTTACTATTTCAAAATAATAAATAGAAACTTAAAAATTTCATTAATAATAAAAAAAAGAGTTGGGATTTTCAACTCTTGTTACACTCCCCGCCTCCATTTTACTCTTTGGACAATCCTCACCTTATGTTCAATCGATCCACATAGAAAACACCCATTGTTCATCCTTGGGTTGGGGCGGTTGGGAGAGATATGACCATCCCGCCCAAGACTTGTAACATACAAACTTACCCTTGAGACGATCGCATGAGTGATTCTTCCCGCATTTTTACACCGCATACCGCTTTCTTCACACCTTCCCCTTCACCCGAGCATTCCCAAATTAATTCCCTTTCTTTTCTCACCCCTATTCCCACTATTTGTTTCCACCTTCACAACTCCTACAGCCTTTCTTTTGTTCCTCTCCTCCTTGTTGTGTAGAGGCTTATGGCCTCACTCCCTCCTCAGCTTATGATAGCCTTTTCCATAAGTGCTACAAAAGTATTGATTTGCAACATCGCAACCTTATTGTAGAGCCGTGGTTTTAATCCCATTCGAACCTTCTTGCTTTCCTAGCCTCCGTATCTAACTTGATGCGAGCGAACCTAGCTAACTCATTAAACTTTACTAAGATACTCCGCAATGCACCATGTTATCCTCGCTTCAACTCCAGAAATTTTACCTCCATCCTAGCCTGCATACTAGCTGAGAGGTAGTTTTCGAAAAACAAAGTCTTAAACCTAGCCCAAGTAACTACTCCCTCTCCTGCCCTCGCTTGATTTGCTTCCCACCAAAAGTTCGCCTCCCTTTTCATCATATAGGTGGAAAAAGAGGTCTTTTGCCCCTCATCTACCCTAGCAACTACGAACACCTTTTCTATCTCGTTAACCCATGTCTGGGCTTCTATAGGTCATTGTTCCCTCAATTACGGTGGTCCTTGCGCTTGAAGTCTTTAAAGTTTGCCAACGATTATGCAATTCGGTTTGCTGTAATTTGGTATTCCTCGTTTATAGCTTTGAGCTACCATGTTCGCAAAGTTTTGCATTGGGTCTTGTTGTTGTCCCTCAGCGTTGTTGACAAATTCCTCTGCCCTTTGATTTCGTGTTTGACGTCTTGGCGGCATTATCTGATTACATAAAATCATAAATTTAACTTACATTCTAAACCTTATTGTATAAGTTTAACATGTAACACAAAGTTTTATACAAAACTTATTCCCTTAATGAAACATTGATTCGTATTCATCAATTCAAAGTACTTTACATAACATAACACATACTGTTATCCCTTTGTGACCAAAAAAATCAGGAATTACTGTAATAACTTACACAAAAGTTTGAGAATATTACATTACACCCGTACATTATCAAACATACATAATTAAATACTAATCCTATTAATTTCCTAAGTCACTGTCTTTCCTCTTTCTTTTCCCTTTCTTGCTCGGAGTTGCACACGATTTGTTAATTCCGGCTCCCATTTGATCAATTTGGATTTTAAGCTTATCTTGTTCTTCCATAGTTTCTATTAACGCCTTTCGCAATTGGTTTTTAGTAGCTTTTCTATTTTCCACAGCTTTTCTAGAGAAGAAACCTTGTTCTTCAGATTCTGTACTTCCGTTAATGCTTGATCAGCTCCAACTTTAGTGTCTGAATCACTATCTGTTAGTTCCACCATTTCTGGATCTGGTACTACGTTTTTCAATACCACCACCTCATCAAGGTTATGCACTACTATGAGCCTCTATTTCACTTTTTGGCTTTGATATCGCCTCCTTCTTTACGATCGAGAGTATCCTAATTCTTTTCCACGACATCTACACACAACTTATCTTGATTAGTAAATAGTATATACACACAGCAAACAATAGTTTTATAAGAGTTATCTTTTATTTTGTTTAACGGTGAATTTATTCAATTCATCTCCTTTTAAATTCTATATGAGTTATCTGTATTTTTAACGTTTCCCTCTGCTCTAAGGTTATATCCTAAGGTCTTATCCCACCTAAGGTTTCTAACCCTAAAGCTTTGATACCAACCTGTGACGCCCCCAAATCCGGGTACTTAAAACCCAAACTCGGTGCTTCACGATACCATTTTTATAAGCTGAATAATACTAATAATAATAACAATAATATAAAATTCAAACTAAATTTAAATATGCATCAAAGTTTACTCCCAGGTATGAGACCTTTAAACATTTATTACATCATAGATAATAAGTATCATTGTCTTAATAAACTTTAACTATTACACAGAATATTATAAATCTCATTCGAATAGCTTTCCTTTCCCCTTGTTCTTACCTGAACCTTCTGGTTGATCATACTTAACTGAAAACATTTAAATTTAAAGTAACAATGAGCATTGGATTGCCCAGCAAGTAATGACAACAATATATATTAGCTAAAAGAATTAAATGTTTACTTTGAAAGACACTTCTACAACGAATCAACAGTTGTGAAGTAAGCTGAACCAATAATAACAACATATCACTTCCATATGTAATCTTTGAAACTACGTATAGACTATAACTGGAGATCAGTCAACATACTATGAACATTGTTTTCTATTTTCGAAAAGGTTAAACAGAAATTCATCCAGAAATCGTCATAACTTACTGAACGCACGGGTGATCAAATTTATGCCTGTATTTGATCAATACTACATGCAAGAACGATATTATCGTTCACTCTATCCACCTTAGGTGCACAAAAGTTTTCCCATATTCGGGATGTTCATACTTAGTCGGGAATCCGAACCAAAACAATCTGGTTGGATACAATAACGTTCTATCTTGTTCAACAATATTTTTATGTCTAGCTGAATCAAATAGCTTAGACGGCTTTTAAGTCAACGTATACATACTTGAAATCAATAAGTATGTATCAACATATGATTAAATACAATGATTATCCAAGTGGGGACACTTGTCTAACCCTATATACGAATTAACGACCAGAATAAATATCTGAATTATACAATAATACAATGATCGGATAATGTAAGAACTTGTATGAATACAAAGATTTGATACATAATCAATAATAATAGAGTTAATAATCTGGCACAATAATAATATGATTCTGAAACTTTCTTACTCATTTCCATTGCATAAAGTAAATGCAAAAGTAAGATACTTGCCTGAGTTGCTGCTTACAATAACGCAACTTAGATTAATCTTTTATACAGCGACCTATCAGTAATAAGATCATTCGTTCAATTAGAATAATATATCGTAACACATAGTACTGCTAATTGCAGTCAGCACATAACCTAATCACATTGTCACATATGTTTAACAGTTATTGATTCACTAACAAACACATATCTAGTCAATTTATTTAAGTCTAGATCAATTTCTGAAATATTTCGGTGTACCGACGGTTTTATCGGGTAAATATTGAGTCTAAGACTCTATCGTGTAGTTCAATATTCGTTTAGATATTTTAAATATCAGTCATATTATTTTTCATAGCCTTATAAAAATTTTTAAATAATTATTATACTTTATCATGAATTTTCAAACACTGAAATCATTATTAAATGCTTTAAATATTAACTAATTTTATTATCATTAATATTTAATTAATATTAAACTATTAATGAAACTATTGCCAAAATATTAAAGTTATTTATAATAACTCAAAATATTTTAAAAGTATTAATATTACCTTTAAATGATTTTTAAAATATTTAAAATCATTTTAAATAATTACTGATTAATATTTAAGTATTAATGTACTATTTATCCAAATATTAAAAGTCATTAATTATAACTTAAAATATTTTTAATTCATTTATTTCCTTTTTAAATTATTTTAAATTAATAAAACCATTTTAAAACTATTTATTTAATATAATTATTAAATAAACTTAATATCATTAATATTAAATTATTATCAATAATATTGATTTATTAATGAAATTATCCTTTAAATATTAAAAGTTATGTTTTATAACTTCAAATATTTTTAAACATTTTATTTTCATTTAAAATGATTTTTTTCTAATATTAAAATCATTTTACATTACTTTATTTAATATAATTATTAAATGAATCTAATATCCTTAATATTAAAATATTAATATTTTTCATGACAAATTATCAAAAGTTATATTTTATAACTTCAAATATTTTTATAATCTCTAAATCATTTTTATATAAATTTTAAATCATTAATTCTATTTTTCATCATTTATTTAATATCTTTATTAAATAACTTAATCATCATTAATATCTAATTAATAATGAAAATCATCACAAAATATTAAACATTATAGAAAATAACTTAAAATATCTTTTTATATCATAACATATTTTTAAATGATTTTTCATGTATTAAAAATCATTTTAAACAATTTATTTAATATTAAACTTAAATAAATTAAATACCTTTTATATCCCAAAATATTAAATATTTATGAAATATACTTAAAATAATTAAAACTAATTTTCGGACTTTAAAATAATTTTAGTAAATTAATTTGTAATTTTAATAATTTAAAACTATTTTTTTCTATTTTTAATTATTTTCCGAAATTGGTAAAATAAAATTATTAATAACCGTCGCTATAGGCTATAGCGACACTTATCTGACATGTTAGGTGTTCTTGGACTTCGAGAACAACGATAATCGATGGTCGAGGTGCCCTGTTTGACCGAGTCTAATTCTTATCTCGCAATGTTTCTGGGTCATGTAACATATTGTTCATGTAGTAGTTATGTAACACTACAATTAACAATCAACATTCAGGTCGTAACATACAACATCATGACAATCTAGCCATTCAAACTTCCTGTCAGGCGTTTCTGGGTTTTCCCAGAAACCCAGAAATTCGAGTCCCGTGTTTCGTGCTCAATTTACATAAGGTTCCATCCTTGCTTCATGTTATTTAACGATTTATACTTATAGAATACATGTCAGGGAACAATAACACAACGTCAGATCATCATATCATCAACACAATAAATATCTATAGGCCGGTCAAAGTACCCTCCCGGAACTGTTCTTGAACATTTATGGGTTTCCCAGAAATGTTCTTGAGCAGTTTCGGCTAGCTACGTTTGACCATCACTCAGATCGATTCTTTTAAGTTTCTAGGTGATATAAAAGCTTTAACATGTAGTTTTCATGTTAGTCTACAACCAAGAAACAACAACATGGAATAATAACTTAAACATAGGAAGATCCAAGCCCTGCAAAAACACGGTACGAGGTTTCACGATTCGATTAAAGCTTGAAACGTACCATTCGATGTCGATTGACCCACTTTGACCTTAAATAACTTTTAATCTACAACAGATATGACCATGATTCAAGTTGCATATTAAAGATCTCCTGACAGAGTATAAGTACAAAGTTTTAAAACACAAAAACTCATAACAGATCAAGATCTATGAGACCTGACATTCACTGTCAGACCCTTATTTTCAAAAATTTCAAGATTTGGAAAATCATCAAATTCGAGCCTCTAGATGTTATGGGTTTAACATCTAGCAACCCAGATCATTGATTAACACCCCATACAACATATTTTAACAATCAATTATAAGATCTAACATCAAATCGCAGAATTTTTAAGTAGGGTTCTTTTATACCTTTTTGCACCTTGATTCTTGATTTCTTGCTTCTGATTTGATGTTAGTGTTCGTAGGGCTTGATTGGGGACTGATCTAGCAAGGAAATTTCGTGGGTTTGGTCTTGAGAGAGTATGGCTAAGTGTTTGTTGCACAAATAAGGTAATAATGCATTTTCTCTCTCTTAATCTATGCAATAAAATTGATGCAATGAACTTGTCTGGTGAATTGAATCTGATATGCTGGAATGCTAGCTTCTAGGTTGATAGGGTAGGGTGGCTTGCAAGATTTAGCAAGATTTCCTAGCAATTATTCACCAAATGGGACAAAAAGGGTAAAATGGTAAATTTTATTTTAATTTAAGGGCATTCTTGCCCAAGGTGCTTGAATCTATGATTTATTCACTAGATTTTACATATTAAAGTTTCCCAAATAATTACTAGGGTTTGAAAAATTAAAATTAAAGTGTAATAAAATTTTAATTAAACACACTAATTTAAAATTAGGGTTTTTAATAGAAAATTAGGGTTTAAATAATTAGGGTTCCTTAACATCATTAGGGTTCCCAAATTATCAATTATGGTTTCCTAATTATTATTATAATTTACTAAAACAGTAATTAGGGTTTCTAATTTTAGCAAATTAGGGTTTTCAAATAATAATTAGGATTTTTCCTAATTACAGAAATTATATAATACACAGTAAAATTCATATAACACAATTACTACATAGTCTCGAACTCATAACCGAGTTTAACAATTAGGGTTTAATAACACGATATGAGGGTTATGACATAATTTACCATATTTGGCCCACCATTATCAGTCTACACATTTACAGTACATATTTATAGCACTGAAAAATTAAAATATAATTAATTTTATATTATTGTTCTCATCCCTTGATCAATACCCAAATTTAGGGTTTGGATTCTATATCTAATTTATCTTTCATATCTAACATCAATAATTAAGCTAAAATATTTAACTTAATAATCTGAACTAAAATTCATATAATCAAATAGTAATTATAATAATTCCAATAATCATTTCATATATTATTTAAATAATATAAAAATAATATTTTCATAGAAAATAAATATTAAAGACATTTATACTATAAAATTAATTATTATAAGTATATATGTTATAATGATCAATAATTCTAAAATAAAATTATTTGAAATTATTCATGTAATAAATAAATTTTATTTATCACATATATACATACACATTACTTGGCACATATTCCATTCTTCAAATAAAAAAAAAATTATATGCAAAATTTCTTATTTATTTACATAGAAAATATCGGGTTATTACAGCTACTCCAGTCGATAATTAGATGGTTTGAAGGATATACGGATATATAATTAGAGTAGATCTAGCAGGCTACCACTTGGTTACAAACATGTGATCATAACACTTAATAACGGATAGATCTATGCCACTCAAAACATTGTCAGACGTCAAAAACAATTTTCTGGGTTACCCATAATTCGTCTGATCATGCCCGGTCAACGGGTTTTGACTGATCATAACTTCAAATATACTACAGATCTGACTCTTAATCAAGTCCCAGATTAAAGATGACATAACAAACTACATGTGTAAACATTTAAACAGCAAAAACACATAACAGATTAAGATCGAAACGGTCTGACATTTTGTTGTCAGACTCATTTTAAAAATTTTCCAGATTTGCAAAATCATCAAATCCGAGCCTCTAGATGTTATGGATATAACATCTAGCAACCCAGATCATTGATCAACATCTTATTACACTACATTAAACAACAAACAACAAGATCTAACATCGGATCATAAAAATTTTAAATTCTAGGGTTTATACCTTTATGCTTTGATTTCTTGAATCTGATCCTTAGATTTGTTATGGTTGATGGTGGGGCTTGAATATGGGACTGAACTAACACTAGAATTTCGTGGTTTTGAGAGAGAAGCTCTTGGATATGAGTTTGCAAAAAAATGAGCAACTAATGAATTTCTCTCTCCTTGTGATTATATATTACATGTATAAAAGGTGTTGGCTGATAGATCTAGGCTGATTTGCTGGAAAGTTAATAACACAATGTCAACAAATAGGTCACTAACTCCTTATTTGGTTAGATTCACAAGCAAGCCTAATAAAAAAAATCCAAAGAGGGGTATTTTAGTCTTTTTGCTTGCACGTTTAATGGCCATTTTGTCATTTGCCCTAACCCTTAGGGTTTAGGGTTTGGGTTACGGTTTAAACCATTTTAGGGTTTAAAAGCAAAATTCTAGCATTTCAAAAATTAGGATTTAAAAATAAATAACAATTTAGTTTCCAAAAAAAAATATAAATTAGAGTTTACTAAATATAATTAGTTTTCAAATTTGATTACTTGAACATTTGTGTTTAAAATTTACCAATCATAATTAACCTTGATCATTAAACAATTAGGGTTTATAATTAGTAATTAGGTTTTTAAAATTACTAATTAGGGTTTGCTTGAAATAGTTTAGGTTTCTAATTATATATACTTATATATTAGGTTTAAAGACTTACTAATTAGCATTAAATGACTAAATTAGCAATTAACTTTTTCATTTAGCAATTAGGGTTTTCTATTTGAAAATTAGGGTTTCAAAAATAGGAATTAGGGTTTATATAAAAAAATTAGGGTTTACCTAATTTGAGTTAATATCTATAACTCCGATCGTTAATCACATTATCACAATTACATAACGACTTCAAAAATTCATAGAGTCGTACATGACCTTCGAATTAGGGTTTCAAATCAATTAGGATTTTATAATTTAAATATTAGGGTTTCAAAAAAAATATTAGGATTTTTCTAGAAATTTAATATTTCTAAATATTAATTAGGGTTTACCTAATCAATATAAAATTCTATAATACTTCACCTTAATTGTAATCACACAGTTACATAGCAGTTTCGAACTCAAATTGAGTTTTAAATTAGGGTTTCTAATTAAGGTTTCTAACTTTTAGAAATTAGGGTTTTTAAGTTACTAATTAGAGTTTTTCACATAATAATTAAGGTTTTCCTAATAAAAATTAAATTCTAATAATACATATCATATATCAAATAACATAATCACTAGACAAATTTTAAAGTCTCATTTGACTTCAAAACTAGGGTTTGTCAGTAAAATTAGGGTTTTGCAGGTTATAATAAAACTGCTTCCCAGATTAACCTTACACACCAAGCATACATATTTATGACATTGATAAATAATAATATAACATTATTATTCTCATTCCTTGATAAAAATCCAAAATTAGGGTTTGGATTCCATATCTGATTTATTAGTCATATTTAACATTATTAATTATGTTAAAACAATTAACTTAATTAAACTAGCATAAATTCATATATTAAAAATAGATTAATTATTATAATAATTCTAAAAATCATTTCATATATTATTTAAATAATATAATTATATTTTCATGGAAAATAAATAATAAAAACATTTCCACCATAAATTTAATTATTAAAAGAATATACTTTATAATAACCAATAAATCTAAAATAAAATTGATTGTAATCATTCATGTAATAAATATATTTTATATTTATTACATAATTACATACACACGTTTTCTTGTACAAATCCTCATCCTTAAAACAAAAAAAAAATATTATATGCAAAATTTCTGATTTATTTATATAAAAAATATCGGGTTGTTACAGACTACATCGCGCAGTTTGGACTGATGTGTCCTTCCCCTCCACATTTGTAACATACGATAGGTGGTCGTTCTCCTTCCTTAACAACGGGTGTTGGTGATGACGTCTTTCCTTCATTGTTAAATCTCCTCTTCTTGAAATGTCCATTCTTATTGTCTTGGCCATGATTACCACCGAAGTGGTTGCCATTTCTGGCGTGTTGATTCCCTCTACGTTTGTTGTCACCGCTTCTATGACTGCCACCACTGGTATTATCATTTTGCCGGCTGCTTTCTCTTGGTTGGGTTGACTCGTTATCGCACTCCAATAACTGAGCCCTATTTACAACATCTGAATATAAACACAGTTTATGACAAATTAGATATTAATGTATCTCGGGTTTCAAACCTCTTAGAAACATCCGCGTCACTACAAAAAATCGGGCTTCAGTAACAACCAATTTTCGTTGCTAAAGGTGCCAAATTTTGTTGCAAAAGGGTTTTGACAACGACTTTATTGTTATCATTCGTCTTTCGTTTACTTGAATGATAGGCGTTGCTAATTGTTCATGACGAACATATTTTTTTCGTTGCCAAAAGTAATACATTTTGCAACGAAATTTGACTTTCGTACAGAAACATCGATCCTTAAGCAACAAAATGTATTGTTGCAGAATAATTAAAATTTTGTTGCTAAAAAGCCCATTTCGTTGCAAAAGATTTCTAATTAGCAATAAAATGAACTATTTTTTTTTTTGCAACGACTATGCATTTTCGTTACAATTGACACCATTTTGCAACGATATTTTTCGTTGTAATAAATTATGAAAATTGTTGCATAAACTTGCTTTCGTTGCGGAATGTAAACTTTTTAGCAACGATTTTCGTTGCTAATTATATTATTTGGCAACGACATTATCTTTGAATCGACCAGCGAAAATATTTGTTCTTTGGTTATTTTTAATAGCAACGAAAGTCGTCGATTAGCAAACAACATTATATGTTGTCGCTTTATATGTCTGATGAAAGTTGATATGCTTTGCAAAGATAAAAAAATATTGCCTTTTATTTTAGTATTAGCAACAATATCCTCTCCGCTTTTATTAGGTTAATTTTTTAGTTTTGCCAAATATTATATTTTTAATGCCATTAGCAACAAAAAATTTATTGCTAAATGTATAAAAATTGTTGCTATATTAAAACTTGTTCAATGCTTTGGTAACAAATTATATTGTTGCCAAATCAAAATTTGACATTCTTTTTGTGTACCTAGCTGGCTCAATGTCCCCATAACAAATAATGGCAAAAATAAAAAAAAAACTAAAATATTATTAACTTAATAAAATCGTCCACTACATAATCATTCATTATCTTTACAATTAACCATCTAAAGCTACCATAATTCTTCAATCAAAGTATATATCTACATATATAGAGAAAGTACACTTCATAATTTCGTCCCTTGTCTTCCGTAAACGTAGCACGAAATTTGATACCCAATATTGTAAGGCAGGTCGTACAAGCAGTCTTCCAGTACATATTTAAAAATAATAGCAAGTCAGAAAAATAAAGCAAATAGCTAGGTCACCAGAGGCACTTAGTGCCAAAATCATTACACAAAGACAATAGAGTAACTATGTGGTACCAATGTACACCATATTGCTCATAAGCAGAAAAAGACAAATAGGCAATCACAATATCATAAGAAGGCATACCATGTTCTTTCACTAATGTCCGGGAATAAAAAAAAATTTAGTTGGCTCAAGCAGGTTTTGAAGTGGTCCACATCTGAATACAGATTAGTTAAATTTTGACATAATTATTATTTTTAGGCCTACAATTAAAAAGTTTGTTTTCCTAGGACTAAAAGAGGTTTTAGTTTCCTATGTACTATATAATGAACAAATTGGAATTTGGAACATTATGCATGAAAGAGGACTAATAAAGTAACAAGAGAATTCAACACAATCAGCATTCTGGAATAACAAATTACCAATTCTTCAATACTTACCAAAAATATATATTATCAGTTTTTCAAAAGTTCATGGCAGATTGACCCTTTTATGCCATAAGATTTTTTAGAACTAAATAACAACCATGAAGAATATAGGAGCTCAGTAGTCCATGACGTATTAACCACATATCGATAAATACTCCTTCCATTTCTAAATTATTATTGACTTTTAAAAATTAATTTAAGATATTTTTAAACTCAAATGATAAGATTCATTAAAATTTATGAAAATACAAATCTTATAATTAGTACCTTTTAAACTAGTTTACAATATTCATCATTGTACTGACTAAAATTAAATAAATTTACCGGAGTATGAAAAAAATGTCTCAAATTGACTTCAAGAAGTCAATAATCTTATATTTGATCCAAAGGGAGTATTAAACTGAACATTTTAATAGTAAAAATATTAAGAAACCTCTTCAAAAAGATGGAAAGAGTATACCTCTGCAAACTTGGCTGCTAACAAAGCAGAGGTGATGTCTTCGATATATCTTTGATATGTTTTGACAAGTAACTGACCTCAGTCATTAGTTATTTAGAAGGCTATATAAATGTATTAGGTTGAGTTTTGAAGAGAATCAGGTAGAAGAACAAGAAATCCCCATAAGCAGAAATGCACAAGGCTAAAAAAGATATTTGAAAGCACAAATTTTACTTGTAGGCCCTCCAATGTTAACCACAAGCAAGGGATTTTCTAGTGGTGCCAACTCATCATTCCAAGCAGAAGCTGCACTTCACAGAGCAATCGAATCAGCCTGATGAAGAGCTCCCACAGTGAGGACCTGGAATTTAAAGTTTCAAATAAGTGGGCTTTCGAAAGTTTCACCGCAAAACTTTTGGAGTAGGCCCTTTCAAGGGAAAGGAAGGGGAAAATGCATAAGAAACTCACGACGTGCTCGCTAGGAGGCTCCCGTGGAGTTATCCACCTATGTAGAAACCAAGGAACATGTTCCCGTGCTTGAGGAGTCAATGGATAGTAATCATGTCGTGGAGTAATAACCAGATCAAACCTATTAAGATTTGATCGGGGATGTTGTATCTGAAAACCTAATGTGAAAGACGTAACCAAATTAGGGTAAAAAATAAACTGTGGCTAAATACCAACCATTAGCTAAATGGAAAACGAAAAATAAAATATATAACTGACCAGACACTACCAAAATGAAAGATTAACAAAACTGAAGTTTATATATTTACAAATATACACACAGACAAACATAAGTGAGAATCGTCAATCATGTAATAATTACTTTATTATCAGTGTTGCATTAATAAGTAACATGAGAAAAGTTATTTATAACTGACCAGACACTACCAAAATGAAAGATTAACAAAACTGAAGTTTATATATTTACAAATATACACACAGACAAACATAAGTGAGAATCGTCAATCATGTAATAATTACTTTATTATCAGTGTTGCATTAATAAGTAACATGAGAAAAGTTATTTATAATGAATGTACATTTCATATGTGATATTTTAGTTGATAAAAGTATAAAGTACACACAAAATGAAAAACAACACACTTCTCCTCAAACCTGAACAAAAAAAACATGTTCTGGAGCTAACCGTTTAATGGAACTTGCAACAGAAATAGTATCCCGCCCGGATACAACCACCAATAATGGCCCATTCCTATAAAAGTAAAAGTAAAGAGTTAAAACTAAAAAAATTAAGAGACACCATAATTATATAAATCAGGTATATAGAACAAATAAGCTGTCATCCTGAATTATTCAACTTAAGAAGCTCTATGGTGAAAATGGCTAGAAAGCAAAATGATGCAAATTTAAATTACATAAACAATTAACTAAATTTATAAGGACAAAAAGGCATGGATTGAATAAAATACCAAATGAAACATATCATATCATATATCTACCACATAACAAATCATTGCAGAAAATCACTAAAAGTGCCATAGCTTGGGAAAAAAAGGAGACTCGTGAAGGGGGGTAGGGAGTAGGGGGAGGGTTTGTGGCTGTTGAATATATTCTTACTCTTGTCATCTTATATTTATCAACTGTTTTTAATGATTTTCTACTGCTGTCAAGGTGACATTACCTTAGTTGAAAACAAAAGTTTATATTTTTGTCACTCTATATTAGAGTATTGGACTATATGTGGCATTAACAACTTGCACTGCATTTAAAATTGACCAAAATCTCAAACATACATATATGATAGATACATATATGTCTGTATATATACATGTATATGTACTTATATATTCTTTAATTTTTGATAAAGTATGAAACATTCACATTAAAAAAAAAATTAAAATGAAACTCCAATATGTGAAGTAAAGCATACTTCTCACATGCTTCATGAGCTACCATTGCAATCTGCTTTGCATCAGCTTCTAGAACAAGGGATGGGCCTGCAGTACAACCATTCAAAGTACATTAGTTTCCTCGCAGAGTTTTGAATCACTATTTATCAGGAAAATAATTTTCCAAGCATAAGGATAAAACTACCACTAAAGTGGGACATGTTATTCTACAATTTAATTTGCATAGGCAATTACATATTTAGGACTGAAATGCTGGAATCACCTAATATTTCAAAGGCTATATATAGACAGCTTGGCTTATATTTTCTAGTAGAGATGGCAGTCAACGTAAATCAATTAGAATAGTGAACACCTCAGTGAAACCCAGAGTACTATATTCTTGTAGGAACAATCCAACAAGCACAAGCAAACCACAAACACAATTGAGTCACAAGTCTTCAAGTACATTAAGTAAATGTGCAAAAACAAATTTGCCAAGTGTAAGAAGAGTCGAGTAAACATGAGTTTTTACAAATGTATTCACTAGAGTCTGTTTGGAATTCAGAAACCCAAAGAACAGAAAAAGATCATATGCAGATCAGTTTTCCTGGCCTGGCCATGCAAGGGGTAAAACAAATTTGAGGGAACAATATATGAGAAAGGGAAAATGCCATTTTTCTTTGGCAGAAAAAAAAACAAATGTCCCCGTATAACCCAGATAATGTGAATCAATTATTTAGGATAAAAAATCCCCAAATATAAATATGTGTGCACTAAAAGTTGAGCAAAATTTGATGTCAGAAGCACTACTTAGAAAGTCCACACGAGTGTTTGAAATGATAGTAGATATATCTAGAAGGATCAGCTAAGATTCTTTTAGGAACTTAGAAACTCAAGAAGTAAAAGGTCAAATAAGGAATTCAGTTTCCTAGCTTGAATGTTTCATAAAACATTTTATTAAAATCTCAACAGATACCATGTTCAACTTTTTATGAACACTTCTAAACTTGGTTCTGCAGAGATGGTTACAAAGGTTACAGTCATACCCTTCCTAAGGGGAAAAACAAATCTTTAAATCAAACAGAGCATACAACACATAAGAAAATCCCTTCCTAGAAAGGATAAGGCACAAACCATTGAAATAACTTAAAATAAGCTTCAAAATAATCCCCGGATGAAAAATAGCCAATTTTCCAGTTTGATGAAAAAAATCACAATTTTTTATTACCAATTTACCATTAACAACTAATCATAAATAAACCCATCACAATATCCTTACATGGAAAAGATAATTCATACCCACATAAATATTTTATTCCAAATGAACAAATAATTGAAAACTACAGTGCTTCCAACTAGCCGAAATGTGTTCATAACGCTGAATATAAAAAACACCAAGGACAAACACCAAGAATAGAGAAATTGAGAAAATACCTTCGTTAAGCCTGGTTAAGCCTGGCAATACCTTCGATTAAGCCTGGTGTTCTCATCCTCGTCATCGATTCCACCGGTAATACCTTCGTTAAGCCTGGTGTTCTCCGGCAACTCTCCGTACGCTTTCAATAGCCTCGCCTCATCCGGCATGTACTTGAGGATAACGTCAGCCTTGTCGTCCTGGTAATCACGAAGTCCGAAGAGGATAAATATCGCCGGCGGCGATCCAGACCTTTTTGTGCATCTTGTCGCGGATCGAGTAACAAGAGGAAGAGGACTTGAGGAGAGAGGAGGGAGAGAGGAGCGCGAGCGGTATAGGAAGAGTAACGAGAGAGAAACTGTTAGAGAGGAGGGAGAGGACTTGAGAGGAGGAAGATATTTGGGGGAAAAATGAAATGATTTGGGGGGAAAATGTGAGGGTTTTTATGTGTATGGAGTAATGTTATAATGTGTTTAAATATTTATAATTTATAATAGATTTAAAAGTTTATAGTGAATATTTAATTATTTTTTCTTAAATATTTGATTAAAATTTTAATAATATGTTTATGAGGAATTTTATTTATTATTTAACCTCAATACATAGATTACATAGTTATAAAAAAAATATTTTATTTTATTATTGTCGACGTCGGGGTTTTTAGATGTCCCTTTTCGTTACTTGTTCTTTGGTTTACTTGTTCTTTGGTGTTCTCATTTTAGGTGAGATTTGTTTGAAAAAACAAGTGAAAAAGTTCCGACATGTATAATGTCGACGATGGACTATTAAGAGTCGCCATTGGTTTTTTAAATGGTTGTACCAACACAATAAAAAAAGTTTGCACATCGACCCAGTGATGATGACACATTGCTAAACGAATTGGTAAAACCGAGATTCATTAGGGTCCGGGGACTTGGTTATGCGGGGGGAAGGTGTTAGGCACCCCCCGACATCCGTGTTACCACGGTGACCGCCTTTTTTCAAGAAACTATTATATGAATATGTGTGTGTGTGTGTGGGGGAAATTGATGTGATGTTATTTTGAAGTAGTGCGAGTGTGACAAAACAAGAATTTTGAATATTTTTTTAAAAAAATTATTAATTAATTTAGGGTTCAAAATTAGAACCTAGACAGAAAATAAGTGTATGCGTTTGATATTTTTAAGATAGAATTTTGAGGACTTCAAAATTCTGTGAATGATTTAAGTGAATTATTCAGGATTAAGTGAATACGTGAATATATTCTGTGAATATGGTTATGTATGTGTACAGAATGTGGTTACGGGTCAAGGTTGACCAGATAAACGATATATGTAACAAACCCTAAGTTTATATTAAGAACTTTAACGTTCGGTTAGAAAATCCTAGCGATTAATAAGAAACCCTGTAAACCAGCTTTAAAACCCTAACTTCGATTAGAGAATCCAAACCCTAATTCAAAGGTATGAAAACCCTAAATCGGAACTTAATGGCATAAGTGTAAATAATTATAGGATTAATTAGGGTTAATCTTAACAAATTGGTTACAAAACCCTAATTCCAAATTTGAAACCCTAATTACGGATTTAAAACCCTAATTTGTAAATAGGGAAAAACCTAAGTATTAATTTAATAATTTTAATGTTAATTAGGAAGTATTAATCCTAATTTCCAAGTTATGGTAATTAGAAAACCTAATCTAATTACGAAATCTAATTTTTATTTTAGAAAATTACTTTTATATTAGAAACTCTAATTTTTGGGTTATAAACCCTAATAACCATTTTGACCCTAATTGTTTAATTACCAATTTTAATTAGGAAATACTAATCCTAATTAGTAAGATTTAAAGTATGATTAAGAAATTTTAATATAATTAGAAAATTCTAATTATAATTTAGAAATATTAATTTTCTATTTTTGAAAACCAAAATTGGAAATTTTAGGAAATTAAATTACAAACCCTAAAATTTTTCAAACCCTAAACCCTTAATTTTTCCAAACCCTAAACCCTAAGGGTTGGCCAATTGTCTAAAATACCATTAAAATTAAATACAAAAAGACTCAAATGCCCTTTTAGTGCATTATTGTGACTTAACTTGCAAGACTTGCTCTAATGTGAGTTGGTGACCAAAACCTAGCCTAGAATGTGCTCTATATTTAATTTCCAGCCATCTAGTGTCAGCTAATACAATGAATCAAAATATTATAAAGATTAGAAAGAGAGATAATACTCACTTTAGTTTACAAACCCATACAAGACCTTCTCTCTCTAGAATTCGGGATTGTAGAGTGAGAAACTGAGAAAAGTTAAGCTAATATCAGGTGTTAGATCTCCAAGAACAAACATCAAGGATCATAAATCAAAAATCAAGGCTCAAAGTGGTATGAACCCTAAAATTCGAAATCCTTGGATCTTATGTTGGATGTTGTAATTTGTTGTTTAGATGTGTGTTAGAGGGTGTCACTTGATGATTTGGGTTGCCAAAACCTAGATTCATATCATTTTGATGCTCGAAATTGAAGATTTTTTAAATCTGGAAAAGTTAGAAATTTTAAATCCGACAAGCAAATGTCGGGCTTCATAGACGGTGTCCGTAATGGTTTTAGTGTGTTAAATGTTCTTACTTGGTAGTATGTTATGTAATCTTTGTTCTGCAACTTGAATCAAGGTTTAAACATGTCTAGATTTCCTTTTATAAGCAGTCAAACTGCATTGACCAGTCACGGAAAGGGGTTTCTGGGCAACCCAGAAACCCAAATCTTGTTTGACAGTGATGTTTTAGGCCCTTGATCTTGCTTCTGGTAATGGTTTATGACATGATGTTAGTTTTATGTTGTAGCTGGACATATGGACTACACGTATATGCCCTTAGATTACTCAGATCCTTAACATATTCGTAGTTAATGATGGTCAAACGACCGTTAACCGTATGACCTGATGAAGATTCTGGGAAAACCCAGATCTTCAAGAACGCGTCCCTGACATGTAGTTTGACCGGCCAAGATCTACTGCTTGTGATGTTGTAAGTTGGCTTTAATGTTATGTTGTTATATACAGTGACACCTGTACTACAAGTTGGAGTTCATGGATCACACAAAACAATCGTGGAAAGCAAGGATTTAAGGGCTCAAAATAGGATCCTTGACTGTTCTTAAATTCTGGAAAACCCAGAATTTGAAGAACAGGTCTGACAACGATTTGGAGAGCTTAGATCTCTCTGATCTGTTGTTTAATGGCCAGGAAATTTGATTGTAGTTATAGTATTACACATATACTACATTACTAAACCATCAGAATGTCCAGAAGCATTGTAATCAAAGATCTAGCTACGGTCAAACCACCTACCTTGTTAACTGTGTATGAAGATCTGGGCAAGCATCAAGAACACCAAGAACACCTATAGCGATGGGTCTATCGCTATAGGGCCCTTTTAGCGACAGTTTAATTAAGAAATTAATTATTAATTTCTGAAAATTATTTAAAAATAGATAAAAATTGTTTTTAATTATTAAAAATACATAATAAATTCTAAAAAATTATTTTAAATTCTAAAAAATAGTTTTTAATTATTTTGAGTATATTTCATAAATATTTAATATTTTTGGAATATAAATGGTATTTAATTTATTTAATTATGATATTAAATAAAAGATTTTAAAATGATTTTAATTCATGAAAAATCATGAAAATAATATTATGGTAAAAGAAAATATTTTAAGTTATTTTTAGTGACTTTTAATATTTTATGATGAAATTCATTAATTAATTAATATTAATGATAATTAGTTTATTTAATAAGTATATTAAATAAATTAAGGAAAATAGAATAAATGTTTTATAAATTATATAAAAATGATTTAAGTGTTAGAAAAATATTTTAAGTTATAAAATATAACTTTTGATATTTTGTCATGAAAATATTAATATTTTAATATTAAAAGCAATAATCGAATAATGGATTTAAGTGTTTAAAAATCATATAAATATGATTTTAAAGTATTAAAATACTTTATGATGTTATAAGATATATTATAATATTATGACATGTATTTCATTAATATTTGATAATAAATGAATATTAATGATAAAAGAATTAAGTGGTATTTAATTCATTTAAATACATGTTTAATGATGGAAAATTCTTGATAAATAGTAATAATTATTTATAAATTATTACGAGCTTAGGAAAATTACTTTGAATGATATTAAAATTATTGAAGTTAATTGTTAAGTGTTAAGTCAGAGTTTAATTGAACTTAGACTAGATAAAAGTCCGATTAGACCGTCGGGATGTTAGAATTGTGTCGGGTTCAACTCAGACTGCAATAGTTTGACTTGATACCGAGTCTTATGTGTGTTATAGACTGATAGGGTTATGTGTTATGTGTTTAGGTTATTCTGTGTATGTATATATATATTATAGTATTATATTGTGATGATTTTATTCTAATATTGGAGATCTATATTACTAATATTAGGTCTTCGGATAAAGCGTTATAAATTGTGTTGCGGTAATCAAAGGTTCAGGCAAGTTTGTTTTAACTTAACTCTACTAAGAGTTGTTTCATTTGGATAAACTTATGGTTAATCATTGCTGGTTGCCATGAATTGTACTCTATACATATTGCATGTATAAGTCAGGTATGAAAGGCTGATCACCTTCATTACTAGTTGGTTCAGATATATTTGTTCATGTATAATACTTGTTCAGTCATAAATTTGTTCCAGCTAGTTCATAATTATATTGTTGAATTATAGCCAGCTTATTATTCAGACTCTTTCAATCATGATATATCGTTAAATTATTGAATTTAAACTTGCTGGGCAACTTTCATGCTCACCCTTGCTATATCATGATAAAACATTGCAGATTAAGACGAACGCGTCGGATACAAGAAAAGGTCCAAGACAGTTCCAACTTTAGTATACGTGTGCAGTAGATTTGTAATAGTTGTATTATAATAATGTTATGTGTTAAATAAGTTATGAATGTGATTAAGTTAAGGTTACTCGACCTTGGGGAAAAGTGTGTAATGTAATGTATAAACAATTTATGTTTATGTCTTCCGCAAATAGTAATAGTTGTATAGAATGATCGAACCTGATCCGAGGTGATTTAGGACCTGGATTCGGGGCCCTCACAGTTGGTATCAGAGCTGTAGGTTATGAACCTTAGGTAGGAATACCTGAGACTAATAACTGCAGTGATTAGGATGAGATCTAACTCACATAGAGTTAGTTGGTCGGGAAGATTCAAAGACGAATCTCGGCGAGTTATAAGATACAGAGTTCCCTAACTCTGATAATAAAGTTGAACAATAGTGGTGAATAGATAGAGTCTAAAAGACTAAAAGTGCAGTGATAAGAGATCGTAAAACAAAATGATCAAGATATAGAAATGAATCGTAATATATACGATAAGATCACCACGTGATCTGATAAAGTGATAGTAGGGATAAGAATCAAGCGAATGATTGAAAAGTTTACAGCAAGATTGCTGGGTGTCAGTTGTACTATGAATTGGTACAGATTCAGGAAAGGATTATGAATACGGATTAAATGAAATTCGTATTGAGAAGGGGATTAGGATTAAGTGGGGATTATGAAATATATGTGTCGCGCTATTTGATATATGCATGTTAAGAGGGTGATTCCTTTCTCATGTGTATAACAGATAGATAGGTCATAGGTAGAGGATATAAGGTTAAGTACGAATTCTTAAAACTCATACTTATGTGACATACTTGATTCATAGTTATATGAAATGTTTATGAACCCCTCAGCGAACGGACGCAAAAGGTAAGACTAGGAAAGTTCTTAAACTCATATGATTGTGGTAATTTATGGACTCATAAGTGTGGTTTTACGAACTGGGTATAGTTGTGTGTAAATGCAGTATTGAGGATAATAGGAACAGATAGATTGTTAAGCAAATGATTATTAGTGGAGACATAAGTTTTCCGAAACTCCTAGCTATGCTAGACTTCGAAATGTTGACATCAAGCTAAATACGCACTATGTGCTTTTGAAAAAAAAATATATGTAGACTCGTAATCATTTTTGAAACGGTTTAAAGTATAGTCTATGCTACTTATTTCAGCTAGACGCAAATGATTTGAAATATCAAAATATATTTTATTTATCACTCATGTACCGTAACTCACAGTGCGAGAGATTATAAAAAGTTGATGGAGTTTTAAATACAGGAATACTTAGTGTGAATTTGATCTAAAATCGTTATTCCACTATTGTATGATGTGTTATGACAAAGTCATACAATGACGACATCCTCAAATGGACTGTTAATACAGTACGGCATCATGGCGTCATTCTCAAAAATAGTTTTCAAAAATTTTAATTTGCCAACGGGGTTTGGCTACATTTAAATAATTCGATTGAATTGAATTATTGATATGAGTCTATGCTATTCGATTCAGCTAGACAAACATTTATGAAAACTCTAAGTGTTCATTGAAGAAATTTCCCGAACCAAATTATTTTGGTGAGGAATCCGATAAGACTGAGGTAGAATTTTGTGCCTGTGGCAGAGACGAGAAATATAGTCGACCAGTAATACTTAATAAATGCAGGACATACTGGATTAATTACCCACTATGTTCGTAAGTTATGACGGTTTGCAGATGAATTTTCTATAACCTTTGCGAAAATGACAGACAATAGTCTGTAAAACCCCTCAGCATAATTTCAAAAATTTTAATTCTTGTGAAGAATGTTTTGGGTAACATGTGATAATGTATGTGAATGGTGTAAACAGTATGGTATAAGGTGTAAGGTAAATTTCGGGGATGAAATTTTTAGAAGAAGGGGTGAATGTGACAACCCGAGAATTTTGAATATTTTTAAAAATTTTTATTAATTAATTTAGGGTTCAAAATTATAACCTAGACAGAAAATAAGTGTATGCGTTTGATATTTTTAAAATAGAATTTTGAGGACTTAAAAATTCTGTGAATGATTTAGGTGAATTATTCAGTTAAGTAAATACGTGAATATATTCTGTAAATATGGTTATGTATGTGTATAGAATGTGGTTAAGGGTCAAGGGTTGACCAGATAAACGATATCTGTAACAAACCCTAAGTTTATATTAAGAACTTTAACGTTCGGTTAGAAAATCCTAGCAATTAATAAGAAACCCTAGAAACCGGTTCTGGAAACCCTAACTTCAGTTCCGGAAATCCGAAACCCTAATTCGGTGCATAAAACCCTAAATTGGGAAATTAATAGCATAAGTGCAAATAATTATAGGACTAATTAGGGTTAATCTTAACAAATTGGTTACAAAACCCTAATTCCAAATTTGAAACTCTAATTACGGATTTAAAACCCTAATTTGTAAATAGGAAAAAAACTAAGTGTTAATTTAATAATTTTAATGTTAATTAGGAAGTATTAATCCTAATTTCCAAGTTATGGTAATTAGAAAACCTAATCTAATTACGAAATCTAATTTCTATTTTAGAAAATTAATTTTATATTAAAAACCCTAATTTTTGGGTTATAAACCCTAATGACCATTTTGACCCTAATGGTTTAATTAACAATTTTAATTAGGAAATACTAATCCTAATTAGTAAGATTTAAAGTATGATTAAGAAATTTTAATATAATTAGAAAATTCTAATTGTAATTTAGAAATATTAATTTTCTATTTTTGAAAACCTAAAATAGAAATTTTAGGAAATTAAATTACAAACCCTAAAATTTTTCAAACCCTAAACCCTAACCAAACCCTAAACCCTAACCAAACCCTAAACCCTAAGGGTTGGCCAATTGTCTAAAATACCATTAAAATTAAATGCAAAAAGACTTAAATGCCCTTTTAGTGCATTATTGTGACTTAACTTGCAAGATTTGCTCTAGTGTGAGTTGGTGACCAAAACCTAGCCTAGCATGTGCTCTATATTTAATTTCCAGCCATCTAGTGTCAGCCAATACAATGAATCAAAATATTATAAAGATTAGAAAGAAAGATAATACTCACTTTAGTTCACAAACCCATACAAAACCTTCTCTCTCTAGAATTCGGGATTGTAGAGTGAGAAACTGAGAAAAGTTAAGCTAATATCAGGTGTTAGATCTCCAAGAACAAACATCAAGGATCAGAAATCAAAAATCAAGGCTCAAAGTGGTATGAACCCTAAAATTCGAAATCCTTGGATCTTATGTTGGATGTTGTAATTTGTTGTTTAGATATGTGTTAGAGGGTGTCACTTGATGATTTGGGTTGCCAAAACCTAGATTCATATCATTTTGATGCTCGAAATTGAAGATTTCTTAAATCTGGAAAAGTTAGAAATTTTCGTCTGACAAGCAAATGTCAGGCTTCATAGATCGGTGTCTGGTAATGGTTTTAGTGTGTTAAATGTTCTTACTTGTAGTATGTTATGTAATCTTTGTTCTGCAACTTGAATCAAGGTTTAAACATGTCTAGATTTCCTTTTATAAGCAGTCAAACTGCATTGACCAGACACGGAAAGGGGTTTCTGGGCAACCCAGAAACCCAGATCTTGTCTGACAGTGATTTTCTAGGCCCTTGATCTTGCTTCTAGTAATGGTTTATGACATGATGTTAGTTTTATGTTGTAACTGGACATATGGACTGCACGTATATGCCCTTAGATTACTCAGATCCTAAACAGATTCGTAGTTAATGATGATCAAACGACCATTGACCGTATGACCTGATGAAGATTCTAGGAAAACCCGGATCTTCACGAACACGTCCCTGACATGTAGTTTGACCGGCCAAGATCTACTGCTTGTGATGTTGTAAGTTGGCTTTAATGTTATGTTGTTATACAGTGACACCTGTACTACAAGTTGGAGTTCATGGATCACACAAAACAATCCTGGAAAGTAAGGATTTAAGGGCTCAAAATAGGAACCTTGACTGTTCTTAAATTCTGGAAAACCCAGAATTTGAAGAACAGGTCTGACAACGATTTGGAGAGCTTAGATCTCTCTGATCTGTTGTTTAATGGCCAGGAAATTTGATTGTAGTTATAGTATTACACATATACTACATTACTAAACCATCAGACTGTCCAGAAGCATTATAATCTGTGACGCCCCCAAAATTAGGTATACATCACCCATCTTGGGTCGTCAGATACATGGTACATAATTCAAATACAACTTACTAATACAACTGTCGTGTACAATACGACAAACATAAACTGTGAGTTTGAATACAAATATTATCTACTAGAGATTATACAAACTCAAAAGGAGTCCTCATTACAATTATTATCACACTATTTCACAGAATAGTGAGGACTACTAATGCTATCCTCTGAACCATCACTCCGTTCCCCGACTCGTCCCAAATTATATTCTCATTTCAAAGAGAACAAAGGAAAGAAAGGGTGAGCTCAACTAGCCCAGTAAGAAATATTATGACTAAGATAATGCAGAATAAATTATCAATAGTCTCTAACAATGTTAAACTGATAAAATATAATAGACATCAAGTTTAACTGCAGCGGAACAAGCATCCATTAAAAGAGTCAAGTAGAAAATAAAATCTACTATCTTTTATGATTTAAAAGGTTTTTCATCACTGTTATTGCTAAGACTCAGCTTAATAAATATTCCACATCATCGAATCGCCCCTGCACTATGGCCAAGGATATTCTTTAGTATCACGACCACAATTATCCATGTACTACGGGCCAAGAATATTTGTGTATTCATTAATGGTCATGATCATGCCAACAACTGTCCATCAATGCACTACGGGCCAATGAGGACTTTTAATTTTCACATCATTTGTAACATTACGGTCATGATTACACCGAATAATCCCTGGTCATAATCATACCAAGTCTATCTATGCACTACAAGCCACAGATGACTTTCAACATAATATAAACATGAGGATGATGACAATGATATAAGAATTCAATAAAACAAGTTCAAGAATTAATTTGTCCAAGAACTACTAATGTCCAAATTGTCAACATGATACTGATTTGTAGAGTAAAATTCAAGAATGATCAGAAGAATATTTTCATGAAAAGATACTGGATGAAGCGCAAATATCAAGGATATTTTACTAATTTCATGGAGTATAGAAGTCAAAACTTTAACCAACTTAGTATAATAAAGAATGGAATAACAAAAGAAATCACCATGCATGCGGTACTTGCGATGTACGTGTTATTCAAATGTAATAATAATAATGAGAACGTGTCGAGCAAAATTTGCAAGCGTGGATGTTCCAACAGAATAATAAAGATTTTAACCGTGTCCGGTGTAAAACACATGTATACATGATGTTCCAACGAATAATAATAATAACATTTTAACCAGTCCCGTGTAAAACACAGACGTGGATGTTCCAATGTAATAATAATAAAGACGGAACCAGTCCTGTGTAAAACACAGACGACGGTGACGCCCCCAAAATAGGTATACACAACACCCATTCGAAATCGCCAAATACATGGTACAAGAAACAAACTACAACTTCAATAATACAAATGTCGTGTGAAATACGACAATATATACTCGTGAGTTTAAATATAATATTGTCTTCTAGACAATATCCACACGCAAATAAATCCCCATCATAATTATTGATACATTATTTTACAAAATGGTGAGGACTACTAAACAACTCTCTCTAGAACTTTCATTCCATACCCCAGAGCTAGTACTTTCGCTACATTCTCGCCTCCCGAGAAGAAAATGGAACAACAAGGAAAAGGGTGAGCTCAACTAGCCCAAGAAAAAGAATACTATGACTAAGATAATATACAACAAATTATCGTTAGTCTTCAACAGGAAAAATCGATAGAATACAATAGACAACAAGTTTCGGAGATCAATATTCATGCAATGAAAAATAATAATTCATAGAAGAGTTACGTAGAGAATGAAATCTACTATAATCTATGAATTTAACGATCCATCATCAATATTTTATCCTCGTAACATCAATCAATATTCATCTCAAATCAAATATTCATCTTTTGCACTACAGTGCCAAAGATATTCATCAATCGGTCATGTTCATCTCAACACTGCTCATCTTTGCACTAAAGGCCAAAGATATTCTTCAAATCATTCATCTTTGCACTACAGGGCCAAAGATATTCATCGATTAGTCATGTTCATTTAAACACTTGTTCATCTTTTGCACTACTGGGCCAAAGATATTCTTCAGAAATCATTCATCTTTTGCACTACGGCCAAAGATATTCATAATATCATCATTTAAGACCGAGGATGATGAAAATATTTTTAAAGAACGAATCCAATGAAACAAAATGACAAGGATTAAGGATTAATGATTTGTACTTTATTTTATCCATGTCCAACAATACCTCAAAAATAATCATAGTGGTGTAAAATTCAAGAATGATCAAAACATGGATACAATCAAAGCTAGTATCCAAAATAGATATTTTGGACGAAAAAGAAGAAATTTTATTTTTCGATGAATAGTGCCAGATATCGTGAATAGTGTCGATACGTGAATAGTCCGTGAGTATCGTGAATAGTAACTCACACACAAAAGATAGAAATTCCACAAAAACATTTTCACGCTTCATGAATAGTACTGCGTGAATAGTAACTTCGTGAATAGTAACTCATGAATAGTAACTCGTGAATAGTAACTCATGAATAGTAACCCCGATGATGAAAAAGTTCCAAATTTGATAAAACTTCGGATCAACATTTCAAAGATAATGATATTGAAGAAATAATATCATTACGAAAAAAAAAATATCCCTTACCTCAAAGAATCAAGATTTCTTAAGGAAAGGTCGGAGTGATCTTTGAATGAAACTTGTCTTTGAATAAAGAACTCTCAAAGTATCTAAATACTCACAAAATACGCTCAATAATATAGAGAGAGAAGAGAGAAAACTTTGTTTCGGTGTGATTTTCAATTCTAACTTAGCCCTCTATTTATAGGAAAATGTTAGCCCGCCAAGGCAGACTTGACTGCTACTTTGATGGCTTTACATTACACTATTGCCACCCACCACATTTGAAATAAAATTCAGCACATTTCTTCACCAACCACAAGTGGGGCCCACTCAATTCTAGAATTTTCCACCAAAATCAATTATAAACCTAATTTAGAATCCGACACCTCTTAAAATTCACAACAAATCATTCGTGCATTTTTAACGGTTCAAAATTTGTGGACATATACTCAACTTATGTATGTATAACATACCCAAAAATTACCACAATCCAACGGTTTGATTAAAAATTATAACCCCGCAATATATCTCAAAAACCCCGATTTGATTTTTAACACCTCCAATCCGATAAAATACCGATAAAACACCTCAACATTAATTCCTTCATTAATAACCACATAAATAAATCCATCATTTATATTCATATAAAATAAATATTTCCTTATCATATGAATCAATAATTAATTATTCACAAATAATATTCTGTAATCACATTTATGACAACCAAAGTCGCTCCTCAGAAAGAGGGGGCTTCAATAAGGATCTCTCCTTCAAGCGCAATTAGGTGACCAAACCTCTCCTTAGACGAACTTTCTAGACATTGCCAATAATGTTATCTAATAATATTATTCAAATAATATGAATTATTGATCCGATAATGGAAATCTTGTGCGTTGACAATTATTGAACAACAATAATATAAAATATCAACGCAAAGAATTATCAATCAATAAAATAAAATATTGAACAAAGAACTCATGTGAAAATTATTGAGTAGTGCCATCTTACGTAAGGATCAATAATTCAACAATCACATGCAATACTGGTAATACTCTTGTAAACTAACCACGCCAGACATCGTATTTTAACCACCGGGTATTCCAACAGTCTTAACGGTAACAACTACGCCGTTATTTATAACCACCCAAACTTTGTCGTTTTCCTCATCCAATCGCTTTCCGTTATGGGGCCCACACATGGCTGCGCCGTTGTACGAATATTCCCCGACAGTACGAATATTCCACGACCAAAACTAATATTCTTGACAAAGACGAATATTCCACGACCAAACGAATATTCCCCGACAAAAATGAATATTTTATAACCACTTGCTTATTTTGAAATATTTGCGTATTTAACCCTTAACTATCCACATTAATCAAATCAACCCTTACTATTTCAAAATAATAAATAAAGGAAATTCCTTTTTATTTAAAAAATTTCGGGGTCTTACAACCTCCCCTCCTTATGAAATTTCGTCCTCGAAATTGACGTGACGATACACAGTGTTTCAAATGGTGAGGATACCTCGCTTTCATTTCCGCTTCCAATTCCCAGGTCATTTCCTCTATAGCATGATTCCTCCACAAAACTTTAACTTGTGGTATGACCTTTGCGCGTAGGACATGCTCCTTCCTATCCAAGATCTTGACAGGTACCTCCTCATACGTTAAGTCTTCGGCTATCTCGTCCCGGCTTCTAACTCAATAACGTGGTTGGTCTTTCACATATTTACGAAGTACGATATGTGAAACACATTATAAACACGAGACATACTTGGAGGTAACGCAAGTCTATAGGCTACATTTCCTACTTTCGGTCAAGAATTTGAAATGGACCAATAAATCATGAATTGAGCTTTCCTCTCTTTCCAAATCTTGTAACTCCCTTCCATGGAGCAACTCGCAACAATACACATGATCCCCCATTAAATTCCACGTCCTTTCGATGAAGATCCACATAACTCTTTTGTCGATCTTGTGCCGCTTTGTATACATTGTCGAATCATTAGTCATATACGTACTAACTTCGGGTCCCAACAATGTTGCTTCACCCACCTCATCCCAACATATTGAGAACGACATTTTGTCCATATAATGCTTGAATGGAACCATGCCTATATTTTGTTTAATAACTATTGTTGTATGAGAATTCCACCAATGGCAAGTACTTATCCCAACTTCCTTTGAAATCTAGGATCTGAGTTTTAATATATCTTCAAGAGTTTGAGTAGTCCTTTCCGATCGATTGCCCATCCGTTTGAGGATGGTAAGCCAAACTAAATCGCAAATCCGCGCCCATAGCTTTTTGCAAGTTAACCCAAAATCTTGAAGTGAATCTTGGGTCACGATCCGAAACTATGGATACAGGCATGCCATGCAACTTCACAATCTCATTCACGTATATACTAGCAAAACGTTCAAGGAATAAGTCTCCGTGATCGGCAAGAAAAATGAGCGGACTTGGTTAATCTATCAACAATAACCCAAATAGCATTGATGCCTTGAGAAACCGTAGGAAGACCCGTAACGAAATCCATAGTAATGTGTTCCCACTTCCATTCCTAATCTCAAGTGGTTGCAACGGACCCTTAGGTACTAGATGCTCCGCTTTTACATCAAGGTAAGTTAAACACATCGAGATAAACTTTGCAATCTCTCTCTTCATATTGTTCCACCAAAATGTATGTCAAGATCACGATACATTTTAGTACTTCCAGGATGGATTGCAAATGGCGTATTGTGTGCCTCCATCATAATCTTGTACTTCAAATCAGAGTCGTTAGGAACACAAAGTCTAGAGTGGACTTGAAGTATTCCTTCTTCATCAATTCTCGCTTCCGAATAGCTCCTTCTTGTACTTTCTTCTTCATACGCATCATCTTCGGGTCGGTGGCTTGAGCAACCTTAACTTTTTCTATTAAAGTTGGCTCTATGCGTATACTTGACATCATCGCACTTTTCGTTCCATGATATGATCTTCTACTCAACGCGTCACCTACCACGCTCGCTTTTCCAAGATGGTATGGTTAGAATATGTGCCAAATGAGTCGCCTCTTGAGCTCTTGGAAAATCTTCTCGCATTCCTCGCTCCATACAATTTTGTATCTTTTCGAGTCACTAAGTTAATGGAGTAGCGATTCAAGAAAATCCTTCCACGAATCTCCGATAATAACCAACTAAGCTGAAAACTACGATTTCGATTCGACTTAGGTTGCTCTCAACCTGCGACTCATATCCCAATCTTGGATAAGACGTCACAATGACACCTATCGATTTACTATCGCATCGAATATGACGTCCCTACAGAGAGTTCGCTTCGGTGAATTCCACAAAGGAAGTCACAAGATAAAGTCTCGTGTACCAAATTCTATAGTTGAATTTTAACTCTCAAGTTCAATAGAGCCATTCGATATGAGATTTTAGAAATGAGTTTTGTCTGGGGTTCAAAGTCGATACAAAATTTAATATCGGGCTTTGGGAGTAAGCCAAGAAATTCTTCAGAAATACAAGAGAAAAATCAATAACAACAGGAATATTATTCAAATCGACGTGTCTTTATTCAAATCCATAACATGGACTAAGAAAACTTGACATCCGTAATAAAACGAATGACTTCATGGCTTGATATGAAAATGTTTGATTACAATGGTTTGATTGCTTGAATTGAATAACAAAGTTGCTTAGGAATATGAAAACTAACAACCTTATAAAAGCAATCAATTTGGCATGATGAGTAGTTAACCTTAAAATCACATCAAAAGCAAATATCTCTATAGAAATAAGGTTAACGGTAATGTGATAGTGCCAACTGAATCAAACAAGATTTCTAAACAACAGATGTAATGAAAGTTTCTCCTAACGGATTCTCCATAAATAGGTCAAAGTCTAATTTCTCCGTAGTCAAGTTCAAACGTTGAGCGCAAGCAAAGAGATAAAAGATGGGTAGAACCGTATCTAGTAAGGTATAAACTTCACAAGAATTTATAATTAACTAACCTGTGTACTAACTTCATTCGGGTTCCTCGCATTTTGACCGAATCACGACAAAACGATCTTCCAAGAACCGTTGACTTTGACTTTTTCTCGGGACATCCTTTTTAAGTCACCATTCACGCTGGATCGGGTTTCGATATCGTCTGATCTCGAAGCGATATGTCCTTCTTTTCCACAATTATAGCATACCTTGGAAGGCTTTGAGCAGTTTGACCTTATATGTCCCTCCTCTCCACATCTCAGTAGCATCTAACCGGCGATCGTTCTCTTCCCCTAGAATTTGTTGATGGTGCCGATGTTGCTTCTTAAGCGCCTTCCGTCATCGTTAAATCTTCTCTTTTTAGATTGGACATCTCTTTCCATAATATCAACGCGTCGTGCGCTTTTACCCATGCATCACTCATTCTCACTCGTTCAGTTATTTCTTCTTTCAACTCAGATTCCAGCTTTATCATCTTATACTCTGCCAAAGAGTGCTTCTGTTCAAGCATCACGTATCGGGTAACACAAGCTTGAATCGTTGCATCCCTTTGCTCCACGTCTGCCTGCAATTCTTTAGCCTGCTCTTCTAACTCATGAATACGATTTTGCAATTCTATATTTCGATCATAAAATACCTCTAATAAACTCTCTTCAGGTACCTCTTCTTCCTCTTCTTCCTCACTCTCAGCTGTTACCTCTGCGATTATCTCGGGTGCAACTATCAATTCTTCACTCACCACATGGATATCTCTAATTCCTTCTTCGCCTGACATCACATTATCCTGGTTGGCGATTAGAGGTGTCTCCACGATCTCATTCACTCCATTGTTAACGCTCTCGCAGACCATTCTAAAAAACTATCATAAAACAAGGGTTAATTAAATAAATTAACAAATCACATAATACCCCTATAATATGACCAACCAACAAATAAGCTTAGGTAGGACACACTAGCGAAGGATTTACTCGTCTCTCCCCTCCTAGTTTTATTCCCCGATCTCCGCCAGAGATCATATCCCTAAGCTCTGATACCAACTGTGACGCCCCCAAAATAGGTATACACAACACCCATTCTGAGTCGCCAAATACATGGTACAAGAAACAAACTACAACTTCAATAATACAAATGTCGTGTGAAATACGACAATATATACTGTGAGTTTAAATATAATATTGTCTTCTAGACAATATCCACACGCAAATAAATCCCCATCATAATTATTGATACATTATTTTACAAAAATGGTGAGGACTACTAAACAACTCTCTCTAGAACTTTCATTCCATACCCCGACTAGTACTCGCTACATTCTCGCCTCCTGAGAAGAAAAATGGAACAACAAGGAAAAGGGTGAGCTCAACTAGCCCAGTAAAGAATACTATGACTAAGATAATATACAACAAATTATCGTTAGTCTTCAACAGGGAAAAATCTGATAGAATACAATAGATAACAAGTTTCGGATCAATATTCAGCAATGAAATAATAATTCATAGAAGAGTTACGTAGAAATGAAATCTACTATAATCTATGAATTTAACAGTCCATCATCAATATTTTATCCTGTAACATCAATCAATATTCATCTCAAATCAAATATTCATCTTTGCACTCACAGCCAAAGATATTCATCAATCGGTCATGTTCATCTCAACACTGCTCATCTTTGCACTAAAGGCCAAAGATATTCTTCTTCGAAATCATTCATCTTTGCACTACTGCCAAAGATATTCATCGATTGGTCATGTTCATTTAAACACTGCTCATCTTTGCACTTCTGAGCCAAAGATATTCTTCAAATCATTCATCTTTGCACTACGGTGCCAAAGATATTCAATAATATCATCATTTAAGACCGAGGGATGATGAAAAATATTTTTAAAAACGAATCCAGTGAAACAAAATGACAAGGATTAAGGATTAATGATTTGTACTTTATTTTATCCATGTCCAACAATACCTCAAAAATAATCATAGTGGTGTAAAATTCAAGAATGATCAAAACATGGATACAATCAAAGCTAGTATCCAAAATAGATATTTTGGACGAAAAGAAGAAATTTTATTTTTCGATGAATAGTGCCGTATACGTGAATAGTGTCAGATATCGTGAATAGTCTTGATATCGTGAATAGTAACTCTCGACACCAAAAGATAGAAATTCCACAAAAAACATTTTCACGCTTCATGAATAGTACTCGTGAATAGTAACTCGTGAATAGTAACTCATGAATAGTAACTTCGTGAATAGTAACTCATGAATAGTAACCCCGACATAAAAAGTTCCAAATTTGATAAAACTTTCAGATCAACATTTCAAAGATAATGATATTGAAGAAATAATATCATTACGAAAAAAAAATAATATCCCTTACCTCAAAGAATCAAGATTACTTGGAAGGAAAGGTCGGAGTGATCTTTGAATGAAACTTGTCTTGAATAAAAGAACTCTCAAAGTATCTAAATACTCACAAAATACGCTCAATAATATAGAGAGAGAAAGAGAGAAAACTTTGTTTCGGTGTGATTTTCAATTCTAACTTAGCCCTCTATTTATAGGAAAATGTTAGCCCGCCCGAAAGCAGACTTGACCTGCTACCTGATGGCTTTACCTGTTACTATTGCCACCCACCACATTTGAAATAAAATTCAGCACATTTCTTCACCAACCACAAGTGGGGCCCACTCAATTCTAGAATTTTCCACCAAAATCAATTATAAACCTAATTTCCGAATCCGACACCTCTTAAAATTCACAACAAATCATTCGTGCATTTTTAACGGTTCAAAATTTGTGGACATATACTCAACTTATGTATGTATAACATACCCAAAAATTACCACAATCCAACTATCGGATTAAAAATTATAACCCCGCAATATATCTCAAAACCCCGATTTGATTTTTAACACCTCCAATCCGATAAAATACCGATAAAACACCTCAACATTAATTCCTTCATTAATAACCACATAAATAAATCCATCATTTATATTCATATAAAATAAATATTTCCTTATCATATGAATCAATAATTAATTATTCACAAATAATATTACGTAATCACATTTATAATGACCAGTGTTGCTCCTGTGAAAGAGGGGCTTTCAATAAGGATCTCTCCTTCTTGGGCAATGAATTAGGTGACCAAACCTCTCCTTAGACATGAACTTTCTAGACATTGCCAATAATGTTATCTAATAATATTATTCAAATAATATGAATTATTGATCCGATAATGGGAAATCTCATGCGTTGACAATTATTGAACAACAATAATATAAAATATCAACGCAAAGAATTATTGAATCAATAAAATAAAATATTGAGAATTAACTCGTGAAAAATTATTGAGTAGTGCCATCTTACGTAAGGATCAATAATTCAACAATCACTGCAACAATACCGGTGTACTATCAGTCAACCACGCCAGACATCAGTATTTTAACCACCGGGTATTCCAACAGTCTTAACGGTAACAACTACGCCGTTATTTATAACCACCCAAACTTTGTCGTTTTCCTCATCCAATCGCTTTCCGTTATGGGGCCCACACATGGTCACTACAGGTTAATACGAATATTCTCGACAAAGCATTTAATATTCCACGACCAAACGAATATTCCCCTTGACAGTCTGAATATTCCACGACCAAACGAATATTCCCCGACAAAAATGAATATTTTATAACCACTTGCTTATTTTGAAATATTTGCGTATTTAACCCTTAACTATCCACATTAATCAAATCAACCCTTACTATTTCAAAATAATAAATAAAGGAAATTCCTTTTTATTTAAAAAAATTTCGGGGTCTTACAGACAGGATGTTCCAACAGAATAATAGAATAATGTTACCAAGTATAGGGTAAACCGCGTATACAGGTTATTCCAATAGAATAATAAGCAATGGAATAACAACAGTTCTCTTCATGAATAAGAAAGAATAACACCCCTTACGAATACAACAAATAATATTCCCTACCCTAAGAAGAAGAGTACTGGATATATAAGTAGTGAAGTAGCAGAATACTTTCTTCTTTCTCTCTATAGTTTATCTCTCTGGAGAGTTTCAATTGAATTAAGTAAGAAAATAATGAAGGAATGAGCTTCTATTTATAGAAAAATAGAATGCATAGTAACTAATCCATGAACGGTCCAGTTGATTTACTTTTAATCTGACGGTCCATAATTAAAGCAAAATCTTTTAAATAAAATATAATATATTCTATTTATAATCTAATAAAACGAATAACTTTATAAAAGATTTTACTATGCAAAACACTATATCGAGCACTATGCAAATACTATGCATAATAAAATATAATATATTCTAATTATTGTCTAATAAAATGATAACTTTATAAAAGTATTACATTACATATAAAAAAGATTTTACTATGCAAAACACTATGCAGACACTATGCATAATAGAATATAATATATTCTATTTATAGAATAACTTTATAAAAGTATTCTTTTATATAAAAAAGATTTTTTGTATTATTACATTAATAATACCAATAAAACCTGAGTGACTTATCACGTAAGCATCAATAATTAATACCGTGTAACTCTACTATGCGACCACGCGTATTCATCGCACTTTTTTAACTGCTTAGGGTTTTCAACAGCTAACGGTAAAAAACTTTCGTAGTTATTTTCATAAAATATTTTTATCATTTTCTCAATCCGATAATAATTTCGTTTGTAGGGTCCACCAATGATTATCTTTGTTGTCTGAATATTCCTGTTAAAACGAATATTCCCAAATTAATCGAATATTATATAACAACTTGTGTACTTTACAAAATTTATAAATATTACCCACAACTTTAACATTATCTCAAATCCACACCATAATATAAAAAAAAAATATTTCGAGAAAATTAAATCTTTATTCATAAAATCTGGGGTCTCACAATCTCCCCTCCTTATGAAATTTTGCCCTCGAAATTTACGTACGTACCTGGTATGCCAAAGAGGTGAGGATACCTCGACTTCATTTCAAATTCTAACTCTTGAGGTATAACCTTTGAGTGTTGAATACGATCATTCTTATCCAAGATTTTAACATGTATCTCCTCATACGTTAAATCTTTTGCTATATCGTTTAGTTCTAATTTAATAATGTGGTATGGGTCGTCCACATATTTACGTAACATCAATATTTTAAAAACGTTATGAACACGCGACATACTTGGCGGTAAAATGAGTCTATAAACCATAGTTCCTACTCGATCGAGACTTTTAAATGGGCCAATTAAATCGAGGGTTGAGATTTCCTCTCTTCTTCGATTCTTGCTTCTAGAATAACGCCCTCTTAAACCTTTTTCTTCACATTTATCAGCTCCGGGTGTGTAGCTTGAGCGGCTTTAACTTTATCGATTAAAGTTGATTCTACTCGTATATTCGTTATCTTCACTTGGGTTCTTATAGTCTTTAACTCTATCTTCATCATCTGTAAGTCGTACGAAATGGGCCTTTGTGTTAACAACATCACACTCGTAAACGCATACGATCTTCTACTCAACGCGTCAGCTACCACGTTCGCTTTCCCACGATGGTATTGAATGGTACGATCATAATCTTCAACAGCTCGAGCCAACGTCTTTGGCACATGTTACGTTCATTTTAGTTGAAGAAATATTTGAGGGTTTAAGAAAATGGATTTTATACTGGGGTCAATAAAAAATTCGATTTCATGCTCTAGGGGTAGGCTAAGAAGTCTTGAAGAATACGTCAGGAAATTTATTAACAATAGAAATATCATTCAAAACTGTGTCTCTCATCCAAGACTTGGATAGTACGTCACATTGATACCTATCAACTTGTCATCGTCATTTACGACATCGCCTACAAAAAGTCTGGCTTCGATGCATTCCACATAAGAAAGTCAATAATGAAAGGACCGGGGCTCTTTACTTATGGCTTGATGATATGACAATGATTGACTTTAGTGGTTTGGTTTCTTAAATTCGCATAAAAGGTTGGTTAGGAATATAAAAGCTAACAACTTTACGAAAAACATGATGAGTAGTTAATCATTCAATTCCTAAAATCGCATCAAAGGCAAGTATTTTTAAAGAGACAAGATCAACACGTAACGTGAAAGGGCTGATTTGAACAAGATTTATAAATAGTGGAGGTATCGAAGGTTTCTCCGAACTGAGTTTAAACAGATATATCAAAGTCTAACTTTTCCAGAGTTAACTTCAAACATTGAACACAACTAGGTGAAATAAAAGAGTGAGTAGAACTGGTATCTAACACGGTATAGACTTCGCAAGAGTTTATGACTAACATACCCGTGATAATTTTATTCAGGTTCCTTGTCACGAAAAAAAACGGTCTTTCTTAAACTACCGGCTTTAGCTTGTCTGGGACATCCTTTGGCATCACTATCCCAGCTGGACTTGACTTCACCATACGACAAAATCGAGCTAGGTGACCTTCTCTTCCGCAATTAAAACACATTTTGGATTGTCACGTCAGATTTGGATGGATGTGTCCCTCCCGTCGCATTTTGAAACATACTGACCGGTGGTCATTCTTCTTCCTTTTAAACGGGTCTTTGGTCTTTGGCGTCTTTACGTCATTGTTGAACCTTCTCTTCTTGAAATGTCCATTCTTATTATTTTGGCCATGATTATTACCAAGTGGTTACCATTTTCGACATGTTGATTCCTCCATGCTTATTATCACCGCTTTGATGATCAAGTTATCACCGATATTATCATTTCACTTACCGCTTCTTTTTGGTTTGGGTGACTCATTATCGCGCTCCACCAATCGAGCCCTATTTACAACATCCTCGAATACAAACACAGTTTATGAGAAATAAGATGTTGACGTATCTCCGGCTTCAAACCTCTTAAAAACATTCGCGCTATTCTCTCTTTATTATCCAAAAAGTGGGACGCAAACCGGGATAACTCCGCAAACTTGGCTTCGTATTGCGACACGGTCATGTTGTTTTACTCAAACTTTGTAACGACCCCAAAATACATACAATTTAATTCTCAACTTCGGTCGTTAATAATACAATAAACCTCTAATTTTATATCATTAAACGATAATACAACCATTGAAATTTGCGGAATAATTAAAATTTTCTATTACAAACTATCCTCGTTCCCAAAACCTTCAACCTTTACATCTAAATATCTCAGAATCATTTTAATACTACAATAGTTTACATTCGCAAAATAATATTACAATTTAACATTAATACATTATTCTAAACCTTAAACATGGTTCAAATAATAATAACACAACCAAAGTATATAAATCTTCAAGTATCACATCTGATTCATGTCTTTCAAGTAACACATAACTTTACCTTGAATCTTGAACCTGGAAAAGTGGTTATTTACAAGGTTAAGCTCGACAGCCTAGCAAATTTAATAGTCTATCATGTTTCACATAGCACACAATTCATGCATTATATATTTCTAATTTATCGAGTTACTTTATACAACATGCATGTGTTAACACATATCACATATAAATTGAGTTCCATAACCCAATTAACTTGGTTATATTTTGACTTTAACAATTCATAAAGCATGGTATGTAACTCACCACATAATCACATTTAATCCACAAACATAATAGAACTGAAAAACTTGCCTTGCTAGGAGATTACCACAAAAGTTAACCTAGAGTTTCTCCACAATTCTTGATTTCTTGTTTTAATTCTTATCCAAGCTTGTTATTCAATTCTTCCTTTGCCAAATCTTTGCTCTAATTCTTCTTCAATTCACAAGTTAGTTCCCATTTCTTCTTGCCCGCTTAGAATTAATTTTGTAATTGTCGAAATGAGAGAGCTTATTTCCTTTCTTTTTCTCTCTTTTGGAACGAGTGAGAATGGACTAAATTGATTTGATTAGATGGAAGAGAGCAGGAAAATGGCCATAACACACCAATTAAAAGCATCAGTTACAAAACATATAACGTATCAGTTACAAATGTTTATTTTATATTTTATTTATTTTATTAATAAATTAAAATTTAAAATACAAAAGTTATAAGGCTCCGTTTGGCAAAACCCATTTAAAATTAAAGACTTAATATACTTAATGTGTCGCCCCCAAAATAGGTATACATCACCCATTTTGAGTTGTCAATACATGGTACAGAAACAACTATAACTTTATTATTACAACAGTAAAACTGTGAGTTTGAATACAAATATTATCTTCTAGACAATATCTATACTCAAATAAATCTTCATCACATTTATTGATATATTATTTTACAAAAATGGTGAGGACTACTAAACAACTCTCTCTAGAACCTTCATTCCATACCCCGACTCGTACTCGCTATATTCTCGCATCCTGAGAAGAAAAATGGAACAAAAAGGAAAAGGGTGAGCTCAACTAGCCCAATAAAGAATATTATGACTAAGATAATATACAACAAATTATCGTTAGTCTTCAACAGGGAAAAATCTAATAGAATACAATAGACAACAAGTTTTAAATCAATATTCGCAGCGGAAATAATACTTCATTAGAAGAGTTAAGTAGAGAATGCAAACTACTACTATCTTCTATGTATGAATTTAAAAGTTCATCGTCTATCTTTTATCCCTGTAACATCAATCAATAAAACATGCTTTAAATATTTTTGGTAACAAAAATACTCCTCCTCCACATATACTCATATCCCACATTCATCGTAAAAATATCATCATTATTATATTATTAAAATATAATAATATATTTAAATGAATTATTTTATCAGAAAAAGATGAAATTTCAATTTTCAACAATTGTCACATTAAAAATTTTCTCCATCTATATCCACATAAAATCAATATTTTCCTCATCATATGAATCAATAATTAATTATTCACAAATAATATTACGTAATCACAATATTGACAACCAGTGCGCTTCCTGGAAAGAGGGGCTTTCCAATAAGAATTTCTCCTTACTGGCGCGCAAATAGGTGACCAAACCTCTCCTTAGACAGAACTTTCTAGACATTGCCAATAATGGATACTGGCATGCCATGCAACCTCACAATCTCATTTACATATATACTAGCAAGACGTTCAAGGGAATAAGTCTCCCGTATCAGCAAGAAATGAGCAGAGTTGGTTAATCTATCAACAATAACCCAAATAACATTGATGGCTTGAGAAACCGTAGGAAGATCCGTAACGAAATCCATGGTAATGTGTTCCCACTTCCATTTCAGAATCTCAAGTGGTTGCAATGGACCCTTAGGTACTAGATGCTCCACCTTTACACGTTGACAAGTTAAACACATTGAGATAAACTTTGCAATCTCTCTCTTCATATTGTTCCACCAAAATGTATGTCGAAGATCACGATACATTTTGGTACTTCTAGGATGGATTGAAAATGGTGTATTGTGTGCCTCCATCATAATCTTATACTTCAAATCAGAGTCGTTAGGAACATAGAGTCTGGAGTGGACTCAAAGTATTCCTTCTTCATCGATTCTCGCTTCCGAAATAACACCTTCTTGTACTTTCTTCTTCATACGCATCAGCTCCGGGTCGGTGGCTTGAGCAACCTTAACTTTTTCTATTAAAGTTGGCTCTATGAATATACTTGACATCATCGCACTCATTCCTGCATATGATCTTCTACTCAACGCGTCAGCTACCACGTTCGCTTTTCCAGGATGGTATTGAATAGTGTGGTCATAGTCTTTCAATAGCTCGAGCCAACGTCGCTGCTGCATGTTGAGTTCCTTTTGCGTGAAGAAATATTTGAGGCTTTTATGGTCTGAATATATCTCCACTTTCTCCCCATATAGATAGTGCCTCCAGATCTTTAGCGCAAAAACGACTGCTGCCAACTCTAGATCATGAGTAGGATAATTCCTCTCATATTCTTTAAGTTGTCGCGAGGCATAGGCTATGACTTTCCCACGTTGCATGAGAACACATCCTAACCCTTTGCCTGAAGCATCGCTGTAGATAACAAATCCATCCGTACCAGATGGTATTGTTAGAACAGTCTTAAAATAAGTCTCCTCTTAAGCTCTTGGAAACTCTTCTCGCATTCTTCGCTCCAAACGAATTTTGTATCCTTCCAAGTTAGTCAAGGTTAATGGAGTAGTGATTCAAAAAACCTTCCACGAATCTCCGATAATAACCAAATTAAGCCCAAAAGCTACGTACTTGATCCCACCGACTTGGTTGCTCTAACTTTGTATTGCTTCAATCTTCACGGGATCAACAGATACTCCATGTCTCGACACCACGCGCCCAAGGAATGCTACTTCCTCAAGCCGAACTCACATTTCTTCAACTTGGCATAAAGCTTGTTTTCACGAAGCCTTTGGAGTACCAAATTCAAATGGTGCTCATGATCTTCACGGCTTTTGGAATATATGAGGATGTCATCAATAAAGACAACAACGAATCGATACAAATATTCCTTGAATACTCGGTTCATCATATCCATGAAAGTCAAGAGGAGCATTAGTCGATCGAAAGACATGACTAAGAATTCATAATGCCCGTCTTCGAGTTACGAAGGCGGGTCTTTGGAATATCCTCGCCTCTAATCTTCACCGATGATATCCGAATCGAAGATCAATTTTGAAAAGAATTGTGCTCCTTGCAACTGGTCAAACAAGTCATCAATACGAGGTAGAGGATACCTATTCTTGATGGTGACATGGTTCAATTCCCGATAGTCAATACAAAGTCGCATACTACCGTCTTTCTTCTTTACGAATAAAATAGGAGCACCCCAAGGAGATGTACTAGGACGAATGAAACCGATGTCCAACAGCTCTTGTAGTTGGACCTTTAACTCCTGAAGTTCAATAGGAGCCATTCGATATGGGGTTTTAGAAATGGGCTTGGTACCAGGTTCAAGATCAATAAAAAATTCAACTTCACGTTCCGGGGGTAGACCGGGAAGTTCTTCAGGAAATACGTCAGGAAAGTCAATAACAACAGGAATATTATTCAAATCTGACGTGTCTTTATTCAAATCCATAACATGAGCTATGAAAGCTTGACATCCGTTTTTCAATAAACGAATAGCTTTATGATTAGATATGACAGTGATTGATTTTAATGGTTTAGTTGCTTGAATTCGTACAACAGGTTGGTTAGGAATATGAAAACTAACAACCTTACGAAAACAATCAATTTTTGCATGATGAGTAGTTAACCAATCAATCCCTAAAATCACATCAAAAGCAAGTATCTTTAAAGAGATAAGGTCAACAGGTAAGGTGATGGTGCCAACTTGAATCAAACAAGATTTATAAACAGTGGATGTGATGAAAGTTTCTCCTAACGGAGTTTCCACAGATAGGTCAAAGTCTAATTTCTCCTGGAGTAAAGTTTAAACGTTGAGCACAAGCAGAGAGATAAATGAATGGGTAGCACCCAGATCAAGTAAGGTATAAACTTCGCAAAAATTTATAAATAGCTTACCCGTGATCACCTCGTTTGGGTTCCTCGCATTTTGACCAAATCACAACAAACGCTCTTCTAGGAACCGTTGACTTTGACTTTTACTCGGCGACGATCTTTTTGAGTCACCGTCCCCACCCGAACTAGGTTTCGCTATCGTACAATCTCGAAAGCGATATGTCCTTCCTTTCCACAATTATAGCATACCTTGAACTGCTAGGGCGCTTTGGTTTGATATGTCCTCTCTTTTCGCATTTATAGCATACGACCCAGGTGGTCGTTCCTCCTTGGAACCGATTCTTCCAAGACTTTGTCGTCTTCACATGGTCGTTGTTAAATCTCCTCTTTTTAAAATCTCCTCCCACTCGCTTCTTCTATTTTCATGGCCATGATTACCACCAGAGTGGTTACCATTTTGTCCGTCTTTTTCTTTCTCCATTTGGTTATCGTTGTTTTGTTGATCGCTATCCCCGGTATGATCCTCGGTTGTGGTCCCTCGGTTGACCGTACTTCGTTATCTCGCTCTAATAATTGAGCCTGCATTTTACAACATCCGAATAGAGAGAAAATTTATGAGAATGAGATATTGACGTATCTTAGGTTTCAAACCTCTTAGAAACATCCGCGTCATCGTTCCTCATTCTCCACCAAATGAGGTGCAAACTCGGATAACTCCGCGAACTTCGCCTCGTCTTTGGGACACCGCCATGTTATTCTCTCCAATCTAATAAACTCCACTTCCTTTATATAGCGAACACTTTCAAGAAAGTATTTTCGTTGAAAAGTTTCAAAAACGCTTCCCAAGACATGCTAAGTGCGGCGAGTTAGGTCCGTTTCACGAGACTCCCACCGATGAGTCCGCCTCGCCACTTTAACATAAAGGTGGCGAATGGAACCTTCTGTTCCTCCGTGCATCCCAAGACATCGAATATCTTGGTAATTTGCTTGACCCATGTTTCCGCCATGATCGGATCGGCTTTCCCTTAAATTCGTGGTCCCAACTCTTTGAACTCGTTTGGTTGTGACAACCCATGAATTGCTATCATTTCCTCCTCAGTATTTTGAACACGAGTCTCCCTCGTCTGATTTTTTGTATGAACTGCAAAAAAGCTTCTAAACATCCTTCGTTCATCATCTTCTCGGTGGTGTTGTTCACAGGAGGAACATTGTCACTGTTACGTTCTCCTCGTTGGTGAGTACAGCGTCTCCACGGTCTCATTTCCATTGTTAATATTCTCACGACATTCTCAAATACTATCATAAAACAAGGGTTAATTAAGGAAATCAATATATCACATAATATCCCTATATAATTGACCAACTAACAAATAAGCTTAGGTAGGACACACTAGCGAAGGATTTACTCTGTCTCTCTCACCTCCTAGTTCTATTCCCCGATCTCCGCCAGAGATCATATCCCTAAGCTCGATACCAACCGTGCGCCCCCAAAATAGGTATACATCACCCATTCTCGAGTTGTCAATACATGGTACGTAAACAACTACAACTTTATTATTACAACAAGAAATCGTGAGTTTGAATACAAATATTATCTTCTGACAATATCTATACTCAAATAAATCCTCATCACATTTATTAATACATTATTTTACAAAATGGTGAGGACTACTAAACAACTCTCTCTAGAACCTTCATTCCATACCCTCACTCGTACTCGCGCTTATATTCTCGCATCCCGAGAAGAAAAATGGAACAAAAAGGAAAAGGGTGAGCTCAACTAGCTCAAAAAGAATATTATGACTAAGATAATATACAACAAATTATCGTTAGTCTTCAACAGGAAAAATCTAATAGAATACATAGATAACAAGTTTTAAATCAATATTCGCAATGAAATAATAATTCATTAGAAGAGTCAAGTAGAGAATGCAAACTACTATCTTCTATGTATGAATTTAAAAGTTCATGGTCTATCTTTTATCCCCGTAACATCAATCAATATATATCTGGAATCAAATATTCATCTTTTACTCTGAGCCAAAGATATTCATCATTGGTCATGTTCATCTAAACACTGCTCATCTTTTGACTACGAGCCAAAGATATTCATCGAAATCATTCATCTTTGCACTCTAGGCCAAAGATATTCAATAATATCATCATTTAAAACCGAGGATGATGAAAAATATTTTTAAAGAAACGAATCCAAAGAAACAAAATGACAAGGATTAAGGATTAAGGATTCGTACTTTGTTTTATCCATGTCCAACAATACCTCAAAAATAATCATAGTGGTGTAAAATTCAAGAATGATCAAAACATGGATACAATCAAAGCTAGTATCCAGAATAGATATTTTGGACGAAAAGGAAAATTTTCATTTTTCGATGAATAATGCCGTATTAAATGAATAAGATCAGATATCGTGAATAAGATCAGAGTATCGTGAATAGTGCCGATATCGTGAATAAGAAACCCCAACACTAGAAGTTCCCAATTTGATTAAAAAGTTCGGATCAATACTTGAAGATAATGATATTAGAATAAATAATAACATTAAAAAATAATATCCCTTACCTCGAAAGATCAAGTATTTAAAATTTGAAACAGGATATAAAGCATGACTTGAACTTGCACCAGTATAGCAATACTCAAAATATACTCAAAATACTCACAAGAATAAACTCGATAATATAAAGAGAAAACTTCAGCTTTACGGTGTAATTTTCAATTCTAACCTAAGCACCTATTTATAGGAAAATGCTTAGAACACCAAAGCAGAAAATTTAATATAATATTAATATATAAATTAAATTTTCGTACGCCAACCTTTCAAGAACTGAATTCAGCTCATTCAACACATATGTGTAACACACCATAATGAAAAAAACGTTTTTGTTATTTAAAATATTTTAAACTTCCAAAAATCAATTATTTCAGAGCTTTGGAACTTCAATAATTCACAATAAATAGCCCTTTTGTCAGAAAATTCAAAACTCATGACTTTGTATAGGAAATTCAATTCTCTACAACTTTACAGAAGAAAGTTTTTCCAAATTCCAAACAAAAATTGACCAAAAATCCATAAACCAAGCGATTTTACAGTTATAATCAAATTTCGATCAAGAAATGGGGTCCACCAAACACATAAAACATGCTTTAAATATTTTTGGCAACAAAATACTCCTCCTCCACATATACTCATATATCCCACATTCATCGTAAAAATATCATCATTATTATATTATTAAAATATAATAATATATTTAAATGAATTATTTTATCAAAAAAGATAAATTTTCAATTTTCAACAATTGTCACATTTAAAATTTTCTCCATCTATATCCACATAAAATCAATATTTTTCTCATCATATAAATCAATAATTAATTATTCACAAATAATATTACGAATCACAATATTGACAACCGTGCAGCCTCTAGAAGAGGGGCTTTCCAATAAGAATTTCTCCTTACTGGTGCGCAATTAGGTGACCAAACCTCTCCTTAGACAAAACTTTCTAGACATTGCCAATAATGTTATCTAATAATATTATTCAGATAATATGAATTATTACTTCGATAATGAAAAATACTGTGTAATGATAATTATTGAAACGACAGCAATATAAAATATCAACGCAACAATTATTAAATCAATAAAATACTGAACAGTAATTACTATAACCATTATTAAGTAGTGCCTTCGTAAGAATCAATAATTGGTGCAATACCGTGTGCTACTGTGTTTTAACCACCGAGTAATTTTAACAGTATTAACGGTAATAACTACACCGTTATTTTTAAACAACTTATATTTGTCGTTTTCTTCATCCAATCGCTTTCCGTTATGGGGCCCACAAAAGACTGCACCGTCGTACGAATATTCCCCGACAGCAAGAATATTCCACGACCAAATGAATATTCCCCGACAACAATGAATATTTTATAACCACTTGCTTATTTTGAAATATTTGCGTATTTTACCCATAACTATCCACATTAATCAAATCAACCCTTACTATTTCAAAATAATAAATAGAGAAAATTAAATTTCATTAATAATAAGTTGGGGTCTTACACTTAAGCCTTATTGGGTAAAACTAAATTAAAATCACTTTAATTTATTTTAATAACCACTTATAATATAGTTATTTGTCACACTTCTATTTAATTAAGTTTTCATACTTAATTTAATTAATTCTAATAACAATTCATTGCATAATATAATAATTTATTTAATCATTATAAACTCTCTAACTTAATTATTAAATTAAATTAGATTACTATTTCAAAATAATTACTTTCCTTAAGCCATTAATTATTTATTAAACAAATAAATAATCAAATCACATCAAATCAATTAAACAAATACTTATTCAACAATAAACACATCTATTAAATATTTATATAATTCAATAAATATTTAAATATTTAATTAAAATCTGGATTGTTACATCATTCCCTCCTTACAAGGTTTCTGTCCCCAGAATCACAACTCAAACCATTCATTCGTTACAATCTTCCCTACTTACAAAGATTCTATCCCCATAATCAAAGACACCAATTAAACAAATAACTCAGAGTAATCTTTCATCATTTTATCTAAATATAGGTTTTATATTTCCTACTACATTCATTACTTTAACAAATTCTAGGTTTCATTTCATAACCTTCACTTGAACTCAATTATATTCTGAGTATTATATTCTTAACCCATTCATTTCCTTTTCTGAGAATCGCAATCATAAACACTCGGGATATTACATTCACCCTTTCTTCTAAGAATTTCGTCCTCGAAATTTTTATTCATTCAATCTAACAAAATAGATTTTATACTAATACTTCATTCATTCCTTGGGTTTTATAACCACTTCCTTTCCACAAAGATCGTTCTACAATTATTAACTTTTCTATTAAAAGTTTTACATTATTCTTTGATAACTCATATCCTTCTCACTTCAAAATCTCTTTTCTCACTTATTCAACACATATTCATCATTCAGTGTCGCATTCTACGACTTATTTCTTTCTAAGGAATACTTTCCTTTTTCACTTCCATCTTGCAGAATAACAAGAATCTTTCACAATTGTTCAATAATTGGGAAATAGTATGAATAACTCAGGAATGTTAAAAGATTCCAAATCATGCGGAGGGGTCATAAGACCGTGAACTCTTCTCTAGGTTTAATAGTGCTTCACCCCCGATTCTTCACACTTTAAACCCTCTTTGGCAGAATGTTTATCAATCACAAAGACTGGAAACACCCTCCACTCGTACACTAGGTGGCCAGCCTATTGTACCACTACGTTGGGCCACAACGTAGTGTTTCGTAATGACTATATGTGTTACGCTCGGTACTTAGGGTGTTAAGCCCTTCGTAAAATGTATTGTGCACAAACATTTCAGCGCAAAGTATAAACTAAGCGCAACCCCTAAATAATAGGGTTGTTCGTCTCAGCTTTTCAACATCTGAATCCGCACCAAAATAATTTGGTTTGGCATAACTTCTCAAGAAACTCTTGAATTTCATGAACATATTTCAATATTTGTCTAGCTGAATCAAATAGCATAGACCTCTACAATAATTCGGACATCAACCGAAATATACATATACATACATACATACATACATATGTATTCTCATATCTTAAAGAGATCTCAAAAATCTTTTTATGACGTCATGATACCGCACTGTATTTACTGTCCATTGAGGATTCCGTCATTTGGTGATTTTATCATACTACATCATACCATAGTGGGCTGACGATCCTTAAATCACATCCAACACTAGGTAATACTGCATTGATGACTCCATCATTTTTATCATCTTTGCACCAGGCTACATGATGCATTAATAATATAAAATACATTTTGATATATTGCAAATCATTTTTGTCTAGCTGAAGCAATTAGCATAGACATACGAATAACAGTATTGTTGTTAAAACTCATTAGTTCCATCAGTTGATCCAATGATTTTCAAGAAAATAAAAGTGTAAACATTAGCACGAAGTCAATAAATTTCGAAAGTATAGCATAGCTAGTAGATTTAGAATACCTATGCTTCCACCATCAACTCCACTTTCTATAATGATCAATTGCTTAATAGGTCTATCTATTCGTATCATCCTCAATACTCCATTCACACTTATCTATACCCAGTTCGTCAAACTTGCCACACGTTATGAGTTCAGGAACTTGCCACAATTATATGAGTTTAATAACTCATCCTAGTCAGACCATAGGCGTCTATTCGCTGAGGGGTTCAAAAATATACCATATAATTATGAGTCACGAACCTACCATAAGTATGAGTTTTAAGAACTCGCACATAACCTGATAATATTCTCTAACTATACTCTACCTATCTGTTATACACATGAGAAAAGAATCACCTTCTCAACAGGCATATAGCAAATAGCGCGACATAAACATTCCAATGATTATTAATGTGATAAACTGAGTGCAAGAACAAAACCCTCGCCCATACAAAGGTTTGTACAACTCAGCCACCACCTGAGTCCTCAATTGAAATCCCTCCTAACTCTATCTTGCTTATAACTTGCTCTTTTGCTTCGTCTGAATTCCTCGCATCACATTATCTATAACTCCTCATGAGTTTATCTCGTACTATCATAGTACATTATCTTTATAGCATCAAGCTATAATCATTCAACCATTACAAACCATCTTCCTTTTATAACTTAAACAGATCACGTCGTGATCTTATTCTATAATCATCTCCCTTCAAATTCTTTTCTTAACTCGTGATCGTTTTGTTTTACGATCCTCTTTCTTTCCCCTTTTTTTTCCCATCATTTACAAAATTATTCGTTATCTTGGCTATTGGAGTTAGGAAACTCTCATTTCTTATCTTTATATTTCTTCAAGATTCTTCTTTGAATCTTCTTGTTTATATAACAATTCTTCCTTTAAGAATTCTAACTTCATTTACATCGCTCAAAGATTCATTCAAGTTCTAAACTCTCATCATACGTGTCCATTTCTACACTTGGTACACATCGACTCTCTAACAAGTTCAATATGGTACGCTGAGTGGTTTCCCACAAACAACCAACAAACTAGGTTCCGAGTTACTATTTCGTATATACCTCCGCTCTATGAAGGAGTCGTTTAGCCCAGATACCATACATCAACTATTAAAGAGTATGATTGTACCATATTTAAATATAACCTTTTATTCTTAACTTTACATCCTTATTATTGGAGTTGGGTAACCCCACATTCATATTCCTTATAACTCTGCGAGATTCTTCTTTGAATCCTCTCACGCATGTTTTAATCCTTTCTTTATAAATTTCTTAAATTACTTCTTATTAGTCAAACTCTACTTGAGCTTATTCTTTCATTATCTTCACCTTCCTTCTCTAAGGTTATAGCCTACGGTACTCTACCTAAGGTTTATAACCTCGGCTTTGATACCAACCGTAATCTAATTCCAAAATTCATACAATTTAATTCTCGACTTCGATTAGTTAATAATACATTCAATCTCTAATTTTATATCATTAAACGATAATACAACCATTGAAATTTGCAGAATAATTAAAATTTTCTATTACAAACTATCCTCGTTCCCAAAACCTTCAACCTTTACATCTAAATATCTCAGAATAATTTTAATACTACAATAGTTTACATTCGCAAAATAATATTACAATTCAACATTAATACATTATTCGAAACCTTAAACATGGTTCAAATAATAATAACACAACTAAATTATATAAATCTTCAAGTATCACATATGATTCATGTCTTTCAAGTAACACATAACTTTACCTTGAATCTTGAACCTGCAAAAGTGATTATTTACAAGGTTAAGCTCGACAGCCCAGCAAATTTAATAGTCTATCATGTTTCACATAGCACACAATTCATGCATTATATATTTTTAATTTATCGAGTTACATTATACAACATGCATGTGTTATCACATATCACATATAAATTGAGTTCCATAACCCAATTAACTTGGTTATATTTTGACCTTAACAATTCATAAAGCATGGTATGTAACTCACCACATAATCACATTTAATCCACAAACATAATAGAACTGAAAAACTTGCCTTGCTTGGAGATTAGCACAAAAGTTAACCTAGAGTTTCTCCACAATTCTTGATTTCTTGTTTTAATTCTTATCCAAGCTTGTTGTTCAATTCTTCCTTTGCCAAATCTTTGCTCTAATTCTTCTTCAATTCACAAGTTAGTTCCCATTTCTTCTTGCCCGCTTAGAATTAATTTTGTAATTGACGAAATGAGAGAGCTTATTTCCTTTCTTTTTCTCTCTTTTGGAATGAGTGAGAATGGACTAAATTGATTTGATCGGATGGAAGAGAGCAGGAAAATGGCCATAACACACCAATTAAAAGCATCAGTTACAAAACATATAACGTATCAGTTACAAATGTTTATATTTTATTTTATTTTATATTTTATTTATTTTATTAATAAATCAAAATTTAAAATATAAAAGTCATAAGAGGCTCTGCTTAAATAAAACTCATTTTAAAATTAAAGACTTAATATACTTAAGCCTTGTTGGGTAAAACTAAATTAAAATCACTTTAATTTATTTTAATAACCACTTATAATATAGTTATTTGTCACACTTCTATTTAATTAAGTTTTCATACTTAATTTAATTAATTCTAATAACAATTCATTGCATAATATAATAATTTATTTAATCATTATAAACTCTCTAACTTAATTATTAAATTAAATTAGATTACTATTTCAAAATAATTACTTTCCTTAAGTCATTAATTATTTATTAAACAAATAAATAATCAAATCACATCAATTAAACAAATACTTATTCAACGATTAAATATTTATATAATTCAATAAATATTTAAATATTTAATTAAAATCTGGATTGTTACATCATTCATTCCTTACAAGGATTCTGTCCTCAGAATCACAACTCAAACCATTCATTCGTTACAATCTTCCCTACTTACAAAGATTCTGTCCTCAGAATCAAAGACACAATTTAAATAAATAACTCAGAGTAATCTTTCATCATTTTATTTAAATATAGGTGTTATATTTCCTACTACATTCATTACTTTAACAAATTCTAGGTTTCATTTCATAATCTTCACTTGAACTCAATTATATTCTGAGTATTATATTCTTAACCCATTCATTTCCTTTTCTGAGAATCGCTATCATAAACACTCGGGATATTACATTCACACTTTCTTCTAAGAATTTCGTCCTCGAAATTTTTATTCATTCAATCTAACAAAATAGATTTTACACTAATACTTCATTCATTCCTTGGGTTTTATAACCACTTCCTTTCCACAAAGATCGTTCTACAATTATTAACTTTTCTATTAAAAGTTTTACATTATTCTTTGATAACTCATATCCTTCTCACTTCAAAATCTCTTTTCTCACTTATTCAACACATATTCATCATTCAGTGTCGCATTCTACGACTTACTTCTTTCTAAGGAATACTTTCCTTTTTCACTTCTATCTTGCAGAATAACAAGAATCTTCAAAAATTGTTCAATAATTGGGAAATAGTATGAATAACTCAGGAATTTTAAAAGATTCCAAATCATGCTGAGGGGTCATAAGACCGTGAACTCTTCTCTAGGTTTAATAGTGCTTCACCCCCGGTTCTTCACACTTTAAACCCTTTTTGGCAGAATGTTTATCAATCACAAAGACTGGAAACACCCTCCACTCGTACACTAGGTGGCCAGCCTATTGTACCACTACGTTGGGCCGCAACGTAGTGTTTTATAACGACTATATGTGTTATGCTCGGTACTTAGGGTGGTAAGCCCTTCGTACAATGTATTGTGCACAAGCATTTCAGCTCAAAGTATAAACTAAGCGCAACCCCTAAATAATAGGGTTGTTCGTCTCAGCTTTTCAACATCTGAATCCGCACCAAAATAATTTGGTTTGGCATAACTTCTCAAGAAACTCTTGAATTTCATGAACATATTTCAATATTTTTCTAACTGAATCAAATAGCATAGACCTCTACAATAATTCAGACATCAACCGAAATATACATATACATATACATACATACATACATACATACATACATACATACATACATATGTATTCTCATATCTTAAAGAGATCTCAAAAATCTTTTTATGACGTCATGATACCGCACTGTATTTACTGTCCATTGAGGATTCCGTCATTTGGTGATTTTATCATACTACATCATACCATAGTGGACTGACGATCCTTAGATCACATCCAACACTAGGTAATACTGCATTGATGACTCCATCATTTTTATCATCTTTGCACCAGGCTACATGATGCATTAATAATATAAAATACATTTTGATATATTGCAAATCATTTTTGTCTAGCTGAAGCAATTAGCATAGACATACGAATAACAGTATTGTTGTTAAAACTCATTGTTTCCATCAGTTGATCCAATGTTTTTCAAGAAAATAAAAGTGTAAACATTAGCACGAAGTCAATAAATTTCGAAAGTCTAGCATAGCTAGTAGATTTAGAATAACTATGCTTCCACCATCAACTCCACTTTCTATAATGATCCATTGCTTAATAGGTCTATCTATTCGTATCATCCTCAATACTCCATTCACACTTATCTATTGTTAGGTTTTGTGAAAATCAAAGTAGCAATCAAATTGCAAAATTTAGCGGAAGCGAAATAAAATCAGATTTTAAAATTTTTCACAAACCAATTACCCGGATCATCCTTTATGCATATTATTAATTAAACGAAGAATAAGAAATTATGAAATCATACCCTTGTAGAAACGAAGCTTCCTCAGTACGAAGTTCACCTCCTTTTTCTCCATGATCTCCTTGAATCTCCTGTAGATTCCTTCCTTTGATCAATGTAAGCCACCCAAGTGTATGGCCTCTATAGGTGATCCACCAAAAGAAGAATTTTTAAGAAGAAGAAGGAATTGGCTCAAACCCTAGTTTTTCCTATCCTAATAAGAAAAAGGGTGTACTCTCCAACTCTTGGAATTACGTATATTTGATATCTAATATAAGACTCCTCTTATAAAGATATCATATAACCCTATTTTAATTAAAATAAGGTATTATTTATTTAATTAAACTCTTTTAATTAAATGGGCTCCCTAATCCTATTAGGGTAATTAATTAAACTCCTTTAACTAATTTTCCTTCCTAATCCAATTAGGAATAAATGAGAGTACTTATATTAAATTAATTCCTAAACCTTTTAGAAATTAAAATAATAATAATTGTAATAATATTAATAAGACTCTTCTTATTAATTTATATTTAATATTTCTAAAATATTAAATAATAATATTAAGCTATTTAATTTATTCTATCACCATAGATTAAATTAAATATACTTAACATATTATTACAATTATGCCATTAACTTCTTAAATAATTATTCTTCCTTTTATGGTGTGACCCTTTAGGTTCTCCATATTAAACCTGGTTGTGAATAAATCAATTAGAACAATTCTAATCTCATTTAAATAAATAAATTAAACAAATAATTTATTTAAATAAATAATATTTATTCTACATATAGATAAGCCTCCCTAATGATCAACGACTTTCCGTATAATATAGATTTCAACATTAATCATAAAAGAACCTTTGAGTAAATAGTTACCGCATAATTCAATCCTTCCACCATACAATGTCCCAATTAAATATAAGACATGGAATTCATCACAAGTCTTATTTTATTTAATTATATGTATTTCGATTCCTAAATGAACAACTCCTAATGAATGCAAATTAGAAACTACTTTCTAATTTCATTCCACTTTAACCAAGGATTCCTGGTTGTCATTTATCGAATCACATAGACATCTCTCCTTTTACTAGAAGTGGTAGATTCTTTATTGATCATTCATTATCTTCATATATAACTTATTACACCCAAGCATACCCTTTGATATACTCTAAGAGTCTTAAGGAATAAGTCAAAGTGTAATTCATTATATATAAGATACTATGATGATCTCAAGTCTAAGGATCATTTGTACTACTATCACTACTGAGAATTCCTATCGACAGTAAGTAAAACTCCATTAGGTATTCCTTAGCGAGTCACGCTCAGTGAACTTATTCTCTAATAAGCACCTACATACTTGCTTTAGTGTCTCCACACAAATGATCATGAGATCAATCATCCTCATCCAATGAGCAAGCAACGTGATGTACTAATCTATCCGGATTCACTAATCCCCAATTTAGTAATCCAATGATTGGGAACTATTTTAGTTTTAAGCTTTCTAAGAATTTAGATCTCATTAGAATGATCATCATCATTATTCTAAAAGCGCTGCTTAAAACTATGGGTTTATCACATATTATTAAAACAAAGACCATGTAGATAATAAATGCCTTTAATAAATAATTCTTTTATTAATAAATAAATAAGATTGATTACACAAGATATGCTTTATCATCATTCATGATTGGCTTGTATGCATAATACTTTCAATCTCCCACTTGCACTAAAGCCAATCGCCGTGGTATCTCATACCCATCTTCTCTAAGTGACGATCAAACCGCTTTTTGTTTAACGCTTTAGTAAATGGATCTGCAATATTGTCTTGAGAGTCCACACGCCTGTGGTGACGCTCTCTTTCAATGATCTCTCGATCAAATGAAATCGCCAAGAACACGTGTTTGGATTTCTCGATGAGACTTGGGTTCCTTAGCTTGTGCAAATGCCTCCAAAGTTGTCACGTAATAAAGGCACTCGTCCTTTAATGCTAGAAACCACACCAAGTTCTAGTAATGAACTTCTTCATCCAAATAGCTTCCTTTGCGCCTTCACTTGCAGCCTATGTACTCTGCCTCACAATGAATCAAGAATCGTTGCTTCGCTTGAACTTTTCCAACTCATCGCGCCCACCGCTTAAGGTAAACACATACCCAAAAACGGATTTATCTATCATCTTGGTCTGCTTTGAAAACTTGAGTCTGTGAAGCCTTCTAGTTTTAATTTAGACCCACCGTAGACAAGAAATACATCCTTAGTTCTTCTTAAGTACTTTAGGATATTTTTCACCGCCTTCAAAGTTCTTCTCTCGGATTCGACCGATATTTGCTTGTTACACTAAGTGCATGAGCGACATCTGGTCTAGTACATATCATCATACCGTATACGATAGATCCTATTGTCAAGCATAAGGAATCTTACTCATACTGCTTTCTCTCCTCTCAGTGTCTTTGGGGCTTGTTTCTTGGAGAGATGTATTCCATGGCTCATCTAAGATGAGACCTCTTTTGGAATCTTCCATGCTAAACCTTTTAGCATCATGTCAATGTACGCTCCTTGGGATAAGCTACATCCTATTAGATCTATCTCTATAGATCTTTATCCCCAAAATATAGGATGCTTCTCCCAAGTCCTTCATGGAGAAGTGTTTAGATAACCGATTTTAATTGTTTGCAAGATAGAATATCATTCCCTATCGGTAATATATCATCAACATATAATACAAGGAATGAAACAAATACCCCACTAACCTTCTTGTACACACATGGTTCATCCTCATTTTGATAAAATCAAACTTTTTGATTATCTCATCAAAACGGATGTTCCACCCACGAGAAGCTTGCTTTAATCCATAAATGGATCGTCAGAGCTTACGGACTTGATTTGTTCCAACCTTTGAAACAAATCCTCCTCGGTTGTGTCATATACACATCCTCCTCAAGTTTCCCATTGAGGAAGGCCGCTTTCACGTCCATCCGCCAGATTTCGTAGTCATGGTAAGTCGCAATCGCAAGCAAAATCCGAATGGACTTGAGCATTGCTCATCGGTGAGAAGGTTTCGTCATAGTCAACTCCTTATCTTTGTTTGAAACCTTTTGCAACCAAATGGGCCTTATAGGTCTCTACCTTGCCGTCTCGCTCCATCTTTCTTTTAAAGACCCATTTACACCCAATAGGCTTAATGCCTTCAGTGGTGAGACCAAAGTCCATACTTGGTTCTCATACATGGAGTCCATCTCGGATTTCATGGCTTCTTGCCACTTCTCCTCGAGTCTTTACTACTCATAGCCTTTGCTCAGAATTCAATGGATCATCATCATCTATGATGCGTGTATCTCATTGTCATCTTCTATGACAAGTCCATACCGTCTCTGCATCTTTGGTACTCTTCCCATTTTATGAAATAGGGTGTGGTACATGTATGAATCTCTACTTGGTTAGGTACCTCACTTTGATCTCAGTAGTATTTTGTGGTTCTTGAACTTCTTCAAGATATATCTTACTCCCACCCGACCCCTTCAAGGATAAACTCCTTTTCCAAGAAGGCAAGATGTTTCGCAACAAACACCTTTTGATCACTTGGATGATAGAAATAATACCCCGATGTTTCTTTAGGATATCCCACAAATCTACATTTGTCGATCTAGTCTGCAGCTTTATCGCTTTCAAACTTTTTGACATAAGTCGGACAACCCCAAGTCTTAACATGCTTAAGATTTGGTTTCCTCCCCGTCCATAACTCATATGGGGTCTTGGGACGGATTTTGTAGGTACCTTGTTAAGTAGGTATGCAAATTGATTCTAGGCATATCCCCGTAAGAAACCGAAGGTCGGTAAAGCTCATCATAGATCGAACCATGTCCAACAATGTTCGATTTCTCCTTTCGAGATACACCATTCATCCTGTGGCGCCCCGGTGGAGTCCATTGTGAGATTATACCATTTTCTTTGAGACAATTGAGAAACTCACCACTTAAGTATTCTCCTCCTCGATCGATCGAAGAATCTTAATACTCTTACCAGCTTGCTTCTCAACTTCACTTCAAACTCTTTGAACTTTTCAAATGATTCGATTTATATTTCATTAAATACACATATCCAAATCTTGAGTGGTCGCCAAAAATGAATGTAATAAAATAAGAATACCTCCTCGTATGGTCGTTGTCATAGGTCCACATACATCCGTGTGTACCAACGCTAACAACTCAGAATTCTTTCTCCTTTTCCACTAAAAGGAGATTTAGTAATTTTACCCATGAGACAAGATTCACAGTCGATATGATTCATAATCGATAGCTCTAGGAGCCCATCTTTATGCAACTTGGATAATCTTGTTTCATTAATACGACCGAAGTCTACAAAGTGCACATGAAGGTATAATTAACATCATCTCTTTTCCTTTTCTTAGTTTGTTCAATTTGAAATATATTTTCATGCAAGTCAAGTATATAAAGTCCATTTCGCAAATTACCAACACCATATAAAACATTATCATTATAAATAGAACAACCGTTGTTCTTTATTATAATATTAAAACCATCCATATCCAATACGAGAGATAGAAATAATGTTTCTAATGATATTTGGAACAAAATAACAATTATTTAAATTAATGAACTTGCCCATAGGCGTAAGCTAAAACAATAAGTCCCTCACACCTAATGCAAAGAACCTTTGCTCCATTTCCCACTCATAGACGACCTCATCCTTGCTCAAATTTTCTTCTCGACCAACCCCCGTGATATTATTACATATGTGAGAACCACATCCCAGATCCAATACCCAAGTAGAAGATCGACTTTCGTAAAAATTAATTTCAATCATAAACAAACCTTGATTAGGATTCAAGCTTCTCAAGCTTCTTCGCTTTTGTTCACGAGATAATCCTTGCGCTTCCTCTTCCAAAGACCCTACTTATTGCAATGGAAGCAAATTCCTTTGCTAGTGGATCGTTTCTTTTTGATCCTTCACTTTCGCCTTTCCCTTAGCCTTCTTGGATTTCTTCTTTTCATAAGATACCTTGGGCCTTTTCCTTTTCTTGGAAGAATCATCCACCAGTAAGACATGGTTCTTCTTGGATGGGAAGTGACCTTCAACAGTTTTCAACATGTTAAGTAATTCAGGCAAGCTGACATCCAACTTATTCATGTGAAAATTCACAACAAATTGTGAGAAGGTGTCCGGGAGTGACCGCAAGACTAAATCTTGACTCAACTCCCCATCCACGATTTAACCCAAGTCGCCCCAAGACGCTCAATCGATTGATCATCTTTAGGACACGAGTCTCAATTCAGTAGTGCCCTCGCCATCCGAGATCTAAGAGCTCCTTAGATATTTCATATCTAGCGGTCCTACTTTGCTCACCATACAACTCTCGAAGGTGCAAGAAGCATAGTAGGAGCATCCATGTTTTCATGCGTCGACGCCAAGCTCATTACTCATGGATGCGAGCATGATGCATCGAGCCACGATGCATCATCTCGCCACTTTTTAAAAGTAGCAATCTCTTCCTCGAGGTCGCCTCTCGCAACTTTTGCGGTGTACGGTAAATTTAGGACATAAGAAATCTTTTCAAAGAAGGAGAACAATTCTCGATTCCTTAACCAAATCTGTGTAGTTCGGTCCGGTCATTTTGTTAGCATCAAGTATGCTTTCACAGTTGAAATTAGTGAATGTGACATTTTCAAAATTCTCGCATGTAAAAAAACAATATTTTAGCAAATATTCATTTATTAATTACCAAAATAAATTAGGTCTTATTTTATATTGGTATCTCCCACTATTTTCTTCAAACTATATTACCCTCATTTATATAGTTCGCAAAAAATCTAATAATTAAAGTTTTTGCTAGTGAGAATAAGGATCCCATTTCAAATATATATAGCCTTGTGGTGACACAACAAACTATATATAAATAAATAGGTAGACAACTCCTTGTCAATTACATCAACATGTAACTCCTTATGTTTTGCCTCTTAGATTATTTTGATCAAGTGGTGGCACATCCAAATCAAAATTATCTAAGTTAAGTCCAACCTAGCACTTCCATATATTCAAAAAGAAAATATCGCCTTGTGGTGACACAACAAAACAATATTGTTCAATTTTCTTTATAAGCATCAAATGTGATAAATTAACATCTTAAATACTTAATACTTGCCTTGTGGTGACACAACAAACTCATATTAAATATTTAATACTCTATTAATTTTATCATGCTAGAAGCTTACGCTCGATATTCTAAATATCTTTGAACGCTTAAGACTTAATATATAAAAAAAACTTTGAGGGATTTGTTATTATTTGTCTCATCTTGTTTGTTTAATAAGCATGCAAATATATATATAAAATACGCTATCATATTATTAAACATGCGAAGCATGTTTGCATAATATATAATATATATAATACTAGCATGCATATATATAATACTATATTCTACCCTTGATTGATTATGGACTTTTATTCTAGTTTGTTCACTAGAGCCACCAAGTGAACCAAAAGGTCAAACCCTAGGGTGCAAAGAATAAACATTTAAATATAACTATTACATTTAAACCCGCTCCATTACAAACGGGTCTTCAAGCGCCTCGATCCCTGTTTCTTCAAAAAATTCTAACTAATCCTATTACATTAAACTATTTAATTTAAATAGAAACCTTGATCGTGAAATAAGGGAAGTACATAGGAGAGAGATAGAATTTACATCAAGAAGAAAACCGTAAAAGACGAGGTACGCAGTAATCTCATTTAATAAAACCCATTCATTCAAACATCCAACTAAAATAAATCCAATCATATCGGTCAATCATTCATAATCAATCCCATTTATTATCATACATATCATCATATGTATCAATAAATTAAATCATTCCATATATATATGAGTATCATTTAATGGGCAATTTTATGTTGCATGAAATCCAATTTCAAGATTAAAATAAACTCTTTTATTTTAATTATAAAATTATTAAGATTAATATATATATATAATAATTATTATATATATATATATATATATAAAAGTCGTATTTTAAAAAAAATGTCGGACCATGAATTGCCATCCTCGACATATATATATATATATCACATGCGTGCCCACGCAGAAAACCACAACCACTTGCCTCTTGAGAAACAAGTTGAATCAGACTCATTTTTGACCAAAAAAATAAAAATCCATGCTTTATATCTTTGGAGCTTTCATGGCGATATATAATATATATATATATAATAATGTATACTTGCAACAACAAAAAAAATTGTGATGAAATATAACATTTAATACTGTAAAAGTATATATATATATATATATATATATATAATATACTAATGCCATATATATATATAGAATTAATATATATATATATATATATATTATATTTTTATTGCTAATTCGTATATCCGTGGCATTAACCATTCAAGATGAAAAAAAAAAGAAGCAACATGTTATCTGATAAACAAGTTATACGAACTGAATAATAAAAAAAAAAAATTTCCGAAACAACAAGTTGTTTTATACGGAATTTTTTTTTTTTTCATAAAATAATAATTTTATACAACAAATTATGCCCAATAAATTATTCTAAATACATACCCATATATATAAAATCAAAATAATTAATAATTCGCATAAAGTTTGGCTCGATACCACCGTTTAGGTTTTGTGAAAATCAAAGTAGCAATCAAATTGCAAAATTTAGCTAAGCGAAATAAAATCGATTTTAAAATTTTTCACAAACCAATTACCCTGGATCATCCTTTATGCATATTATTAATTAAACGAAGAATAAGAAATTATGAAATCATACCTTGTAGAAACGAGCTTCCTCGTGTACGAGTTCACCTCCTACTTCTCACATGATCTCCTCAATCTCCTGCAGATTCCTTCCTTTTCGATCAATGTAAGCCACCCAAGTGTATGGCCTCTATAGGTGATCCACCAAGAAAGAATAATTATCAAGAAGAAGGAATTTGGCTCAAACCCTAGTTTTTCCTATCCTAATAAGAAAAAAGGCGTACTCTCCAACTTTTGAATTACGTATATTTGATATCTAATATAAGACTCTCTTATAAAGATATCATGTAACCCTATTTTAATTAAAATAAGGTATTATTTATTTAATTAAACTCTTTTAATTAAATGGGCTCCTAATCCTATTAGGGTTAATTAATTAAACTCCTTTAACTAATTTTCTTTCCTAATCCAATTAGAATAAATGAGAGTACTTATATTAAATTAATTCCTAAACCTTTTAGAAATTAAAATAATAATAATTGTAATAATATTAATAAGACTCTCTTATTAATTTATATTTAATATTTCTAAAATATTAAATAATAATATTAAGCTATTTAATTTATTCTATCACCATAGATTAAATTAAATATACTTAACATATTATTACAATTATGCCATTAACTTCTTAAATAATTATTCTTCCTTTTATGGTGTGACCCTTTAGGTTCTCCATATTAAACCTATTGTGAATAAATCAATTAGAACAATTCTAATCCCATTTAAATAAATAAATTAAACAAATAATTTATTTAAATAAATAATATTTATTCTACAATAGGGATAAGCCTCCCTAGCGATCAACGACTTTCCGTATAATATAGATTTCAACATTAATCATAAAAGAACCTTTCGAGTAAATAGTTACCGCATAATTCAATCCTTCCACCATACAATGTCCCAATTAAATATAAGACATGGAATTACCGTCACAAGTCTTATTTTATTTAATTATATGTATTTCGATTCCTAAATGAATAACTCCTAATGAATGCAAATTAGAAACTACTTTCTAATTTCATTCCACCTCGCCAAGGATTCCTCGGTTTGTCATTTATCGAATCACATAGACATCTCTCCTTTTACTAGAAGTGGTAGATTCTTTATTGATCATTCATTATCTTCATATATAACTTATTACACCCAAGCATACCCTTTGATATACTCTAAGAGTCTTAAGGAATAAGTCAAAGTGTAATTCATTATATATAAGATACTATGATGATCTCAAGTCTAAGGATCATTTGTACTACTATCACTACAGAATTCCTATCGACAGTAAGTAAAACTCCATTAGGTATTCCTTAGCGAGTCACGCTCAGTGAACTTATTCTCTAATAAGCACCTACATACTTGCTTTAGTGTCTCCACACAAATGATCATGAGATCAATCATCCTCATCCAATGAGCAAGTTAACGTATGTACCAATCTATCCGGATTCACTAATCCCCAATTTAGTAATCCAATGATTGGGAACTATTTTAGTTTTAAGCTTTCTAAGAATTTAGATCTCATTAGAATGATCATCATCATTATTCTAAAAGCGCTGCTTAAAACTATGGGTTTATCACATATTATTAAAACAAGACCATGTAGATAATAAATGCCTTTAATAAATAATTCTTTTATTAATAAATAAATAAGATTGATTACACAAGATATGCTTTATCATCATTCATGATTGGCTTGTATGCATAATACTTTCAATGTCGTTAGTCAATTGATACGTGTTGTTGTTTACAGGAGGATTATCGCCATCCTGTTGCACATTGTCCTTATTATTTATCTGGGGAGACTCAACAGTCTCCTGTGCTCCATTGCTTATCTCAACATTTTCAGATGCCATTTGTAAATACTGCCACAAAACAAAGGTTAATTGACATGTAACATATTATCCATATACTCTGACCGACCAATTAAATATCAAATAAACTTAGGTTGGTCATACTAGCGAAGGAATTCCCTGTCTCTCCCCTCCTAGTTCTATTCTCACATCCTAGCCAGGGATCATATCCCTAACCTTTGATACCAACTGTGACGCCCCCAAAATTAGGTATACATCACCCATCTTGGGTCGTCAGATACATGGTACATGTAATTCAAATACAACTTACTAATACAACTGTGTCGTGTACAATATGACAAACATAAACTGTGAGTTTGAATACAAATATTATCTACTAGAGATTATACAAACTCAAAAGGAGTCCTCATTACAATTATTATCACACTATTTCACGTAATAGTGAGGACTACTAATGCTATCCTCTGACCATCACTACGCTCCCCAGACTCGTCCCCAAATATATTCTCATTTCACAAGAGAACAGTGAAAGAAAGGGTGAACTCAACTAGCTCAGTAAGAAATATTATGACTAAGATAATGCAGAATAAATTATTATTAGTCTCCAACAATGTTAAACTGATAAGATATACTAGACATCAAGTTTAACTGCAGCGGAACAAGCATCCATTAAAAGAGTCAAGTAGAAAATAAAATCTACTATCTTTTATGATTTAAAAGGTTTTTCATCATCATTATCACGAGACTCGACTTTAATAAATATTCCACATCATCGAATCACCCCTGCACTACGGCCAAGGATATTCTTTAGTATCACGACCACAATTATCCATGCACTACGGGCCAAGAATATTTATTTATTCATTAATGGTCATGATCATGCCAACAACTGTCCATCAATGCACTACGGGCCAATGAGGACTTTTAATTTTCACATCATTTGTAACATTATGGTCATGATTACACCGAATAATCCCTAGTCATAATCATACCAAGTCCATCTATGCACTACAGGACACAGATGACTTTCAACATAATAAAAACATGAGGATGATGACAATGATATAAGAATTCAATAAAACAAGTTCAAGAATTAATTTGTCCAAGACCTACTAATGTCCAAATTGTCAACGTGATACTGCTTTGTAGAGTAAAATTCAAGAATGATCAGAAGAATATTTCCATGAAAAGATACTGGATGAAGTACAAATATCAAGGATATTCTACTAATTTCATGGAGTATAGAAGTCAAAACTTTAACAAACTTAGTATAATAAAGAATAGAATAACAAAAGAAATCACCATGCATGCGGTACTTCGCATCGACAGGTTATTCCAACAGAATAATAATAACGGAACCAGTCGTGCAAAATTTGCAACTCACGGGATGTTCCAACAGAATAATAAAGATTTTAACCAAGTCCGTGTAAACACATGCATGTGATGTTCCAAATGTAATAATAAAAAGATTAACTAGGTCCTGTAAAACACATGATGTGATGTTCCAATGTAATAATAATAAAGATTTTAAACCAGTCCCGTGTAAAACACACGCATGTGATGTTCCAACAAAATAATAGAAGAATGTCACCAAGTATAGGTAAATCACAGATACAAAGTTATTCCAATGTAATAATAAGCAATGGAATAACAATAGTTCTCTTCATGAATAAGAAAGAATAACACCCCTTACGAATACAACAAATAATATTCCCCACCCTAAGAAGAAGAGTCTTCGATATATAAGTAGTGAAGTAGCGAATACTTTCTTCTTTCTCTCTATAGTTTATCTCTCAGAGTTTAAGTGAATTCGTAAGAAAATAATGAAGAAATGAGCTTCTATTTATAAAAAAAATGGATCGCATAGTAACTAACTCATGAATCTATCCAAATTGATTTACTTTAATCGACGGTCCATATTTAAAGCAAAATCTTTTAAATAAAATATAATATATTCTATTTATAATCTAATAAAATGAATAACTTTATAAAAGATTTTACTATGCAAATACTATGCAGTAATTCTATGCAAATACTATGCATAATAAAATATAATATATTCTAATTATCGCCTAATAAAATGTATAACTTTATAAAAGTATTCTGCTTTTATATAAAAAGATTTTACTATGCAAAACACTATGCAACACTATGCATAGTAGAATATATAATATATTCTATTTATAGAATAACTTTATAAAAGTATTATGTTTAATATAAAATATTTTCTCGTATTATTACATTAATAATACCAATAAAACCGAGTGACTTATCACGTAAGCATCAATAATTAATACCGTGTGCTACTACGCAACCACGCCAGACATCAGCATTTTTTAACACCGGTGTTTCAACAGCTTAACGGTAAAACTTCCATTTGTTATTTTCATAAAGTATTTTTGTCATTTTCTCAATCCGACAATAATTCCGTTGTGGGGTCCACCAATGATTGTCTTTGTTGCATTTAATATTCCCGTTAAAACGAATATTCCCCACCAATCGAATATTATATAACAACTCATGTACTTTGCAAAATTTATAAATATTACCCACAACTATAACATTATCTCAAATCCACACCATAATATAAAAAAAAAAATATTTCGAGAAAATTAAATCTTTATTCATAAAATCTGGGGTCTCACATAATCAAAGATCTAGCTACGGTCAAACCACCTACCTTGTTAATCGTGTGTATGAAGATCTCGGACAGTATCAAGAACACCTATATGATGACAGGTCCATGCGCTATAGGCCCTTTTTAGCTTACAGCTTAATTAAGAAATTAATTATTAATTTCGAAAATTATTTAAAATAGATAAAAATAGTTTTTCATTATTAAAAATACATAATAAATTCTGAAAAATTATTTTAAATTCTAAAAAATAGTATTTAATTATTTTGAGTATATTTCATAAATATTTAATATTTTTGGAACATAAATGGTATTTTATTTATTTAATTATGATATTAAATAAATGATTTAAAAATAATTTTTAATTCATGAAAATCATGAAAAATAATATTATGGTAAAAGAAAATATTTTAAGTTATTTTTAGTGACTTTTAATATTTTATGATGAAATTCATTAATTAATTAATATTAATGATAATTAGTTTATTTAATAAGTATATTAAATAAATTAAAGAAAAATAGAATAAATGATTTATAAATTATATAAAAATAATTTAAGTGTTAAAAAAATATTTTAATTTATGAAATATAACTTTTGATATTTTTTCATGAAAATATTAATATTTTAATATTAAAAGCAATAATCTGGATAATAGATTTAAGTGTTTAAAATCATATAAATATGATTTAAAAGTATTAAAATACTTTGTGATATTATAAAATATATTATAATATTATGACATGTATTTCATTAATATTTGATAATAAATGAATATTAATGATAAAAGAATTAAGTGGTATTTAATTCATTTAAATACGTGTTTAATGATGGAAAATTCTTGATAAATAGTAATAATTATTTATAAATTATTACGAGTTTAGGAAAATTACTTTGAATGCTATTAAAATTATTTAAGTTAATTGTTAAGTGTTAAGTCGAGTTTAATTGAACTTAGACTCGATAAAAGTCCGATTGTAGGCCGCCGGGATGTTAGAATTGTGTTTCGGGTTCAACTCGGCATCGCAATAGTTTGACTTGATCTTAGAGTCTTATGTGTGTTATAGTGATAGGGTTATGTGTTATGTGTTTAGGTTATTCTGTGTATGTATATATATATATATATATATATTATAGTATTATATTGTGATGATTTTATTCTAATATTGAAGATCTATATTACTAATATTAGGTCTTCGGATAAAGCGTTATAAATTGCGTTGCGGTAATCAACGGTTCAGGCAAGTTTGTTTTTACTTAACTCTACTAAGAGTTGTTTAATTCGGATAAACATATGGTTAATCATTGCTTGTTTCCATGAATTGTACTCTGTACATATTGCATGTATAAGTTAGGTATGAAAGGCTGATCACCTTCATTACCAGTTGGTTTAAATATATTTGTTCATGTATAATACTTGTTCAGTAATAAATTTGTTCCTGCTAGTTCACAATTATATTGTTGAATTATAGTCAGCTTATTATTCAGACTCTTTCAATCATGATATATCGTTAAATTATTGAATTTAAACTTGCTGGGCAACTTTCATGCTCACCCTTGCTATATCATGATAAAACATTGCAGATTAAGACGAACGCGTCGAATACAAGGAAAGGTCCAAGACAGTTCCAGATTTAGTATACGTGTGCAGTAGATTTGTAATAGTTGTATTATAATAATGTTATGTGTTAAATAAGTTATGAATTTGATTAAGTTAAGGTTACTCGACCTTGGGGAAAAGTGTGTAATGTAATGTATAAACAATTTATGTTTATGTATTCTGCAAATAGTAATAGTTGTATAGAATGATCAAACCGGATCCGAGGTGATTTAGGACCTGGATTCGGGGCCCTCACAGCGAGGCCTCGTTCGAACCTATGTATACAGGGTTTTAATTTATGTAAAAATTTAGTTTTTAGCAAGGTATAGAAATGATGTTTTATAAAAATGGTTTTTCAAATCCTGATGCTCAATAGTAATTGAGACCTTTTACACTCCCATTTTATTAAGTGCTCGGCTTGATTGATTTTATGTTACGAATGCGAGGCATCCGTATGAAAATAATGTACAAAATAATGCCGATTTCCTCGTGGGTATGAAAACCATCCGAGGAAATTCGCATACCGTGATAATAATTTATAAGATGCTTATCAATGAAAATGTCCATCACGGGAACCGAATCTAGATCCAATAGGCTGAATCTGTGATCACATGATTCCTAGGCTCACATAATACTGCAATTTATATGAAAGCAGTAAGCAGGTATATATATATAAAAGTTATAAATATATATACACCGACATGATCACCAACCACGAAGCATCTCCATGGGGGATCAAAAATGTAAATAAAGCTATTAAAAGCTATCAACCGCCACGGAGGAAACTCCAAAGTAGACGAAAACGTAAATAAAGTCAGAATACGGCCAACCGCCACGAAAGGAAACTCTAAAGCGGGACAAAATATAAATAAAGTCAGCATAAAGCGATCAATCGCCACGAAAGTAAACTCTAGGTAGACGAAACGTAAAGAAAGTCAGAAGTTTATCAACCACCACGTAAGTAAACTCTGTGGGGATTAAATATATATATATATATATATATATATATAAGCAATAAATGCACATGATGTAAAATCCATGCTCATCGAATGTAGTTTGACAACATGCTATATATATATATATATATATATATATATATAAAAAGCGAGTAAAAACACACCGGATGTAAAATCTGTGCTCATCGAAAAAGTCCTACCATACGCTTAAATATATATATATATATATATATATATATATATATATATATATATATATATATATTAAAGCAAAAACGCACTGCATCAAGTTCAGGGCTCATCAAACAAAGTTCACACACGCTAATATATATAATATATATATATATATATATATATATATATATATATATATATATATATATATATAGATCGCTCTGCAAAGTTCTAGGCTCATCGAACAAAGTTCGACACACGCTAATATATATATATAAATGTATATATATATATATTAAAGCTAATAAACGCCTCATCACAAAAGTCTAGGCTAAATCGAGGCATAACTCAATGATGTTAGTCATATATATATATATATATATATATATATATATATATATATATATATATATATATATATATACAATCGAAAATGAAACCACGAAACGAAGTCCGGGCAAAAGCAAGCAACACGACTCTCAACGTGTAGAAGGGTGTGTGCAAAGATGAAGCGAAAGACTCTAAAGTGTGTGAGAAGGCTTACAGCTGACTGTCAAATAAGACTTTTATATCTTTAGAGTGGGTAAACACTGACTTTTATAGGTACAAAAGGGCTATATATGAGCTCACAGGTGTTTAAAAGGGGAAAGTACACTGCATGGGGTAAGTGTAGAGCTAATTGGACAGGGCTTCCTCGGCTTTTTCTCTTGCAAAATGGCCATCCCAAGCCCTCTATTTATAGAGGGGGGAGCCGCAGGTCTACCTGCGACACCTAGTAGTGAGTGTACTTCTACAATGCCGGGTTGCCCCGGCAAAGGTGGGTCATGCCGCAGTAATGAAGCACGCATATTCGGACAACGCGCTTATTCGCTTCTATTGCTCATAACTTTCAATCCGAGAGTCCGATGGAAGAGTGCCATATCATTACGGAAAGCTCTTTCTGAGAGCTATACAATGACATAGGATTTGCCCTTTTTTTATTCCAGGAAGATGGGTCCATGACCGAAATGGCATTCCCGAGTTTTCGTCAAGTAGTCCGTTGAGCCATTTTGCGTAGTTTGCACTCAAAAGTTAAGATATGGTTCTTGTGTGACTTCTATTGAAGTATTTTGAGTTGAAATGAGTTGATTTGATGTGAGTTAAAGTTGAGTTGGCAAAATGATAATTTTGCCACTCCCGGGGTTATCTCTAGTTTTCATGCAACAGAAGCAAGATTTTCTCGTGATTATCTCTGAGGTCGACTTGATGTCGACTTTGACTATCCTCGGGTTATCTCTCGAGGTTGGCTTGACCTCCGGGGCTACCTCCGTGCTTTGATCTTGATCCCCGGCTATCTCCGGGGTGAAATCCGATTTTCCCGGGTTATCTCCGGGTTTGAAACCGGATCTCCGTGGCTATCTTCTGGGTTAAAATTGATGTTGTAGTTCTCCGTATTATCTTCTGAGTTCAAAAGATGCTTTTGTCTTCCTCGCATATAGTCGATGAATGAGAAAAAAAATTTTGAGTGTTTACAGATGCCCTCTTTATCATGTTCATGCAATGCAATGGAATGGACATGATAAAGATTAGTAGACACTTGAAAATATGACAAGGTATTTCTAATGATGCAAATCGCAATGTAATGAATGTTTATGATGAATATCAAAATGTTTTCGCAAATCGCAGTTCGCAAATCGCACATCGTATTTCGCAGTTCGCACTTCACTTTTCGTATTTGGCCAAATCGCATTTTGCAACTCGCACATCGCAATTCGCACATCGCATACCGCATCTCAAATCTCAAATCGCAAATTGCAATTCGCACATCAAATATCGCATCACAAATCGCATATCGCAAATCGCAATGTAATGAATGTTATGATGAATGTTAAAATGTTTTTGTAAATCGCTTTACCTTTACCGATCATTGCTGATGCCTATGCTGGTGTTGACTCCAATGGTTTGGCATTTAATCGCTGATGATTGTTTGATGAAGATAAGTGGAGATGCTTTCCATATCTCTGATGGGGATGACGTTCTGAAATCACCAGACCCTTCTGATGTATTCACTGGTAGTTTGTAACGGTGACTATCCCACTAATCGCCAAACTTTTTTGGTGACTATCTCTGATGGTATACGAAGCTTTCATCGCTGAACTGTCTTGATGTCGCGCTAAATTGATGCCAATGGTTTAAGAATACCGGATCTTCCGATACCTTCGCTGAAGTATTCCACGGATTATGTCACTAGACTTCACTTGATGTTACGCTAGATTGATGACAACCACCAGATGTCTCACCCTTTTTGAGGTGATTTGGAGTTTCCTTTCACTATTGGCTGTTTGTGCCCCATTTCCTTAAGCGTTTGATTCAAAACCCTACCGAATGATGACTTGAATGTCACCAAATCCCTGGAGGGTGTAATTCATTCTTTCACGCCCCCAGATTTGAAGGTCGGCAGAAGCCTCTCACCAGGAGGACTTAACGATGTTGATGGTGTAGATTTCATTCACTAGGCCTTTCGTTGTCGACCTTTCCGCTCGAAGTTGAGAACTTTTTTGAGAAGTTTCCCCTTCTTTCGTAGGGGCACGCTTATGTCGCTATGATTTCTTTCAAGAGTTCACCCCTTTCTTTTTTATGAGAAGCTTGATCTCGCCTTAAACTCCTTCCATTTCTTGGAATTGGAAAAATGCCCCAGTCCTTTCGCATGTTGATGCTGAGGGTTCATATGAGAAACTCTCTTTGTTGATGAAGTCGTGAGTGAATAATATCTGAATCGCCATTGAGATGATGATGGACCATGCTGATGGCGCTAACTGGTGCATTTTCCATTTTAGGATGATTGATAAATGCCCCAGTGTTGAGTTATCGCTGCTTCCAAGATTGCCCCAATCTTGTTGTAAGGGATCCAATATCCGGTTGTCGCCAATTTTGAAATTGCCCCAGCCTCGCTTGTTGTCTGGGATAGTTGCTTTAATAGATGAGCTGATAAGACGCCGAGATCGCAAGAGGCTTTTTACATCCGTATCATCCGGTGAATGTAGTGGATGTGGGCTTTGATGTTGACATGCTCTTTTTCGGTAAAGATATCGCTTGTGATGCTCTAACTCATAGGGATATCGGTTATATCCACCCGAGATATCCACCCGAGATATCGCATGTAGTTGGCAATGGATCCGCTGGCTCGTGTAGAAACCCTCGGGTAGAGATCACAGTGTTACCTCATTCTTCCGAGAGGGAATCCATGTTGACTTGATAGCCCGCATATACACTAATTTGTAGATGGGCTTGTATTTTCTCTCATGCATTAGCTTAGCCATTTTGTCATGTATAGTACACATTGTATATATCAAACAACATTATATATGGCAGGAAATATATGTCGATTCACTTCCCTTTTAGTCAGGCCTTTGCTACTTGCTTGATATTCGCTTGTTTCTCCAGGACTTTGTGATCTGGATGTATTCTGAACTCCTCCTTGATGGATGGACAATGAGATATCTCAGGATTTTCAGAATGGATCGTCGATCTATGTGTATTCCCTACCATCTTTGGTGTCTTGGGACTTATTTCTGTATGTGGCTATGGATAGGAGTGTTTTTTTATTCTGTGGTAAGACCGGACCATATAACATGGCTCCCTACGTACTCCCATGTATTGGGGAGATTAGGTCGATGTAGTTCGCCCTAGTATAGGGCGGATTGTAGGTGAAAAGTTTAATCCTATGTACAGGATAAATTGAAGGTGTGAAAGTTTTAATCCCTGGTGGGATAAACTGAAAGTGTGAAATGAAGTGAAACCAGGCTACTGGTTTTAAAAGTGTGTTTTTCTCTGAGGGGCAGATGGGTAAAAAGGAAAGGTTGTATGTAGTGAGGGTTAAAGAACCTGAAATGACAGGTGATCTGATGATCCAAAACCAGGATGTTCGCTTGATGGTAACCTCGGACATAGTACCGTTTCACGATGTCCGAATTGATTAGTTGTAGAAATTTATCGCCGTCCATTTCCTGTAATCTAAAAGCGCCTCCTGTCAATACCTCCTTGACAATAAACGAGCCTTCCCAGTTTGGAGGGAATTTTCCTTTAAAATTATCTTGGTTGTCAATGATCTTCTTTAAAACCAAGTCGTGTTATTTGAACTGCCGTAGTTGCACTTTTCTATTGTAGGATCTTTTTTACAAGTAGAGGGTCGCTCATGTATGGACCACAGATTCTACCATGTATCTCATCCATGTGTCTATGAGCTTTTTCTTGGTCCAAACATCTGAGGAGACCTAGTCCTTCATCTTTTTTGTAGAGTGCATCTCCGCTCAGGTAGAATTTCATAGCAAGTCGATGGATCCGCCTTTTCTCAGTCAGGCTTGCCTCAACAGGTGTAGATCTATCTTGTGAGTGCTCATTAATATATTGATATCAACGGTGTTGGATGGGAGACAGCTCATCCGATACTTCTCCAATGTAATTCTCATAGGCTGGAGCCTTTTGTTGGGCAAATGTGAGGGTTGACATGTCTTCCTTATCATATATGTTGATCAAGGAGGCCCAGGTTGCTAGAGCATCCGCAAAATCATTCTTATTCCGAGGAATGTGGAGGAAGGATTTTTCTTCAAACTCCGAAGTCATCTATAGAACCTGCTGATGGTAAGGCAGCAACTGTAGAACCCGTTTGAAGAGATTTTTTCTTTTTCTTTTTTCTCTTTTTATTTTATTTTTTCTTTTTATTTTCTTTTTTCTTTTTTCTTTTTCTTTTTCTTCTTTTTTCTTTCTATTAGATCGTGGAAAAGAGCCATATGTATCACTAATAGGTAGCTCCGGCATTGATGAGGCCGAATGACAATCATCTGTAGCAAAGGGCTCCCCAAGGCACGATGAATGAAGTTTTCTCATGATCATCTTCAGCAACCATGATTTGATGGTACCCCGCGGAGCAATCAGCAAAGGAGTATATGTCGTATCAAGTTGTATTATCAATGAGTATGTGGATGAACGACACGTGAAAGCTATCTTTGAGGAAAACTTTATCCAAATCTCTGTAATCCACACAAACTCACGCCTCCCTTCCCGGTTTCGGTACGGGGACTATATTGGATAGCCATTTAGGTTATGTTGACACCATGATGATGCCGGCTAGAAATTGTTTCACAATTTCTTCTTTAACTTTTAACTTCCACTCAGGTTTTAATCGCCTGAGCTTCTGCCTGAGTGGCTTGAATCCCCCTTTGATGGGAAGGCGATAAATGATAATGTCCTTGTATAAACCAACCATTTCTTTGTGAGACCATGCAAACACATCTTGGAATAGGGTCAATAGAGTAACCATGTCATTCTTTTGGTTTTGAGTGAGGTCGGTACCAATTTGGATTTGTTTGGGGTTTTCTAAGGTTCCGAGGTTTAAAAGAGGTGGTTTGATCAAGATTTCGCTTGGGTTTGTCTTCGACCCAGTCTTTGATCTCCTGAGGTATCTCATAGTCCTTTTGTATTTCCATCAAGTCTGAGTCCAACTTTACATCAAAGTTACAGTCCTTGTGGAGAATAAGCACCTCATCAGCAAGTCTAGGCACATCTAATTTTAGAGTCCTGAACCAACATGCTCTCACCTGATATATGAAATCTGCTCAATCACACAAAGTGTTAGCATGTAATGACAAAAGTAATCGCTAATACTGCATGTAAAAAAGTAAGCGCTTATTGTTATTCTCAGTAGCGTAACGAATTTCGCCGCTTTTACCCTCATCGACCAATGCAAGGAGTACTGCTCCAATTGTCAAGGGCAAAGTCCTGATGGACTGCGGTGATGGAGGGGTTGTCATCATCCTCCTTCTCCCGAATGATGACCATTACGTCTGGGCAATCATCGTCTGGGGTGTATCTATTTGTATGTTCATCATGGACAATGACGCGTATGCCTGACATCATTCTGACAATGTCTTGTTTAATTCTTCGCTCTCTTCTTCCACTCGGGTCTAGAACAAAGACTTCTTTCTCCCTTACCCAGACGGCTTGGGAAATAACATAGCCATTACCGCCCGGCCGGAACCTTTACAGAGGTTGTGCGACTCGTGAGTCAGAGGGTGGAGACAATCGTTGTGTGGTTGAAGGAATCATTCGCGCTTATGATGATTCATGCGATCGGGTACTAGCAAAGATTCTTGACTTGGGTTCCTCCTTATGCGGAGGATTCAACATATACGGATATCCTTGTACCTTGAGTAGATTGTTGTAGTTCTTTAAGCACAATAGCCAAATCTGTGATTTGTTCATGTAATTCATTGAATTCTTTGCGAGAAACTCTATTAAGGTCAGTCTGGTCAGATGACGACATGTTTGACTGCAAGCTTGCAGCCTTTTTGGATTTTGACCGGGTAGTAGGTCCGATTAGTTCCCTGCAAAAGACTTGCATAGATTAGTCTTTAGGGAATGTGTATAATAACATGCTATGTGATGTGCCCATTTTATGAATTTTATCCTCACAAAAACGGATGTCACTGTTTTGTAGATGTTAATTAAAATATGTATGTACACAAATTTCTTCATATTTCTCATTACATGGAGATAGATATGAAATGAAATTACAAGTAATTGTGTTTACAAGTAATTTGAAATGAGAGCATGAAGAGACCTTCCTCCGCTTTTGGGTTTATCGAGAGTCAACCTATCTTAGGTTACTCTCATGACTTTTTTGGCATGAAGGTTCCCAAATCATCGCAATCTACTTGACGGAAGTTAATCCTATTTTCAACCGAGCGAATTTGGGTGGTGCCTTTCCCGAGCCTCGAGAATTAGTCTTCTCACGAGTCCAAAGAATCAAACACCGACGGATAGACTCCCGGTGGAGGGACCACACAACATACATTCACATACATCGCGTCTCACACCATATGAAAATGATGACATGACTAGTATCACATAATGCATATGGCACACTAATATCACAAGTATATGGTGCGAAGCACTAATATCACAAGCAAGCATGTGAGAAGCACTAAGTGCAATAAAGAAATGCATTCATACACATTCATCAAATGTAAATGCAACATCCACACACAAGCAGATAACAGCTTTTGAAAAGATTGTAATAGCGGCTTAAGTCCTCTTACTTGAGTCCCCAAAGAGAGTCGCCACCGCCGACGCCGGGATTTTTAGATGTCCCTTTCCGTTACTTGTTCTTTAGTGTTCTCATTTTAGGTGAGATTTGTTTGAAAAAACAAGTGAAAAAGGTCCGATATGTATAATGTCGACGATGGACCTATTAAGAGTCGCCATTGGTTTTTAAATGGTTGTACCAACACAACCGAGAAAAGGTGTGCACATTGACCCAAATGATGTGACATCGCTAAACGGGTCTGCAGAAACCGAGATTCATTAGGGTCCGGGGACTTGGTTAAGCGGGGGAAGGTGTTAGGCACTTCCGACATCCGTGTTACCACTGTGACCGCCTTTTTTCAAGAAACTATTATCCTCAATGTGTGTGTGTGTGGTCAATGTGTTGTTATTTGGAAGTAGTCGAGGCCTCGTTCAACCTATATACATTGTGGTTTGAATTTATGTAAAAATTCAGCTTTTAACAAGGTATAACAATGATGTTTTATAAAAAGGTTTTTCAAACCCTGATGCTCAATAGTAATTGAGACCTTTTACACTCCCATTTTATTAAGTGCTCGACTTGATTGATTTTATTTTACGAATGCGAGGCATCCGTATGAAAAAATAATGCACAAAATAATGCCGACTTCCTCGTGGGTATGGAAACCATCTCGAGGAAATTCGAGACATCATGCAGAATAATTTACAAGCTACTTACAAATGAAAATGTCCATCACGGAACCGAATCTAGATCCAATAGGATGAATCATGATCACATGATTCCTAAGCGCACGAATCATCGCAATTTATATATGAAAGCGATAAGTATATATATATAAAAGTTATAAATATATATATACACCGCACATGATCACCAAACCACGAAGCATCTCCATGGGGATCAAAATGTAAATAAAGCTATTAAAAAGTTATCAACCGCCACGGAGGAAACTCCAAAGTAGACGAAATGTAAATAAAGCTATAATATACGGCCAACCGCCACGAAGGAAACTCCAAAGGACAAAATATAAATAAAGTCGCATAAAGTGATCAATCGCCACGTAAGTAAACTCCAGCAGATGAAACGTAAAGAAAGTCAGAAAAGCGATCAACCACCACAAAGTAAACTCCAGTGGGGGATATATATATATATATATATATATATATATATATATATATATATATATATATAAGCAATAAACGCATTTATGTAAAATCTCGAAGCACTAATCGAGTTCGACAAATGCAGTTCATATATATAAATATATATATATATATATATATATATATATATATATATATATATAAAAGCAAGTAAACGCACTGTATGTAAAATCCAAATCATCGAATAGAAATCCTACCACCGCCAGTTATATATATATATATATTAAAGCAAAGAACGCTTTGCTGCATCAAAATTCAGGCTATCGAACAAAGTTCGACACACGTTAATATATATAAATGTAGATATATTTATATATATAAGCGTATATCGAACTTTGTTCGATGAGCCTTTAGATTTCTCATGCAATGCTTATATATATATATATATATATATATATATATATATATATATATATTATATATATATATATATATAAAAGCAAATAAACGCTCGCATCAAGTTCAGGCTCAATCGAGGCATAACTCGATGATGTTAGTCAATATATATGTACATATATATATATATATATATATATATATATAGACTGAAAATGAAACCACGAACCTAAGTCCGGAAAAAAGCAAGCAACACGACTCTCAACGTGTGAAGGGTGTGTGCAAAGATGAAGAGAAAGACTCTAAAGTTTGTGAGAAGGCTTACAGCTGACTTCTAAATAAGACTTCTATATCTTTAGAGTGGGTAAACACTGACTTTTTTAGGTACTAAAGGGCTATATATAAACTCACAGGTGTTTAAAAGGGGAAAGTACACTGCATGAGGTAAGTGCAGAGCAAGTTGGGCATGGCTTCCTCGCCTTTTTCTCTTGCAAAATGGCCATCCCAAGCCCTCTATTTATAGAGGGGGCCAGCCGCAGTTCTACCAATGCAAGACACCTAGTAGCAGTGTACTGCTACATGTTTGCCTGGGTGCCCCGGCAATGGTGGGTCCCACCGTCAGTCGGTCACGTATATTCTGGACAACGCACTATTCGCTTCTATTGCTCATAACTTTCAATCCGGGAGTTCGATGGAAGAGTGCCATATCATTTCGGAAAGATCTTTCCGAGAGCTACACAATGACATAGGATTTGCCCTTTTTTGATTCCAGGAAGATGGGTCAATGACGGAAATGGCATTCCCGGGTTTTCGTCAGGTAGTCCGTTGAGCCGTTTTGCGTAGTTTGCACTCGAAAGTTAAGATATGGTTCTTGTGGGACTTCTATTGAAGTATTTTGAGTTAACATGAGTTGATTTGATGTGAGTTGAAGTTGAGTTGGCAAAATGACCATTTTTCCCCTCCCAGGGTTATCTCCGGTTTTCGCACAGTTGTAGCAGTATTTTCTTTGGATTATCTCTGAGTTTGACTTGATGTTGACTTTGACTATCCTCAGGGTTATCTCTGAGGTTGTCTTGACCTCCTGGGGCTACCTCCAGGCTTTGATCTTGATCCCCCGGGGCTATCTCCGGGGTTAAAACTGATTTTCCCGGGGTTGGAAACTGGATCTCTTGTGGCTATCTTCGGGGTTAAAATTGATGTTGTAGTTCTCCAGGGTTATCTCTAGAGTGCGAAAAAGACGCTTTTGTCTTCCTGCATAGTCAGTAACAGGAAAATGAAATTTTGAGTGTCTACAATTTTGTTTATGGACAGTGCAAAATATAATGTATGTGTGACACCTAGTTAATCTAACTTGATTTAAAATAGACCTTGTGCTTATTTTAAATATTTGGACTTCTAATTTTTAAATAATTGGACAAATGAAAGTGATAAATATTCACTCCACCTAATAAATATTTACATATTATATAATACTTAATATATATACGTTATTCGGATACGAATGCTGGATACAAGTTTGAATCTAAATATCTGATTTTGGATATCCGCTGTAACGCCCCCAAATCCGAGTCCCTTTAAACCACGGATCCGGTCCGCCACGATACTACTATCGTCAAACTATTTATATTTTTCATTCATAACTTACTGAATAAAACTTAATTATTAAAATTTAGAATATAATTTCTTTCCATTTCCAGGATCTATGTAATGACCCCAAATTTTTATAAGTTTCTAATTCTGGTCATTTACCATTCCTGTATTACATCACATTCGATATTATAAAAACGCGAAATAATTTAAACTTTTTCAATCTCTTGAGTTGATCGGTATCCAGACGAAGTGCTATTCAGTATATGAATGTGCGTGAAGAGCAAGTGAAGACTTGTAATATAGAATGATAGAATTAAACTATAGACTAGTTTAATGAACAGTTATGAATCCTTGGTGGCGGATGAAAGTCACTCGTTTAAAATGTAAAGAATAATGTAATTATCATTATTTGTAATGAAAGAGTTTTTAAGGTTTCGAGAACTTGGGATTTGAGAGTGTATGTTGTTATATTTCATTATATAATGATGTATGCAGAATGAATGATGTACTCGTGACGTACGGAATCCGGGTGTGAAGATAGACCGAATTTTGGGGCGTTACAGTTTTCTTGAGGATTATTGCCATCCTGATGGACATTATCCTGGGTATTGATCGTTGGTGACTCAACGGTCTCATGTGCTTCATTGCTTATCTCAACATTTTCGAATGCCATTTTCAAATGCTGCCGCAAAACAAAGGTTAGTTGACATGTCACATATTATCCTTATACTCTGACCGACCAAATAAATACCAAATAAACTTAGGTGGGTCATACTAGCGAAGGAATTCCATGTCTCTCCCCTCCTAGTTCTTGTCTCACATCTCAGCCAAGGATCATATCCCTAAGCTTTGATACCAACTGTGACGCCCCCAAAACAGGTATACATCACCCATCTTGAGTCTCCAAATACATGGTACAAAATTCAAATACAACTTAATTATACAACAGTCGTGTAAAATACGACAAAAAATAATCTAAGAGTTTTAATAAGAATATTGTCATCTAGACAATATCCACACTCAATGGAGTCCTCATTACATTTATTGTCATACTATTTAACAGAATAGTGAGGACTATTAATGCTATCATCTGGACCATCACTTCGTTCCCCGACTAGTCCCGGCTACATTCTCATTTCCTGAAGAGAACAATGAAAGAAAGGGTGAGCTCAACTAGCTCAGTAAGAAATATTATGACTAAGATAATGCAGAATAAATTATCACTTAGCCTTTAATAATGTTAAATTGATATAATATAATAGACAACAAGTTTAACTGCAGCGGAACAAGCAATCCATTATAAGAGTCAAGTAGAGCATAAAATCTACTATCTTCTATGATTAAAAAAGTTTTTCAACAACTTTATCGCTGAGACCCAGCTTAATAAATATAATCGAATCATCCCTGCATCACGACCAAGGATATTCATGTAATCATCAATGGTCATGATTATACCGAATTATCCCTGGTCATAATTATACCAACAACTGTCCATCAATGAACTACAGGCCCATGAGGACTTTTACCACATCATTCGTCACATTACGGTCATGATTACATCGAATAATCCCTGGTCATAATCATACCAAGTCCATCTATGCACGTAAGCCAAAGATGACTTTAATCACAATATAAGCACGAGGATGATGACAATGACATAATAATTCAATAAAACAAGTTCAAGGATAAATTTTAAAGATTTATAATTTTAATTTATCCAGAAATCAATAACGTCCAAATTGTCAACATGATACTTCTTTGTGAAGTAAAATTCAAGAATGCTCAGAAGAATATTTCCATGAAAAGATACTGGATGAAGCGCAAATATCAAGGATATTCCACTAATTTCGTGGAGTATAGAAGCCAAAACTTTAACCAACTGAGTATAATAGAATATATGAAACCGCAAATGGATTTTTTCCCGTCATCCGGTAATCCACGTAGACAGATCATTTCCACAATTTAATAAGGAATGAATACGAAGGATCATTCACTATGCATGCGGTAATCCACATGTATGTGTTATTCCAATGTAATAATAAAGAATGAAATAATGTAAGAATTCACCAGCGCGTGTAATCCGCATGCATAAAAGTGTTATTCCAATGTAATAATAAAGAATGGAACTAGGTCATAATAACCCGCATGCATGTGATATTCAAATAGAATAATAAAGAATGGAACCCGTGTCCTGCGTAATCCAGAGAGAGATAGGATATTCCAACAGAATAATAAAGAATAGAATAACAACAGAATTCACCAGGCATGCGATAGACCGCACATGCATGTTATTCCAACAGAATAATAAAGAATGGAATAACATAAAAATTTCACTATGTATGCGGTACTTCGCATAGACATGTTATTCCAACATAATAATAAAGAATAGAATAACAACCCTTACGAGTATTGAAAGAAAACAACTCTCTTCATGAATACGAAAGAATAATACCCCTTACCTTAGAAGAAGACTAGATACTAGAATAGTGAGGTAGCAGACTTCTCTTCTTATTTCTCTCTATAACAATTCCTCTTATGAGACTTAGTGAATTGGGGAGAATGAAAGAAGAATGAGCTTCTATTTATAGGAAAATATAGTTTCGATAATTACATGTTTTGGGGCTCAAAATATTATAGTATAATACCTTCCTCTTTTTCTTAATTTTTAATTTAGTCCCGCAAGTGTTATCAAACTTGCACCACCTCCCATAATAGTAAATAATGTGAATTAATAGGTCATTAATGTAACTTAATAGTATAATCATGTGAAAAAACTAATTACAATATAATACCTTCAACTATACCTCCATTTTTAACTTAGTCATGCAAGTATTATCAATCTTGCACCACCTCCCCTAATAGTACAAGAATGTGAATCAATAGTACACACATGTGAACAAATAGTTATAATCATGTGAATTAATAGCAATTAATTGCTCATTTATCCGGTTAATTATCCGATTGGTCAACATAACCTCCAGACATCAATTATTATCGAAATAAATGTCGATTTTCACTAACACTAATAATTCCAACACAATGGAACTATCCATTTCATCTTTAATCAACACGAACTTATTCATCATTAATATTATAATTCACAATATTTAACAACCAGTGTCGTTCCTCGTGAAAGAGGGGCTTTCCGATATGATTTCTCCTTATTGCCGCAATTAGGTGACCAAACCTCTCCTTGACGTAACTTCTGAACATTGTCAATATTGCAAATAATAATATGAATAACTTTATCGTCTCAATTATTGATTTAATAATAATAAATATTATGCGATGATATCTACTATGACAATAATTGAATCAACAATATGAGAGATATGATTCAAAGAATTATTGTAGCAATAATTGAGTATAACCGAGTGACTTCTCACATAAGCATCAATAATCAATACCGTAGCTACTACGCAACCACGCCAGTATTATCGTACTTTTGCTACCGGGTAGTTCAACAGTTTAACGGTAACACTTTCACCATTATTTTTATAAAAAGATAATTCTGTCATTTTCTAACTACGACAATACTTCCGTTGTGGGGTCCACCAATGATTGTGTCGTCGTACGAATATTCCCTGTTAAAACGAATATTCCCCAACCAATCGAATATTATATAACCACTTGCTTACTTTGCAAAATTTATAAATATTACCCACAATATTCAAAAATATATTTTGAGAAAATTATTCTTTATTAATAAAAGTTGGGGTCTTACAAGAGTGTCCCAGTGATTTATTACAGTAAAACACCACCTCCGTTTTTTTAGAAAGCCTTAGGTTTACACTCTTCCTATGACAATATATTACCGCTCTATGGTTAATTAACCAATCCATACCTAGAATTACATCAAATTCTCTTAACCTTATCGGTAACAGATCTACTGACAATCTACTACCCCTAATATATACGAAACAATTCTTATGAATGTATTCAATGTGAATTATCTTCTCGTTTGCTACCTTAGCGTCTAAAGGTATTTCTAGCTTCTCAGGGCTTAATCCGAGTTGTTTAAGAAATCCACATGCTATAAAAGAACAAGTAGCACCCGAGTCAAATAACACATAAGCATTTATTTCGTTGACTGGAATGATACTCACATTATATTCGGCATGCGATGCAACTTGATTCGATCGATGATGGTGTTGGTCCAGTAATGGCTAAATTCCCACTACCAGAACCCTTACTACCCTCCACCCCCTTCTTCGGGCAATTTTTTGCCATGTGGTCCATTGACTCACAAAAAAAACAGCCTCGACTTTTCTTAGGATTAAGACAGTTGGGTGATATGTGACCCTCCAACCCACAATTATAACAACCTATTTTCCCTTTCAGACAGACTCCCAGATCAGTCTTTCCGCATGTCTTGCATGCCTTTATCATACGTTTAGGATCCCCTTGTCTTACTCCAGTATTCCTGGAGTTAAAACTCTTTCTTTTAGGCATACTGTCACTACCACTGACAACCTCTGCCTTAGTTCCTCCCTCTCCCTTACTTTTATTCTTTCATTCCTTGTGGTATTGGGTTAATGCCTCACTACCACCCTCTACTATTATCGCCTTTTCCAGAATGGTCCCATAGGAGGCACTCTGGAAAATTGAAATCCTACTATAGAGCCAGGGTTTCAGGCCCTACTCAAACCTACGAGCCTTCCTCTCTTCTGTGTCCACTTGGTGTGGAGCAAACCTTGCCAATTCATTGAATTTGGCCGCATATTGGGGAACCGTCATGTCCCCCTACTTCAGTTCTAAGAACTTAATTTCCATTCTCCCTTGCATGCTAGTAGGAAAGTAGTTCTCAAAGAATACCTTCTTGAACCATTCCTATATAAGAACATCCGTTCTAGCCCCGCCCTGGTGAGCCTCCCACCAGTAGTTGGCTTCCCCCTTCACCATATAAGTCGCAAAAGAAGTCTTTTGCGCCTCAGCTACGTTTGTAATAACAAATGCCTTTTGTATTTCCTTGACCCATGTCTGGGCCTCCATTGGGTCCGTCGTTCCCTTGAACTCAGGTGGACCTAAACTTTTAAATTTCTTAAAAGTAGTCATTTGGGCTACCCTAGGTCTTGCGGGTGCTCTACCCCCGTCTTAGTTAAATGCAGCCGTTAATAAATTAAAGAACTCTTGTATAGGGTTATTTGGACCCCCCCTGATTATCGTTATGCGATTCTGCCTCTTGATTACATTGTCTTCTTCTTGGCGGCATTTCTGATTAAATAAATAAAGTCCCGTTATTACTTATTTGCTTACTTAGTTAGTAGTCGCTGAATCAACTGAACAATAACTCATGCACCACAAAGCACATTAAATAAAACTTCATTATATTAATATGCTTTTTCATAATCAAAACCATTTACAATTTGCTTTCCATAGCCAAAAGCTATTACATTTATATCCCGCGACTGACTTTCACAAAAATTGGGATTTACAAAAGACTAACTTTTAATTATATAAAAGAGGGTTTTACGTCACTAAATAAAATATTTACCATTCTAACTTCTAATACTGCCTAACAGCATTTTCATGCTTCTCATTCGCTCGAATCGACACAATATCCCGACTTATATTGTGTCGAGTCTGTCTCGACTCAATAGAATAACAAGCTATTTTTAGCTTGAAATCCTCGTGCGCACTGTCATTTATATATGACATTCGTGCTATCTTCTTGTCTTTCTCAACCAGTTTCTTACGAAGTTCTACGACCTCGTTCTTATAGTCTCTGGCCTTATCTGTCATGAGCACCTTCTCATCATGCTATATCTCATAGTCTGATTCTACAGACTCCTTGGCCCCATAGAGATCACTGATCTCCTCTTTCTGGTGTTGCACCATATTGTGCAGTTGCACGTTACGGTCAAGCACTAAGAGGTACATCGCCCTCATCGTATCTGTAGGTGTCGACTCTAATGTAGGCATCACCGTATTAATCGATGTTACCTCCATATCATCCTCCACATCTATCATCATGTTAAGATATGATGCTAGTCCCATGGTCTCCTCAGAATAGTCCTCCTCTGAAAAATATTCCTCAGGCTCTGATTCTTCTAGAATCACTAAAGGTATTTCTGCTACAGGCATAGGTATTGGCTCTACTCTGTTCACAGACTCCTCATTTACCACATGTATATCCCTATACATCAAGCTATCTATTGACATCTACAATAACATATAACAAATTGATTAGTACATATTACACAATAGTATAAGCACAAATCACATTTAATCCATTTAGGGTTTCTTTCCATCGTTTAATTCTTTCAGTACTGAGTTTCCTCAATACCTTATTAACTCATTTGACTCGAGTTAACTTCCGTCGGACCTTTCCTTTCCTAACGAGGTTATTAGCCTAAGGTTCTTCCCCCCCTTAAGTTTTATAACCTAATGCTTTGATACCAACCTGTGACGCCCCCAAATCCGGGTATCTCCCAACCCAACAGATGGTGCTACATGATACTACAATTCATACAGTCATTCCATTGAGATAACAACAAAATGAGTGTACCTACTATATTCTTATTACCATAATAATAATAATTCCTTTCCCAGGTTCATAAACCAATACATTCTTCGTCATTCATGAGTATATTACATACAAATACTCTAGTCTATTACAGGATAAATACTATCCATCCTAGCCTTGTCTTTATCTCTCTTAGAAATCTCAGTTCGTTCGGCTTTAGCTGCAATCATATAATTCAAGCAAGAAGTGAGCATAACTAGCTCAGCAAGTCTAGCAAAGGATCATATGAATATCACATCGAGAATTATATGATTATCTTCCATAACTGAACAAATAGCTATGAATCAACATGAAGCATTGACTCGTACTTCTCATTTCATAAAAATAATTCCAAAGTATATATATAATAGCTTAGGAATTCTGAACCGGTCAAAAGACCATGAACATACTCTTTTCATTTTCATTCTTGAAAAAGACATCCGGCACTAAGGCCATCCATCCGGCATTACTTACGAGCACTTGTAACGCCCGAGAAAATCGGATTTTTGAGAATTAAATTTTTTTTTTATTAAATGAATTTAATTGATTATTTATGGAGCAAGCTAATCGAACGTCGTTCTCTGACCTAGAAATGTCAAAACATCGTAGGATTTTGGCTACGTGGTAGAATTAAAGTGTTTGAATTTCTAATACGAAAATAAAAGTTTTCTGAGAAATACGTAACGATAGAATATCGAGGTGAGATGGAATATCTAATAATATTTCAGTTATGGAAAACGTAATATTTCGCCTTTGGACTTAAAACCTAACGTTTAAGGAAAATGATTTACGAGAAGGAAAGGAAATGTGATTAATGAATTAAACGATGATTGTATAATACGGAGGTATTGTACGAGGTAAGGGATACGAATACTATATGAGGTATTATACGAGTACGTATGAATAAGGGTATGTCGTATATGTGGAATTAGTATACGAGTTATAATACGAGAATTATACGTATAATATATGTTATAAGGCTTTAAGCCAAAAGAAAGGAATTGGTAGGATTTGTTAAGTATTATGTGAGCCCAAGTATTGTATGGTTAAGTCCAATGTGAGTTTATTAATGCAAGCCCAATGTTTGTTTAATTACAAGCCCAAAGCAATTTAATGCAAGCCCAAATGATTAGGTTAAGTTAATTAAGTTAAAGGCCCAAGCTATAATTCAATGGGTTAGGGGATGGTTTAAAACCATGGGGCAAACCATGGATAGTCCAAAGTGGTGGACAAGAAATTGATGTGCTAATCAAGTAAACTTAAAGGCTAAGTTAGTGTGGTGATCACACAAAGTGCATATATGTGATTAGCAAGAATACTTAATGATTAAGTAAGTGTGATGATCAAGTGTTGTGGGGAGTAAGATAACTTAATGGCTAAGTGATTTGGTGGCCAAGTATTTTGTGTGGAGGCCAAGTTTACTTAGGGGCAAATGAATAAATAGTAAGGAGGTGATTAAGGAGGTGGAGTGGCTTTATGTCCCTTATACCCTCATCTAGGAATTTCTATAAATACGGAGCTTGTACATTCATTTGGAGGTTGTTTCATTAAATCCCACTTATAAGTTGAGAGCTTATTCGGTTGAGAGAATAAGTTAGCATAAGTTAGTCTTTCATTATTCACATAAGCAAGAAGGAAGAAGAAGAGTTAGCAAGAAGAAGATCAAAGCTTAGTCAAGTGCTCATTAAGGGTAAGCCATCTTGAACCATGATTCTCTTTCTCTTCCATAGATAGAGAAGGGGGTATTGGTAGAACTAATATGCTAAGGAATGATAAATCAAAGGCTTAAGTATTAATAAGCCGTATACGTAATGAATAAGAAATTCAAACCAAGAATAAGTTATGAATTCATAAGGAACTTATATGAACTTTTCATCTGTTCTCTTAAAAAGATGGTATGATAATAAGAAGCAAGGATGGTGGTTAAAAGATTGAAGCCATATGAAATGGTTTAAAAATCTCAAGTAACGATATTTCGCCGGAATTCACACGATTAGACGACGATCGTCGAATTCGTGAAATTCTCAGAATGGAAGTCGAATTTTGATATTGAGCTTGGAAACATTGGTTTTCAATGGAGACAAGTCATATTTGTCATTATAGAGTTGCGGACTCAAAAATGGCTGGATTCCGACTTAGAACGAAGAAATGAGCATTGAACGTTCATGAACGTTTATCGCGTTCGTTAAAAATGGACTAATAGGTGGAATTTTAGCAAATGAAGTCGAATAGATAAAATTCTTGCTTGACCATGTAGAGTACGTGATTTGTGACCGTAGGCTCTTGAATGAACTAATTCAGACTTATAACGAAGAAGTTACGAAGCTGGGAATCTCACTGAGAGAAAATTTTGTAAAAAATTTACAGTCTAAGCTGAGAATCTGAAATGGGCTTTCATCAAGGCAAGGTAAGTCATCTTGCATGGCCGCCAAAGTGAGCTTCAACTTCTGGAGACTCACGCCGCAGCGCGACCTTTAACACACGGACTCACGCCGCAGCGCCGAGTCCGGTCTCCAAGCCTTAATAGATGACACCGTAGCGCGACACAGAGTGCAATAGCCGGCGCCGCAGCGCCAACCCTAAAACTTCGACAATGAAAAATGTTTACAAGTAGGAGATGAAGGGAAATTGGTTAGTAACGAACTAAGGGACTTAATCAAACATTATTAAGTTATAATTAAACACCAAGTATGATAACTTAGGGTTAAAGAAAGTCAATTGAAGATGAACGTGAACTATACGTAATAAGTACACATAACTAATGACGATCGAGTTTCGATTAATAACGTAAGGACGTTAATAAGCCATAAGGAAAGATGATTAACTCAAACCGAGTTGTATTAATGAAATAATTTCACTTAATTGTTATAAGAGAACGAAGTTGGTAAGGACGATGTAAAAGAATGACGAAAAGTCGGAACCAATAAATAACAAATCTAATACGGGATTAGATTGAGAAGATGGGTAAGATTCTTTAGGAACCAAGTATGTTCATTCATGACCTAATGTGGTATGTTATGTGATTATGTGTTGTAGAGACTGTAAAGACTCAAAGGAAACGTAATTATTCGGTAGCAGACACTGAAGGCAAGTTTTTCTTAAACCCTTGTCTAACCTTCGTGTTAGTCAGGTTTTCAAATGATTCAAGTTATGAGATGCATGTATGGTTTTAAAGAAAGAGTCGATGCCCATTTTAACTCGGCTAGACTAATCTTGATAAGTCGATTGGTTTGTTTACAAGTCTTTCAATATAGAATTGCTAACGCTATCCTATGCCAATTCTTTGGTACGGATTCAAGGTAAATCTGAATATGTATAAATAAATATATTTTCATCGATTATTCGATGGGCACGTGAGGTTGCCAAAAGTTAAACGTATACACGTTTTATGGATGTAGTGTTAATCAACATAGGGTACTATAGGCTGATCACCTAGATATACTCGTAAGCTATGCCGGACTTACGGACTTCGTGCCGGGTTGTCCTTTTCAAAGAAACTATAAGACGTTCACGTCTTGTACTAGAATTGATGATTTACGAAATATTGTTATTGCAAAATGTTTTGAAGGAAAAGGAAAGCTATTTTGAATTATTGATAGTACTTCAAAACTATCATCCAGTTATTGAAGATATACGATTCCTATGTTTCAAGCATGCTTTTAAAAATGAAATTGTTGTACTTGCTGAGCTTGTTATGCTCACACTTGCTTGAACCATATGATTGCAGCTTAGACGATATGACCAAAGGATTCGACAAGGATAAAGTGAAGGCTAAAGTGAACTTGTAGCGTACCTATGTAATAGTATAGGTTTGTAATGATAATATTTGATATTATGACAAGAACAAATGTAACGGTTATAAAGAACCTGGGGAATGGAAGTATTTTTTTGGAATATATATAAGACAAATTCGTTCTTTTGAGGCTTTTTCAATTGAATGTTTGTGTGAACTATAGCACCGTGGAGCACCATCTGTCGGGTTGAAAGAGACCCGGATTTGGGGGCGTCACAACACTTCTAGGTGATCATCCTATTATACTCTATGTTGATCAACACTCTTCCGTTAAACATATTTACGTTTAACATTTAGCAACCTCGCGTGCCCATCGAATAATAGATGAAAATACTTTTGTTTGTTCATAGACAAACTTACCTTTACATCCGAACCAAATACTTGGCATAAGATAGCGTTAATAGTTCTATATCGAAAGACTTGTAAACAAATCTATCTAACTCTTACGATTAGTCTAGCCGAGTTAAAATAGGCATCGACTCTTTCTTTAAAACAATTCATGCAATTCAGAACATGAATCATAGAAAACTTGGCTAACACGGAGGTTAGACAAGCGTTAAGAAAACTTGCCTTCAAGCGTCTTCGAATATACTATTCAACATGATATATTCACACAACACACTGTAATTAGCTTCTAAACAAACTTACTTTATTTGTTTTAACCAACTTCTTTCTCTTCTATGTCTTACTTGAATTTATTTCATTAATAAAGTTAATTTGACTTACTATGCTTCGTTACGGCTCGTTAATGTTATTACGTTATTAACCGATATTCGATCATTATTGGTGATGTACCAACGTTGAACATCATTCACAGTTTTACTTACTTATACTTTTGCGTTCTTCGTTTAATTCTTCGTTAAACCATACTAAATCTTCTAACGTTATCACTTATAAGTGATTTAATGTTAGCCATATTAGGTACATTAGGTACCTTAATGTCTTATTATTAGTTTACATTCAATTTAGAATCAAAACCTAACTTGGTCAACTTTTCTACACTGCTCATCACACTGCAGCCATGCAGATCTCCTTTAATATAGTAACACTGCGTCACTCTCTCTGGGGGTTTTCTGGACTGGCTACACTGCGACGTGAGTCCTTGCACTAATTCTGGCGTTGCGGCGTGAGTCTCCAGACATTTCTGGTTTCTCTCGGCCATACCTGGCGCCGCAGCGTGACAAAAATACACTGGGTTGGCGTTGCGGTGTCGCCCCTGTGCACCAGATAGTTATGACAGTTGGTTTTTCCAACGAACTTCCTGGCTTTATAACTTATTCGTTTTATATCCGAATTAGCTCATTCGAAAGCCCACAACTCACAAATTACACACTCTAGGAGTTCATATAAGAATTTTACATTTTCGAATCCGTTAACTCAGAATTCACCTTTTGGTTCATTTTGAGAATTCGTTTATCGTTTTCGAGTGTTCAATACTCATTATCTTTGTTATAAGTCAAAATCAACGATTCTTGCATCCACGACTCTTAATTACCTTATCTCACGTGTTGACATTGAAAACTAAAGTTTTCAAGTCACACGACAACTTTTGACTCTTAATCCGGGATTTCTACGATTTCGACGTTTAAAGTCCATTTTCAAAAAATTCGCCATAACTTCTTTACTCGTGTTCTATAAGCCAAATCAAATGGAACACTCCATTGATTCATCATCTACATCTTAACCAAACAATATGCACCTACCCTAGCTATGATGGTTTTCAAATCGTCCAATCACAACTAAGTTAATGTTCATCACTTTTTACGGTTTTAATGTACGTAAACACTTACGTTTTTTATTCGATCATGACTTATCAATGTTTTCATTATGAATAGTCATCCTTATTCCTCCTTACTAAACATGCTCCACCAATCTACGATTCTTTGCGTTTTTTGTAAACGTCTTATGTTTTGCTTAGAAGTAGATTGATTAGGTGTTTCTAGCTCTTCTCTCTCTCAATATGTATTGGACAATCTTTTCAAAACACCAAATGACCTACCCTAGCTTTGTATTTATTGGAAATCAAATGGTCAAAAAGGCCACCTCCTTACTATTTCACCTCCTCAAAAACTTAGCCACCAAGTAATCACTTTAATTGGTGGCCAAGTGGCCGGCCCACATACCCATGGGTTGCCCAATGGGTTTTACCCATCCCGTGACCCGTCGGTTTGTCCCGCGGTTTAACTTTTTGGATTGGACTTTTCTTAAATTAATATTGGGCCTTGACTTGGGCTTGATTACATACTTCATTAGGTTTGCTATTAATCCAAGTCCAATTGAATTTATACAACATCCTTAACTCCTACTCCATTAGAACTAATCGTATTCAATGCGTATAACTTCTGTATTCTCTTCGTCTAGTACTCATATGATATTCGTATTATATGTTGTACTATTCTTTATACCATACTCATATTCGAACTAGTATAATACTCGTATCTAATACGTATAATAACCGAAATGATTATACGCCTTACACTTCCCTTTCGGAAATCCATTTTCATCAACCCTTAGGTTTTGAGTCCGCAAATGAAAACTTCATTTGCCATAACCGAAATATTATTGGATATTCCATTATATCTTCATACTTCATATTATATCATTAAGCGTTTCTCAGAATTTCAAACCTAATCTTCGAGCGGAATCGGATGAATAGTATTTTTACAGAAAAATTCTCGGAAAACATTCATTTTTCGTCTTGATAAGTCAAAACAATTAATCATAGCACATAGGCAGAATACTAACCACATCCACATATTCTAGGTCACAGAACGACCTTCAAATATTTTACTCACATAATTAATCAATTAAATCCATTTAATCCACATAATCAAATAAAAATTTAATTCCTTCAAAATCCTCGTTATAGTTTTCGAGCGTTCAATACTCGTTTTCTTCGTTATAAGTCGAAATTCGACGATTCTTGCGTGCACGACTCTTAAATACCTTATCTCACGTGTTGACATTGAAAACCTAAGTTTCCAAGCCACACGTCAACTTTTGACCCTTAATCTGAGATTTCTACGATTTCGACGTTTAACGTCTATTTTTGCAAAATTCACCATAACTTCGTTACTCGTGTTCTAAAAGCCAAATCAAATGGAACACTCCATTGATTCATCATCTACACCCTAACTAAACCATATGCACATACCCTAGCCATGATGGTTTTCAAATTGTCCAATCACCACTAAGTTAACGTTCACTTTCTACGGTTTTAACTTACGTAAACACTTATGATTTTTATTCGATCATGACTTATCAATGTTTTCATTATCAATATTCATCCTTATTGCTCCTCACTAAACATGCTCCACCAATCTACGAGAAAGAAATTGAAAAAGATGAAGATTAAGGTTTACGAACTATTACCTATGTCGTTCTTTGCATTTTTGGTAAACGTCTTATGTTTTGCTTGGAAGTAGCTTAATTATGTGTTTCTAGCTCTTTCTCTCTCTCAATATAGGTTGGAAAAGATTTTCAAAACACAAAATACACTAGCCAAGCTTCTAATTTATAGGATTTCAAATGGAGGGCAAATGGTTAAAAAGGCCACCACTTTACTATTCCACCTCCTTAACAACTTAGCCACCAAGTAATCACTTTACTTGGTGGCAAGGGGCCGGCCCACCCTCCATGGATCATTCCATGGGTTGCCCCATGGGTTTTTCCAATCCTGTGACCCGCCGGTTCGATCCGCGATTTAACTTCTTGGATTGGGCTTGACATAACTTAACATTGGGCCTTAAATTGGGCTTGATTCCATAATTCATTGGGCTTGCTATTAATCCAAGTACCATTGGATTATACAAAATCCTTAACTCGTAATCCATTAGAACTAATCGTATTCTATGCGTATAGCTTCCGTATTCTCTTCATCTAGTACTCATACAATATTCGTATTATACGTCATATTATTCTTCATACCATATTCATATTCGAACTAGTATAATACTCGTATCTCATACGTATAATAACCGAAATGATTATACGCCTTTCCGTTCCCTTTCGGAAATCTCTTTCACTAACCCTTAGGTTTTAAGTCCGCATGCGAAAACTTCGTTTGCCATAACCGAAATATTATCAGATATTCTATTATATATATCTTCATATTCTATCATTACGCGTTTCTTGGAATTTCAAACCTAAGCTCCGAACGAAATCGGATGAATAGTGTTTTTACGGAAAAATTCTCATTTATTTTCATTTTAATAATTCAAAACAATTAATCCTAGCACATAGCCAGAATACTAACCAAATCCACACATTCTAGGTCATAAAAAAAATTTAATAAATTCAAGATCCGAAATTCTCGGGCGTTACATTCTTCCCTCCTTATAAGGATTATGCCCCCAAAATCTCGCTATAATTACATAAATAAATGAGGAAACTTTTCCTTCATTTTACTTTCGAGCTCCCACGTTGCTTCTTCAGCATCGTGATTACTCCAAATTACCTTTACTGAAGGTATTACTTTATTTCTCAAGACTTGTTCCTTTCTATCAACAATCTGAATCGGAAGTTCTTCATAAGTTAAGTCTTTTTCTACTTGAATAGGTTCATACTCTATTACGTGCTTGTAGTCCAGTTTATAAAGATGCAACACTGACACGTGAAACACATTGTGTATTATTTCCATTTCTGGAGGTATGGCTACTTCATAAGCTACCTCTCCTACCCTTCTTAAAATTTCAAAAGGTCCTACAAACCTTGGACTTAACTTCCCTTTCTTCACAAAACGTGTAGCATCCCCAGATTTTGATTCTAATCACCAAGGATCTGGTATACTATTTCTATGTCTATTACGAAAGATATAAACATAAACTGTTTATACATTAAACATTACACACTAATCCCAAGGTCGAGAACCTTCACATAATACCTAAATCAATATCCTATCAGACATACAAAGCTATTATCATACATTATTGTTACAAATTTAGCTGCACATATAATCCAAAGTTAACTTATCTTTGACTTTTCCTGTAACCGACGTATTCGACATAATCTGCAATGTTTATCATGATATAGCAAGGGCGAGCAACAATTTTGCCCAGCAAGTATAAGTTCAATTAAGGATATATCATGATTGAAAGAATTAAACAATAAGCTGGCCAACTTTCTACAATATATACATTGTGAAAGAGCATGAATAAATTTTCATAGTTGAACGAATAATGAACATGAATAAATCAATTGGACTAAATGGTAATGAAGGTGATCAAATTTTCTACCCATACCGATGAATACATTTATGTGCACAGTGCGAATCGATAATTTATAGACATGATATAATCAGTAATGATTAACCCCAAGCATATTTCAAAAATATAAACTCGAGATCGAGTTAGAGAACTTGCATGTACCATTGATTACCATTACGCAACCTATATCGCTTTGTCTGAAGACCTAATATAGATAATACTGATCTCCAAATATTAGAATAATATCATCACAGTATCGTATTGTTAAATATAATTATAATATAACCTAACAAATTACCACATAATTCTATCAGTCTATAAAATACCTAAAATTCTGTATCAAGTCAAACTATTTCAGTCTGAGTTGAATTCGATACAATTTCTGACATCCCGAAGGTCTAGTTAGATAATTCATGAGTTTAATTTCCATAAGACTTTGCCTAAATGCTTTACATTTACCTTAGATAATTTCATTTTCAGTCAAAATATTTTTCAATGACTTATAATAATTTTTAGATAATTATTATCATTTATCATGATTTTTCAATCATTAATATCATATTAATATGAATTAAATACTGCTTAATTCCATTATCATTAATATTTATTTCATATCAAATATTAATGAAATACATGTCATAATATTATAATATATTTATAATATTTCAAAATATTTTAATACTATAAAATCATATTTATATGATTTTTAAAAAAGCTTAAATCCATTATCCGATAATTGCCATTAATATTAAAATATTAGTATTTTCATGAAAAAATATCAAAAGTTATATTTTATAACTTCAAATATTTTTCTAACCCTTAAATCATTTTATATGATTTTTAAAACATTAATTTAATTTTTCATAATTTATTTAATATATCTATTAAATAAATCCATTATCATTAATATTAATTTATTAATAAAATTCATCACAAAATATTAAAAGTCATTAAAAATAACTTAAAATATTTCTTTACACTTTAATATAATTTCAAATGATTTTAAAGTATTAAAATTATTTTTAAGTAATTTATTTAATATAATAAATAAATAAATTAACTATCATTAATATTTAAAAATATTAAAATATCAAGGAAATATATTCCAAATTATTAAAAACCCATTTTTAGGCTTTAAAATAATTTTTACAAATTTAGTATGAATTTCTAATATTTATTTTCTATTTATTCTATAATTTTCGTTTAAAGTTGGGGTCCTCCACAGAAACATTTGTAAACGGTAATCTACAAGTCCGATTTGGGCCCACTTAGTATCGTTAGAACCGTGACCTCCCGAGCTACGTTTTAGGCTCAAGAAACGGTCCATTTGGCACAGTATAGCACCCTCAAAACAGGCCACTACCGACTGACCATTAGTTGCCTTGTAAACATTTTCAGTTTTGGAGTCTTTTACAGAAACACTTGTATTACGAGATCCACAACTTCGATTGAGGCCCAATCAGGCTCGTTGGATCCGTATCTTCTTAAAATACAGTTTTCAGTTATCAAACACCAAATTCCAGTCTGTCCAGGTCCCATAAATCAGGCCCAAAGTGACTGGTCAACAATGTTTTCTTCAACAGTTGGTTCATTTTTTAGATTTGGGGTCCTTAACGGAAACGCTTATAAAACGAAATCTACAAATCAGATTTAGGTCCAATAGGTATCGTTGGATTTGTACTTTCCCTAACTACACTTTCCATGTATCAAACATCTATTTTGGATCTGTTTTGGTCCCAGAAAAATGGACAGAGGTGACTGATCAGTAGCTTGTGTTCAACAGTTAAGGTAGTTTGGGATTTATTTCATAACGTGCTCATTTCTTAAATATTTGAGTGATTCCAAAGGGATTTTTCCCTTAACTTATGTATCTAGCATGCTAACATGTTTTAAACCATTAATCACATTAACCCAAAGAATCTAACATAAAAATATATATAGCATACAAAGGAAAGCTTTTTCTTAAACCTTTTGGTACAAAACTTGATTTTCCCACTTTGGATCTAACTTTTGATTTAAAAAATACTTTGATACACATATAAAATACCAATACTCATGTAAATCACGAGTTTTTAATGATCCAGAACAAAAGTTGCTTGGTTCATAAAGTTCTAACAAAAAGAGCACAAAAATTGTAAATTTTAAATTTCTTACCTTTTTCTTCTTGCGCCTTCTTGATTTTTTTTCTCCTTTCTTCTTTTTTCTCCATCAATGGCAGCCTTCTTCCTCTTATTCTCTCTTCTTCTCTTTGTTCTTAGTTTAGACTTAGGTTTAGAAATCTAACATAACTTAGTGTGTATACAATTATACATATAACACATATAATTATAGAATATGTAACTCCCAATATAATTACATATACTAATTATCAAATTAATATATAAGTTACAAAATTAAAATTTTATAAGCCCTAAGGATTGTTTGGCAAAACCATATTATTTTAAAATCAGGTTTTAATAGTTAAGGTCTTTTTTGGGTAAAACAGTTTTAAGAACTCTTTTAACTCTTTTAATAGATCCTTTAACACATATTATTAAAGTTATCCATTAATTAATTAAATCTTAACATTATTTTAGTTAATTAAAAGTTTAACATCAATTAATCATATAAAATTGTCGATTATAATTACTCGCTAATTATAACTTCATGTAACAATTATCACATCACTACATTATCTCAATTAAATTAGAACTATAACATAAAATCATTACATATTAATTAATTATTAAATAATCATTTAATTAATATAATACACTTAATTACATTACTCCATATTAATCACATAATCTCAATAAATAATTCAAATAAAATATTTATTTACTTCAATAAATATTAAATTAACATTTAAATTTTCTTCACACCAGTTCACATATTACACAATATATAACACATATACACATACTCGTACTTAAACATCTTAAAATAAGAATTTTATTTATTAAATTCTCATTTATTAATTCTTAAAAATCTGGGATGTCACATCCTTCCCTCCTTATAAGGATTCTATCCTCGGAATCAATGAAACCTCTTTTACTCGGTTTTCGCAAAATCTCTTTCACAATTATCGTTGAATAACTTCAACACGTTAACTTAGCAATTTTTTTTACATATATATATATATACTTCATTCATTTCTTCAACAACTTTTAGGTTTTATTACATAACCTTCAATTAAACACAGTTATATATTAAATATTATATATTCTTTAACCCAGTCATTTTCTTTTCTAAGGATCGTTACCATAAACATTCGTGATATTACAAAATGTATCTTCCCTTTCCAAGGCGACACTTTTAGAAAGACATACGATCCTACTTCAAATTCTCTATTCTCTCGATGAGGATCTGCATACTTTTTTTGTCTATCTTGAGCCGCTACCAATCAGGTTCATATTAGCTCAACCATGTCTACCGTTTGTTGTACCATCTCCAGTCCCAACTGTTAGTTCCCAGTAGGCACAATACATCTAGAAGGGGGGGGGGGGGGTTGAATAGATCCTTTTTAATTTCAAATACTTTTCTATTTTATTTTTTATTGCTATTAAGTTAGCATATGACAAACATAAGAATCTTTTTAAGCACAGCGGAATAATTAAAAGATCCCCTTCATTGATATATTCATAATCATCCATACATTGTTCGTAGAGTTAGTTTGGTTGTAAGCAGTTAAAATATACATAGCAGTTATAGCAGTTAAAAGACATAATGTAAATGACATAATATAAAAGACACAAGGTGTTTTAAGTGGTTCAGAGACTCAAGCTCCTAATCCACTCTTCTGCTTTCAACTAGCAGGATTTCCACTAAGGAAGGGCAGCATCTTGAATCTCTAAGATTCCTTCAAGGCCAACAGCCTTGGAACTTCAGTTCACTAAGAACTCTTCAAGGCCAGTAGCCTTGGAACTCCTCTAGTTCCCTAGGAACTCTTCAAGCCTAGCAGGCTTGGAACTTCATTTAGTCCCTCTAGACAAGGACCCCTCATGCCCTGGCTTCTGTTGAGTTGTTTGTTTGTTTGTTGGAGTTGGTGCTGAGCTGCTAATATGTCTTCATGCTCTGAACATCTTCTGTACTTAGAAGCTTGGCGTGATCACCCTTGAAGTGTAGTTGAGTGTTGTATAATGCTCAGCTTCTTCAGTTACTCAACCACTTCGGATGATCCCTTGATGACTGCCTTGAAGACCATTCCTCTTGATACATGATGGCTGCACATGATGAGTTTCTAAGATGAGTGTAAGCTCTTCTGCTAGGTACTTAGATACTTTCTCATGCTTGCCACCATGATGACGTTTGTGATCTCATTTCTTGATACTAGATGACTTCTCATGATGGACTTGCTAAGATGACTGTGAGCTCTTCTCTATCGTACTTAGAGTCTTCCCATGATGGACACCAAGATGACATGACACTCTTCTTTCTCTCGGCAGTTCAGAACACTCTTCATGTAGTAGAACTCTCACTTCTACATTGTAGAACTCTCACTTCTACTTCTTCTTTTTTATACGTCTCTGAGTGTTCTTGGTGGATCGTAGAGTGAGCCTTCGGACTCACTATTTTACATGATTTAGAACAGTCCACCGTTACTCCAAATTCGACAACTCCAGCAACCCCAGATCTTTGAAGCTCTTCCTGATTTATACTCCTTCCCAATCCTTCCGTTGGAAAGTAGCCGTTGAAGGCTATTCAAATATCTTCACAGATCTCGAGTTGACAGAAGTAGACTGCTAATGTGACTAGTTATACTTTCTCTGACACTACAGTCTACTGTTTCACCTACCCCATCAGAGATGTCACTTTAATGTCTTGGGCAGGTCAAAGACTTTATTTCCTCCTTCTGATTTCTCGATCAGAGGTTGTCCTTTTGCATCGATGCTTTCAATAAACTTTTGTACAAATATCAACCTTCAGATTGAACCATTGTCAATGCTTTAATCTTCAGCCATTCATACTCTACGATTCTGATGCATGTCTTCAAGGACCTGATCGTAGTGTCATGTTGACTGGTAGAAATAACACTACAATCTTGAAGAGTGTTGATTGGATCTTCAATGTGGAACACCTCTTCCTTCTCTTGTGCAGTACTTTAACACTTCTGTTTTCCTCAACAGTTCTCAGATACTAATGACTTGACTTCTTTGTTTTGGCCCCTTCTGAATAGCAAGACACTTCAGATTTGTGGCGTGTCCAGCTCGCTTTCTCCTTGTGATCTCTCATTCACTGATCATCAATGGACTGACACAATGCTTAATCTTTTTAGCCTTATTCTTCAGAAATTGTCCAGTATCTCTGTATGTACTTCATTAGTTCTTTCTTTGTTTGGAAAACACTACGATCCTGGTTGTTTCCAAGATCGTTGTCTTTTGTCTACTTGACAACTACTGCACTTACTGACTTTCCTTAGTCAGTTACTGAAGTCCTCTTCTGATCTCCTTGTGGAAGACTTCATCTCGAATGACTTCACAACTCAATCTTGATGCTGATTAGGTTGGTGCTTAGATCTTCTGTTAGCTTGCATGCAATTCGTTGAGTGCTCTCAGGTTTCCTTGGATGTAACATTGCAGTGCAGACCAGAGGCTTCATTCCTTTGGATATTCTGAGAGTGCTCATTTATTGAGAATCGTATTTGCTCTACGATTCTACCTTGGCATTGTGAGCACACTGTTGAGGTCGTAGTACTGCACTCTATGATTCAGCATTGGCTGTGCAGACCCTATGACTTTGGTATCAGATCTTGACACTCTACGAATTCTTCTTTGTGCTTGTTGTCCTCATCTGATCTTGCTCGACTACGATCTCTGCATGTAATTAATAGACTCTACGACTCAGAGTGTAGTCTACGATCCTTGACTTGGCTTCGACATCAGTAGACTTTATGAATCCGAGTGTAGTCTACGTTTCTAACTTGGCTTCGGTAGATGTTCGGTCGGCTCGTAGGCAGGCTGTCTCTACGATTCTGAACATGACTTCCTCAGCTGACTTCATCCTTGAGGAAGTTCTACTCGACACACTACGATCCTTCATTGTTTTTCCTGGTAGTCTACGAACTCCGAGATCTACTATCTTGTAGACTACGATTCTGTCTCGACAGCTCTCGAGTTCTCCTTAACTCCCCAGCGCATTACGATTTCGTGTAGTGCTCGGCGATCGATCGATGCTTCCTATCTATTACATCATAAGATCAACCTAACATGCTTGATCTTTCTATGTTTATAGTCCTTGTACATCATTTCTTTTTTAAGGACTTTACAAAGCTATTTTGCTTATGTAGGATCAACCTAACATACTTGATCAATTCATTCTAAGTCCTTGTACACATGTTTCTATTATCTGTCAAAGGACTTTACATCTTTTCTTAATGCAATCATACTTGCATATTTATTCATATATATCATAATCAAATCATATATAAATAGGAATAACATTCGCATTCTTATTCTTGACAATCTCCCCCTATTTGATTATGACAAAAATAAAAAGTGCATATGCATGTTATGAATGAATCTTATATACAGTGAGCAGCTATATTTCTAAAATAGATAATCATGAATGTCATTTATAATGATATGGCAATTTATACATTAAGACATTTTACATCCTGGATCGAGAACATACCTAACTAGTTAGAGATGTACCTCTTTGGCTCCATGTATATTTCCAGGATGTTTGTTGATCAGCTATTCATTTGTTTGGTCTTCTTGCTCCTTCTCCCCTTGGGATGATTACTTTCCTGCTTTGCATTGTTCCCCCTCAGATGTATGCTTCTCTTCTCCTTCTGGCTCCCCCTTAGCTTCGGCATACATTGGCTCATCATTCCTTGGCTCCCCCTCGGATGATGACTCTGCCTCTTCTTCTGCTATCTTCTTCTTTGACTTCTTCTCTCATATCCTTTTGCTCTTCTTTGAGTGCCTCTTTCTCTTCATCTTTCTATATCTCTTTTTCTCCCCCTTTTTGTCAATAATCATTTGGGAGAGCTGCTCCATGTTGGACATAAGCTGCTCCATCAGGTAGGAGGAGTTGGCAACTTCAAACTTGAGTTCTTGTTGGCCTAGCTCCAGTTGCACTGAGAAGGACTGCTTTATGTTGTCAATCTTGTCAAAGAGGACTTGGATATGCTCTTCATTGGCCTTCTGAGCTCGTAGAGCTTCTGCCTTTTGATCTTGTATGGCCTTCAGATAGATGTTATCTCTCTCTTTGAGATTGAGAGATACATCAGCCTTAGTAGCTTGAAGTTTGTTCTAGAATGAATTATCTCCTGCTGCTGTCAGCTTCTGTGACTCTTCAGTGAATAGATATATTTTCTCACTCAGTTCATCAGAGTTTTTCATCAGTTCCTTCTCCACAGATACTTGATTGCTTGGTTGAGCAGCCTCCTGTCGAGCATTAGATTGAACTCTACGATTTGCATCCTTGGACAAATTTTCAAAGGTGTTGAGAATCTGAAGGATCATTGAGTTCCAATCGCTGGTTGAGGTTGAAGGAATGTCTGTCAGTAGTGTTTGATCAGATGGAGGCTTTTGGCATTGAACTTGAACATCATCAGTAGTAGAGTGAACAGATTCTACGATCATCTCCTTGGTCATGTTTCTTCTTCCTTGAGAGTCCACTCTACGATCGAAAGGAATATAGTGATTTCCAGCATGACGATATATTTTCAAGTGGGGCTGGTTTGTGATCATCTTTGTAGCAAAACTCTTTACCCTTGGGAAGTTTTGTGCCACCAACTCTATGCTTGGAAAGTGAGAGTAGCACCAGCTAAAGTAGCTTCCATCCTTTTTAGTATGGGCCTTTAGCCATGTCATCCATTGGAAGAACCATCTTATTAGCAAGTCGTCAGGATTATAGAGAATGGTCGAGTAGTCTAACTCCATGTTGTTCCAGTTTTTAGCTATGTCAAAGGTAGTCATTCTTACTACCTTGAGCTGCTCATCTCTATAGTTCACCCATCTTTCTGGTGGAGCTTCTGGTGGTTCATTTGAGACTTCTACCACTATTCTCCTGGTGAATTTTACTGGAGAGAGGACATGATAGAATTCTGGTTCCTCTGATTCCAGATTTTCATAATTTGAATCATTCTCCATTTCTTATCTCTTAGAGCCTGAAGTATCTTGATCATTTCCAATAGTGAATCCTTCTTGTTGTATTTCATTTTCAGAAGCTTCTTCAGCAATATCTTTTTCTGATTCATCTTCTTCACTATTGGTTTCATCTTCAGCACTTACAGCCTCATCATCACTTACTTCAATGACAGCATTGGAGTTATCATTTCTCCTTCTAGAGGCAAATTTGGCTTGCAGTCTCAGTAGCTCTTCCTTCTTCTTGAGGTTCAGGTTTGGGAGAGTCGACTCTCTTCCTCTTCGACTTTAAGCCTTTGGTTCATCGGAAGAACTTCCTTCAGTTCAAGCGAGGCGTGGGCATGTTCTTCTTCTCTTGAAATGGCATTGTCTGACCCATTATCTGGGCTTGTTGGGGCAGTTGCATTTGGGGATGGAGTTGGGTCATCTTGAATTTCTTCTTCATCAGCAGAGTGACTGCTCTGAGGATTACCCACATGGGTTGAGCTTTCCTCTTCATTAGCAGATGCTGAATTTTTATTCATTAATCCAGCTTGACCTTCACTGTTGGATTTGGTCTATGGGGACTCAGCCTTGAGATTGTCAGTTCCCTTTTCTTCTTCTGATTCTACATCCTTCTCTTCATCAGATGTACTGTCTTGGGAAACTGAGACTAGTTTGATTGTCACCTTGGCTTTCTTGCTGGATGGCCCTTGAAGTAATCTGTTACTTCTCCTCTTTGTTGTTTCAGCAATTAGGGCTCTTTCTTCTTCAACCTTGTCTTTGATGGAGAGACTCCTTGGCGGGTCCTTGGTTTTCTTCACACCTCTGGATTTCTTCTTGGTCAGTGTGGTTCTTTGTTGAGTCTGTAATCATCGATCGAGCTTTCTGCCTCTTCTGCCTTCCTCTTCTTTGCAGAGGACCTGCTGCTGCTCCTAGTTGTCAGCCTTCGGTTCTCCTTGGGGTTTTTCTTCCAATTTACAAATAATTGTGGAGATATCACTTTGTGAACATTCAGAGGCTCTCCTTCATCATCCTTGATCTTTCCTCCTAGCTTCTTCTTTATTACAATGCTCAGTAGTCTTCCATGAAAGACCTTTGTCAAAGGTTTTTCTGTAGACTTCTTTAGCGCAGCCTTTTCTACCCACTTGGAGATTTGGTCAAACAGGATAACTACAAAGTTAATCTATTTCTTCAGAACTATTGCTGACATAATCTTCAACCACGATCAAGCACAATGATCATGTATGATCCTTTGCCCAAAGATGCATTTTCCAACTATTTCAGCAAAGAACTCGTATTCCTCTGGAAACTCCTTCGTCTTCATGTCCTTTAGACTAGGGTTTCTTTAGTACCCCATGATATCCTTTGCTTGTTTCGTATTGATATCATCAAGGCTCTTCAGTCCTTGGTCAGGAAAACCTAAGCATTGATTGAGGTCAAAAGATTTCAGCTTTAGAGACTGACCCTTGACCTTGGTAGAAAGGGTTCTGGACTTTATCGAAGTATTTGAGTAGAACACTTTAACCAGGTCAACATATACTCGAGTGCGAGCCTCAAGGCATTTTGAGAATCCAGCTTTCTTCACAAGTTCGAGAATGTCTCTGAACTTCTTTTCAGATTTCTCAAACGACTTGGTTCCGAGTTGAATGCCAGTTATTACTCGCCTGTTTCCCATTTGAGCAGTTCGAAGAATATGGGTATTTGATTCAGAGAGGTTTATGAGAGATGGATGATTGTGATTTGGTAAGGCTCTCGAGTGTTAACCTATTTTGGCTCTTGAGAGGATTTTAGGGTTTGAAAATGGGAGGGAGAAAGGTTCGATAGCTTCTGAAAACTGTTTGCAGATTTGAATTTATATTTATGGTAGTTCCTTCTAACTCTACATAACCAGTGATGTGTCGACCGACCATTGGTTGCACGATGCCCAGTAATGAGCTGTAACTCCCCATATCTTTTCAGTTAGATATTTCCTTTTAGAAGAGTAGACGTTTAATTGATGTGGCTTTGATCGTTGACCTTTTGTTTCGTAGAGTAGCATGGTAAGGCAGCTATGGACTCTACGTTTTCCTTTGTTGACACAGTGATCAACTTTTGAGAGATGCTGTAGTGGGTGGTTTTGACATCAGTCCTTAACTTGACACTGCTCATCTTGACCACTGATATACTTTATGAAGGTTTTAGTGCTCCATTTCTGAGATGAATCTGCAAGACTTCTTTCGAGCTGATGATTGAACTTATCTCCCCATACTCTAAATTGTTGAGCAATTGTTCTGTTCTTCAAAGCTCCTCATGAGCTGGATTATCCTCTTGTAGAACTGCGATCGTCGAGTCTGCTTCTAGGATCGCTGAGGTTGCACTACGATCGTGGAGTTCTCTTCAACTTCGAATCTATGATCGTTGACTATCTTGGTCCTTGAGATGAACTTGATCAAGCATTCCTTCTGGGTCAAGGTAGCTCTTGAAGGGCCAATCTCTTAGAGTGAACTAAGGGTCAGGTTTGTCCTTGAGGCGCTTTCCAGATGAAATACTTTAGGAGTTATTTGCACTGACATCTCTTTTGACCTTTTCTGTTAGGGAAGTCCTCTACCAACTTTGGACAATTGCATTTGTTGTAATCGTGGTGTTTTCCCGCTTCTACACTACGATCAGATGTTTGATCGTAGGCACTCCATGATTTTGAGTTGGGTGGCTGAAAGGTTATCAGTAGTACATTTTGAAACGTTCCTACTGACTATGGATCTTTATTTGGTTCATCAGCCACAAAGTTTTGGGACTCTGTAGCTGGTACGCTGCTTCATAGTATATCTCAGTATGTTGTTCTTTAACAGATCACTGCTCCCCATGGTTGATGTTATCTTCTCAAATAGATGTGATTCCGTTTTCTTCATGTGTGTTAGGAGACATCCTTACTTGTCTCCTTCTGACTGGAATCACCATTATTACTTAAATCTCCTTGTATCGTAGACATGAATATTTTCAGGACTGAACACTCTACGATCTTTTGACAGCACTACGAACGTAGACTTCTTTGACAGTCTTGTGTTTGTGAAGTTCTGCTTCCGTAATGAATTCCTCTTGACTGATGCTCGATGATCCTCTGCTGTTAGCTCCCTTGAGGATTTTTCTCATATAACATGATTTGCTTGATTTGAGCATATAGGACCCTTTTCATCTTAGGTTGAATGGCCTCCTTCGATATACAGATTAGTAGCCATGTGAGCTTCATTCAGGTTAGCTCAGTGGATCTTCAAGGACAAGCTTGAACATATAGGAGTTTTATCAGAATCATTTCTAAATAGTCCTTAGCCTTCTGCTAGTTTAGTCTTCTTGACTGAAGTGTTCTACTTCAGCATTCCTTAGTGTGGCCGGATAGACCAGGTACCTGCAGGTTAGACATATTTCTATTTTTGGTACCCACATTTAAGTGGGTCCTGCTAGGTTAGTTTTCTAAACCCCTGTTCCTCTTATATTTGGATAATCATCACATTTATCACCAACAGTCATATTCATGCATAAAACTAGTTTTAGATAATACATTTTGATATGCATGAAGGTGAGTGTGTGTAAGATTTGACATTTAATAACACACTCTTTATCTTTGATGGTTTCATCATTTGCTGGGTTATGTTCACAATGTTTAAGTGTTCACAGAGTGAGAATCAACTCTGCGATTTAGGAGTATCTAGTTGATTCATGGAGGTGATCAGTTTCTACACATCATCTAGATACTCTTTTAGAACTGATCATACTCTTTGTGTTATCAAACACTTAGAGCAAGGATTTGTACATACATACTAACCCACCAGCAAAGATTACTTCACGTAGAATTAATTTGGCATGTGATGCTCTTATGACCCATTTCAGGTTTCCTTCAAGGTGTCATCTTCAACCTAAAACTTGGATGGAGAAAAAGTTTATAGACATTTGAGTTTCCATCCTTAGGGTACTTTCTCTCTTCACCTTTTTAGGTAGATTATGACTTCTTGAAAGAATACTGTTATGGTTCATAAGACGGTGCATTTATGATGTACACATGTATAATAGTGAGGAACTGTACCTTTTTACTACCAGTTACTTAACAGTCATTTATCTTTAATATACTGAGTTTAGGCATTGATGTGCATAGTGTAACGACCGAGAAATTCGGATCCTTTGTAAAAATATTTGAAAGAATTAAATAATGAATAAAATAATATTATTTGTTATTATATGTGTTAATAAGATGTATGTCGTTCTATAACCTAGAAATGTCGGAATATCGTAGTATTCGAACCACGTGAGAGAATTAAAGTGTGAATTTCCAAGATGAAAATAAATGTTTTCCGAGAAAGTTTACGAAAATCACTATTCACCGTTTATCGCTCGGGAATTATTTTTGAATTTCTGAGAAATACGTAATGTTAGAATATCGATGTGAGATGGATTATGTAACAATAATCTAAGTATGGAAAATAATAATTCGCATGCGGACTTAATTTGAGAATATAGGTATTAAAACCTAATGAAATGAATTAATGTAACTTTACATAAAATACAAGTCCATAAGCTATAAGGTGTAAACCTATGTAGGATTAATACTAAGCCCAAGTGATTAATAAGGTGAAGCCCAAACTATTATAATGCAAAGCCCAACAAGGAAATTAGCTAGATTACTTAGCAAGCCCAATGAATTGGACATTATCCATGGAGCAAACCAAGTGTAAAGTGGGTAGACTTATTGGGCAAACATTTTGTGTGGTGACCAAGTGTTGTGATGGTCAAGAAATAGAAGTGGCTAGCAAGTTTACTTGGTTGCTAGGTTATGAATAGTAAGGAGGTGGAAGCTAAGGAGGTGGGATGCCATAAAGATTATTCTACCCTAACCTTGGATTGCCTATAAATAGAAAGCTCTCATTTCATTATTTGGTTGATTAATTTCATCCAACAACTCTCTCTCAAAGCAACTTATTTGGTAGAACCCATAAACACTTATAAGCCATTTCAACTTTTGTTAGATTTTGCAAAGTGAAGTGAAGTAATCATCAAAGGTAAATGATCTTGTCTTCTTCATCTCTATCATGGTAGGTTGATAAGAGAAGTGTAATCTAATGAACTTAGATGTTAAGAACATAGGAGAAGTTGATAAGCAATGGAACTAAGCCGAATAAGTCATAAGGAAATGAAAATCATATATTAAGAAATTTTTGTTATGAACTTATAAATAAGCCATAACCGAATTGGAATATAAGTTATTGTAATACATATGTTGAGATGTCTAGATAATGGAATGAATGTGTTTAGAATGATAACCAAATCACTAGTACTAACGTTTCGCCGGAATTTGCACGATTGGACGATAATCGTTGAATTCGTTAAATTCTCGGAATGGAAGTCATATTTTGTGTTTGACATTGGAAACGTTAGTTTTCGATGGAGACAAGTTATATTTGGCATTATAGAGTTGCGGAGTTGAAAATGGCCGGATTCCGACTTAAAACGGAGAAACGAGCGTTGAACGTTCATGAACGTTAATCGTTTTCGTTAAAATGGACTAATAGGTGAAATTTTAGCAAACGAAGTAAAATAGATAAAATTCTTGCATGAACGCATAGAGTACATAATTTGTGACCCACAGGCTCTTGAACGAGCCAATTCGGACTTATAACAAATAAGTTACGAGTCCAGGAATTTTAACTTTTGAAAAATCATCCAAAGTGTTCAGGTATGAATGCAGTGGCAATGCACAAATTTCAAGGCAAATAAACCCTTGCCGCAGTGCCAAAGTGGCCATAACCTTCTGGAGAGTCGCGCCGCAGCGCGACCATTATCAATGATACTCGCGCCGCAACGCCGAGCCCGGATTTTTGAGCAATAAGAGGTAGCAATATTGCAATACATACTAAGTAAAAATACAATATCGACATATGACAACCACCTTCAAGACCAGAACAATAATGAATGTTACATATAGAGCATGGATAGTAATTGATAAGCAATTGGATAAAGATTATAATAAAACATTGTTAAGACATTATTAAGCCTTAAGTATGAACACTTAGGGTTTAGTTAAATCAATTGCAAATGAATGTAAGAATGATTTAATGGAAAGTCGGAACCAATAATAACAAATCTAATACGTAATTAGATTGAGAAGAAGGGTAAGATTCTTTAGGAACCATGTGTGATCATTCATGACCTAATGTTCTATGTTATGTTATCATCGAATGTAGAGACCGTAAAGACGTAAAGTGCACGTGTGATAAATTGTAGTAGACGCTAAAGGCAAGTACTCTAACCCTTGTTCCAGTTCGATCTGGACAAGTCTTTGTGATTCATGTATTCTTTGCATGAGTTAGTATCTGAGGAATGTCAAAGCCAATCTTTTCGGCTAGACGTATGCTATGTTATTCTATCAAGTGTTGATAAGGATTTACCAAACTAATATTGTTGTGGTTTTTAAAAGTAGATTGTGTATGCTTAAATAGTTTTGTCATCAAACGACAGGCACGTGAGGTTGCCACAACTTAAATGTATACACAATTAATGAATGTAGTGTTGATCAACATAGACTACTATAGGCTGATCACCTAGACATGCTCGTAAGCTATGTTGGACTTACGAACTTCATGTCGGGATGTCCTTTTTAAAGTACCTATGAAATGTTTACGGTCCTGAACTGGAATTGATGTTTTACTTAATATTGTTGTTGTAAAACGTTTTGAATGAAAAGAAGTGCTATTTTGAATTATCAATAGTACTTCGTAACTATTGTTCAATTATTGAAGATATACGATTCCTATGTTTCAAGCATGCTATTTTCCTAGAATTGTTGTACTTGCTGAGCTAGTTAGGCTCATTCTTTCTTGAACCATATGATTGCAGCTAAGACAGAACGAACCGATGGATCCGGAAAGGATAAAGGGAAAGAAAAGGCGAACCCGTAGATTACATTTGTAATAGTATAGGTTTTGTACGGAATGATATTGATATTATGACAAAGACAATATATTGGTTATAAAGAACCTGGGGTATATAAATATTCTTTTGATATATATATAAGACATATCCGTTCTTTTGAGGTATTCCCATTGAATGTTTATGTGAACTATAGCACCGTGTAGCACCATCTGTCAGGTTGGAAGATACCCAGATTTGGGGGCGTCACACATAGTTTCACATTTGCTCCTGACATCTTGTTGCTCCAGTTGACCTTCAATCAATCAGTTGTGATATTGAAGATGTAGGGCAAGAGAATTTCAGCATTTTTAGCATGTATGGTCTTTTCATCTTTCAGGCTGGTGGATGCTTGACTCTTTGTCATTGATGTCTTTTGAGCTCTCTCGTCTGGTCTTCATACTATAAGATTGACTATAGGCAAGGATTGGTCTTGTTGATGTAACAATCGAGAACATGGACCAATCTGAGCAGCTTCAGGTGTATATACACATTTAACCTATACACAATATTTCCAACGTGTGAGCTCATCTGCATATAACAAGTTACTTACTACTAAACTAAGTTTAGAACAATGTTTGTGCCTGGGATCAGACTCAAAGCGATTAGCTTTTGAATATAGCATGAGAACCTGCTTTGATACCAATTGTTAGTTCCTAGTAGGCACAATAGATCTAGAAGGGGGGGTTGAATAGATCCTTTTTAATTTTAAATACTTTTCTCTTTTATTTTGTATTGCTATTAAGTTAGCATATGACAAACATAAGAATCTTTTCAAGCACAGCGGAATAAGTAAAAGATCCCCTTCATTGATATATTCATAATCATTCATACATTGTTCATAGAGTTAGTTTGGTTGTAAGTAGTTAAAACATACATAGCAGTTATAACAGTTAATAGACATAATGTAAATGACATAATGTAAAAGACACAAGGGGTTTTAAGTGGTTCAGAGACTCAAGCTCCAAATCCACCCTTCTACTTTCAACTAGCAGGATTTCCACTAAGGAAGGGTATCACCCTGAATCACTAAGATTCCTTCAAGGCCAGCAGCCTTGGGACTTCATTCACTAAAAACTCTTTAAGGCCAAAGAACCTTGAACTCCTCTAGTTCCCTAGGAACTCTTCAAGCCAAGCGAGCTTGAACTTCATTTAGTCCCTCCCACAAGGACCCTCGGCCGTGGCTTCTGTTGAGTTATTTGTTTATTTGTTGGAGTTGGTGCTCAGCTGCTAAGATGTCTTCATGCTCTGAACATCTTATGTACTTAGTAGCTTGGCGTGATCACCCTTGAAGTGTAGTTGAGTATTGCATGATGCTCAGCTTCTTCAGTTACTCAACCACTTCGGATGAACCCTTGATGACTGCCTTGAAGCTCATTCCTTTTGATACATATTGGTTGCACATGATGAGTTTCTAAGATTACTGTAAGCTCTTCTGCTAGGTACTTAGAAATTTCTCATGCTTGCCACCATGATGACGTTTGTGATCTCCTTTCTTGATACTTGATGCCTTCTTATGATGGACTTGCTAAGATGACTATGAGCTATTCTCTATGGTACTTAGAGTCTTCCTATGATGGACACCAAGATGACATGACGCTCTTCTTTCTCTCGGCAGTTCAGAATACTCTTCATGTAGTAGAACTCTCACTTCTACTTCTTCCTTTATATATCTCTGAGTGTTCTTGGTGGATCGTAGAGTGAGCCTTCGGGCTCACTATTTTACATTGTTTAGAACAGTCCACCATTACTCCAAACTCGGTAACTCCAGCAACCCCAGATCTTTGAAGCTCTTCCTGATTTATACTCCTTCCTAATCCTTCCGTTGAAAAGTAGTCGTTGAAGGCTATTCATATATCTTCACAGATCTCGAGTTGACAGAGGTAGACTGTTGATGTGACTAGTCATACTTTCTCTGACACTGCAGTCTACTGTTTCACTTATCCCATCAGAGATGTCACTTTAATGTCTTGGGCAGGTCGAAAACTTTATTTCCTCCTTCTAATTTCTCAATCAGAGGTTGTCCTTTTGCATCGATGCTTTCAATAAGCTTTTGTACAAATATCAACCTTCAGATTGAACCATTGTCAATGCTGATCTTCAGCCATTCGTACTCGACGATTCTGATGCATGTCTTCAAGGACCTGATCGTAGTGTTACGTTGAATAGTAGAAACAACACTGCAATCTTGAAGAGTGTTGATTGGATCTTCAATGTGGAACACTTCAGTTTGCCTCAACAGTTCTCAAATACTAATGACTTGACTTCTTTGTTCTGGCCCCTTCTGAATAGCAAGACACTTTAGATTTGTGGCGTGTCCAACTCGCTTTCTCCTTGTGATCTCCCGTTCACTGATCATCAATGGACTGACCCAATGCTTAATCACTTTAACCTTGTTCTTCAGAAGTTGTCCAATATCTCTGTATATACTTCATCAGTTCTTTCTTTGTTTGGCAAACACTACGATCCTGGTTGCTTCCAAGATCGTTGTCTTTTACTCGCTTTTGACCATCATCGCACTTGGCCGACTTTCCTTAGTCGATTCATCAAGTCTTCTTCTGATCTCCTTGTGGAAGACTTCATCTCGAATGGCTTCACAACTCAATCTTGATGCTGATTGGGTTAGTGCTTAGATCTTCTGTTAGCTTGCATGTCATTCGTTGAGTGCTCTCTAGTTTCCTTGGATGTAACATTGCAGTGCCGACCAGAGGCTTCATTCCTTTGGATATTCTGGGAGTGCTCATTTATTAAGAATCGTATTTTCTCTACGATTCTGCCTTGGCATTGTGAGCACACTGTTGAGGTCGTAGTTCTGCACTCTACGATTCAGCTTTGGCTATGCAGACCCTATGACTTTGAAATCAGATCTTGACACTCTACGAATTCTGCCTTGTACTTGTTGTCTTCATCTGATCTTGCTCTACTACGATCTCTGCATGTAATCAATAGACTCTACGACTCAGAGTGTAGTCTATGATCCTTGACTTGGCTTCGACATCAGTAGTGTAATAATCCAGATTTTTTAATTATAATATTTAAATATTTATTGAATTATATAAATATTTAATGGATATGTTTATCGTTGAATAAATATTTGTTTAATTGATTCGATTTGATTTGGTTAATTATTTGTTTAATAAATAATTAATGAGTTAAGGAAAGTAATTATTTTGAAATAGTTGTAACGACCCCAAAATAGGTCCATTCCATCCAACCCATTCTGAGTCGCCAAATATATGGTACGGAAAATAACTACAACTTTATTACAACAATTATCGTGCAAAATACAACAACACATATGCTGTGCGTTTGGATGCAAATATATACCAACTGTATCACGTCACAATGACACCTTACATAAAGGTATAGTCAAAAACTATTTTAAAAATTAGAATCTTTGGGAAGTGCTCAAGGAAACCTTCGTATACGGGAGGCCATGCTTTTAGGTTATGGTAGATATCATATGGCCACGTAATTATCCTTGGTCAACCTAATAGACCCCCAAGAAAAACGAGAAGATTACTATCATATTCTTCCCAATGGTGAGTCTTTTCTTGACATATCATTATCTCCACTTGCCTCTAATTGGGTATTATACTCCAAACAAACACCAAGATTATATAGGTAGTGCTTGTAAATATACTCAAAGAAGTGGATGTGCACAACCTTGTCTTATGATAACACGAAGTTTGTATGTCATTAGACATCTTGTATGATAGTGACAAAACACCTTCCAAGTTAAATTCTCCTCACCCTCAACATCTATAGACCACCACTCTATTCCCTCACTATCCCCGCTTCGACCCAAATACACTTTTTATTACCGAAAGGAATTGTGAAACAAAAGGGTGAGCACAACTAGCTCAAGAAAGAATATTATGACTAAAGACAAATAAATTATCAATAGTCTTCATCAAGAATGAATCGAGATTTAGAACATATGGTAGATGATAAAACTTTTCAACCATAGTTGCAAATGAACGAAGCAATCCATTAAAAGAGTCAAATAGACTATAAAGTCTATTGTCTTCTCACGTTAAAAGTCCACCAACAATATTTTATCCTCAGAACATCAATCAACAGCCCTTTCCACAATCATATGAATAACTCATAATCATAATCATATATTTTTCTCGAAATTTTAAAAATTCATTTACTATTTTTCATATGGCCAAAACCAATTTAATATTTAAACATTTATCATAAATTGTACTTTTATCCAAAATTCAAATTCACAGTAGTACAATCGATATTATATAGATGTACTCTCAATAAAAATTTCATCAATTTTGGAGTTAACCGCAAGGAGTTATAAATAGTTACTTTTAAAATAGTCTTTTTCTCATAAAATCCATAACTCCTAATCTATACATCCAAAATACCTCAAAATAATCATAGTGGTGTAAAATTCAAGAATGATCAAAACATGGATACAATCAAAGCTAGTATCCGTAATAGATATTTTGGACGAAAAGAAGAAATTTTATTTTTCTATGAATAGTCACAGATACGTGAAAAGTGTCAGATATCGTGAATAAGTCAGATCGTGAATAGTAACTCAATTACCAAAGATAGAAATTCCACAAAAACATCTTCACGCTTCATGAATAGTACTCGTGAATAGTAACTCGTGAATAAGTAACTCATGAATAGTAACCCCGACATGAAAAAGTTCCAAATTTGATAAAAACTTCAGATCAACATTTCAACGATAATGATATTGAAGAAATAATATCATTACGAAAAAAATAATATCCCTTACTATCCCTTACCTCAAAAGAGCAAAGACTTCCATTGGATATCTGATATAATTACGTCAAGGAAACTTGCAGACGATGAATAACAACTCACCAAGTATCTAAATACTCACAAAATACACTCGATAATCTAGAGAGAAAAAGAGAGAAAACTTATGAATTCTAGTGTGATTTTCAATTCTAACTTAGCCCTCTATTTATAGGAAAATGTTAGCACACCAAAACAGACTTAACTCAACAACTTTGATGGCTTTACTCGCTACTATTCCACCCACCAAAATCAGCCATCTTCCCAACAACCAAGAGTGGGGCCCACTCAATTCTAGAATTTTCCACCAAAACCTAATTTCCTAATCGCCATTACCTCTTAAAATTCATAACAAATCATACGCTCATTTTTAACGGTTCAAAATTTGTGGACATATACTCAACTTATATATGTATAATATATACAAAAATTACAACGATCCAACGGTCGGATCAAAATTTATAACTCACGCAATATAGCTGAAGAACATTGATTTTTCAATATCTACAAAGAATTTTTGGGTGATTCAAATTTCTACAGTTAGCTTACTTCTAGGGCTTTCTTTTGATATATGGCTCATCTCTTAACTCATTATACACAAAGAGTTATGGATTTTACAAAATCAAGTAATAAACTAATTTTTCTGAAAATCCCATATTTTGTTCTCCATTTCGACAAATACTGATAAAACACCTCATCATTAATTCCTTCACTTATAAATACATAAATAAATCCATCATTTATATCCACATCAAATAAATATTTTCTTATCATATAAATCAATAACTAATTATTCACAAATAATATTACAGAATCACAATAATGACAACCAGGCAGTTCCCAGGAAAGAGGGGGCTTTCCAATAAGAATTTCTCCTTACTGGCGCGCAATTAGGTGACCAAACCTCTCCTTGACAGAATTTTCTAGACATTGCCAATAATGCTATCTAATAATATTATTAAAATAATATGAATTATTGATCCGATAATGGGAATATCATGCGTTGATAATTATTGAACAACAATAATAAAATATCAACACAAAGAATTATTGAATCAATAAAATAAAATATTGAATAAGAATTATCGTAACAATTATCGAGTAGTGCCTTCTCACGTAAGAATCAATAATTGAAAAAAATACCGTCTTGATACCGCAGTATGCACTTTGTCGCAACAACGCGTACATTTTTACTTTACCAATCGGGTATTCCAACAATGGTTAATTGTGAACGATTACGCCTGTTATTTATAAAAACTTAATTTTGTCATTTTCTTCATTCGACGCTTATTCAGCTTATGGGGCCCAAAATGGTCATGCCAGCAAAATTTAAATATTCCCTACGTAAAGAATATTACACGACCAAACGAATATTCTCTAACAACAATGAATATTTTATAACCACTTGTGTATTTTGAAAAAATTCATATATCACCCTTAACTTTAACTTTTATCAATTTAACCATTTACCTGAATAGTAATTATAAGAAAAATTGAATACTTTTATTTCATAAAATTCGGGGTCTTACAATCTCCCTCCTTATGCAATTTCGTCCCAAAATTTACGTACTGGTATTTCAAAGAGTTGAGAATACCTTGCTTTCATTTCGATTTCATCTTTCCTGTCATCATGATTTCTCCATTGCTCATCTCCTCGTATTTCGGATATCATTCTAGAATACAACTTCAAAACAAGGGTTAATTGAATAAATTAACATATCACATAATATCCCGATATTATGATCGACCAACAAATAAGCTTAGGTAGGACACACTAGCGAAGAATTTACTCATCTCCCCCCTCCTAGTTCTATTCCCCGATCTCCGCCAGAGATCAAATCCCTAAGCTCTGATACCAAATGTAACGACCCCAAAATAGGTCCATTCCATCCAACCCATTCTGAGTCGCCAATTATATGGTACGGAAAATAACTACAACTTTATTACAACAATTGTCGTGGCAAAATACAACAACACATATCTTCAAGTAAGGCTTTGGATGCAAATATATACCAATCAGTATCACGTCACAATAACACCTTACATAAAGGTATAGTCAAAACATGCTTTTAGAAATTAGAATCTTTGGGAAGTGCTCAAGAAACCTTCGTTACATACGGGAGGCCATGCTTTTAGGTTATGGTAGATATCATATGGCCATAGAATTATCCTTGGTCAATTGATAGACCCCAAAGAAAAATGAGAAGATTACTATCATATTCTTCCCAATGGTGAGTCTTTTCTTGACATATCATTATCTCCACTGCCTCTAATTGGGTATTATACTCCAAACAAACACCAAGATTATATAGGTAGTGCTTGTAAATATACTCGCAAGAAGTGGATGTGCACAACCTTGTCTTTATGATAACACGAGTTTGTATGTCATTAGACATCTTGTATGATAGTGACAAAACACCCTTCCAAGTTAAATTCTCCTCACCTCAACATCTATAGACCACCACTCTATTCCCTCACTATCCCCGCTCGACCCAAATTTACACTTTTATTACCTCGAAAGGAATTGTGAAACAAAAGGGTGAGCACAACTAGCTCAAGAAAGAATATTATGACTAAAGACAAATAACTTATCAATAGTCTTCATCAAGAATGAATCGTAGATTTAGAACATATGGTATATGATAAAACTTTTCAACCATAGTTGCAAATGAACGAAGCGATCCATTAAAAGAGTCAAATAGACTATAAAGTCTATTGTCTTCTCCACGTTAAAAGTCCACCAACAATATTTTATCCTCAGAATCATCAATCAACAGCCTTTCCACAATCATATGAATAACTCATAATCATAATTGTGATTCTAAATTCCTCTTCTCATCCGGGATTTAAGATAATTTCATCACCGTCTTTACCTCGAAACATCAAAGATCATGGTTATACCAAATCACGCCTCTGCTCATAATCATACTAATAAATTCATCTTTGCACCACGGCCAAAGATATTCATCAACAGCTCATCTTTACACTACAAAGCAAAGATATTCAACAACAGTCATCTTTGCATTACAAGCCAAAGATATTCATCAATAATTCATCTTTGCACTACAAAGCTAAAAGATATTCAACAACAGTCATCTTTGCATTACAAGCCAAAGATATTCATCAATAATTCATCTTTGCACTACAAAAGCTAAAGATATTCAACAACAAAGTCATCTTTGCATTACGAGCAAAAGATATTCATATCTCAAATAAATACATAATCATTTCGAAGTTATATAACAATAATTATAGCCATGTTGATCAATTCACCTTTGCACTTAAGCTAAAATATTCAATTGTAAATTCAATGGTCATGATCATACCAATCCAACAATTCAACTTTTGCACTATCGCCAAAGAGAACCTATGGTCACGATCATACCAATAATTTACCCATCTTTACACTCAAGTCAAAGAGAAATATCATCATTAGAGTTATAAGAATGTTATATAAAATAATATAATCAAAACATGGTTTTAATTTCAAGAGTAAGATTCATAAATCAACGATAATTTGGTCGAGAAGAAACCAATTTGTTGTGAATAGTACCCGTATTCGTACATAGTCCCGTCGTGCGTATAATAAGTAACCTCGACACGAAAAGATAAAGTTTCATAATAAAATTCATATCCATATTTATAACACCTTAATCCAAATGTTATAAATCACTTAGAAATCTCATAATCTAATATTATTAATATTATAATAATATTTTAATCATTTCTCAAACTTATAAATAATTTAATCCAATTATTTACACTTTAATAATTAATGCATTTAATCATCTAAAATGCCAAACTCATAAGATTTCATCACCATTAACCAAAACCCTCATAAAATCAGCATATATCTCATATATGATTCTCAAGCCAATAAATCATATTTTCCAATTTTCTTACTTCACATAACATATTTAATTCATTTACTCATAACTAGAACATTTTTATGAAAATACCAAATCGCCTCTAAAAATATTTCTTTTCTGGGATTTAGCATAAAATAGTCCCATATTGAACATATATTTTCTCGAAATTTTAAAAATTCATTTACTATTTTTCATATACGGCCAAAACCACCGAATATTTAAACATTTATCATAAATTGTACTTTTATCCAAAAATTCAAATTCACAGAGTACAATCGATATTATATAGATGTACTCTCAATAAAAATTTCATCAATTTTGGAGTTAACTGCAAGAGTTATAAATAGTTACTTTTAAAATAGTCTTTTCTCATAAAATCCATAACTCCTAATCTATACATCCAAAAATACCTCAAAATAATCATAGTGGTGTAAAATTCAAGAATGATCAAAACATGGATACAATCAAAGCTAGTATCCGAATAGATATTTTGACGAAAAAGAAGAAATTTTATTTTTCTATTGAATAAGGCCAGATACGTGAAAAGTGTCAGATATCGTGAATAAGTCTTAGATACGTGAATAGTAACTCAGACACCAAAAGATAGAAATTCCACAAAAACATCTTCACGCTTCATGAATAGTACTGAAATAGTAACTCGTGAATAGTAACTCATGAATAGTAACCCCGACATGAAAAAGTTCCAAATTTGATAAAAACTTCAGATCAACATTTCAGCATAATGATATTGAAGAAATAATATCATTACGAAAAAAAATAATATCCCTTACTATCCCTTACCTCAAAAGAGCAAAGACTTCCATTTCGGATATCGGATATGACGCTGAAGGAAACTTGCACTGATGAATAACAACTCACCAAGTATCTAAATACTCACAAAATACACTCGATAATCTAGAGAGAAAAAGAGAGAAAACTTATGAATTCTAGTGTGATTTTCAATTCTAACTTAGCCCTCTATTTATAGGAAAATGTTATAGCACGCTCAAGCAGACTTAACTCAAGAACTTTGATGGCTTTACTCGCTACTATTCCACCCACCAAAAATCAGCCATCTTCCCCAACAACCAAGAGTGGGGCCCACTCAATTCTAGAATTTTCCACCAAAACCTAATTTCCTAATCGCCACCTCTTAAAATTCATAACAAATCATACGCTCATTTTAAACGGTTCAAAATTTGTGGACATATACTCAACTTATATATGTATAATATATACAAAATTACAACGATCCAATATTTTGGATCAAAATTTATAACTCACGCAATATAGTCAAGAACATTGATTTTTCAATATCTACAAAGAATTTTGGGTGATTCAAATTTCTACAATTAGCTTACTTCTAGGGCTTTCTTTTGATATATGGCTCATCTCTTAACTCATTATACACAAAGAGTTATGGATTTTACAAAATCAAGTAATAAACTAATTTTTCCGAAAATCCCATATTTTGTTCTCCATTTCGACAAATACCGATAAAACACCTCATCATTAATTCCTTCACTTATAAATACATAAATAAATCCATCATTTATATCCACATCAAATAAATATTTTCTTATCATATAAATCAATAACTAATTATTCACAAATAATATTACGTAATCACAATAATGACAACCAGCGGGTTCCTGGAGAAGAGGGGCTTTCAATAAGAATTTCTCATCTTGGCGCCAATTAATTAGGTGACCAAACCTCTCCTTGATGTAATTTTCTAGACATTGCCAATAATGCTATCTAATAATATTATTAAAATAATATGAATTATTGATCCGATAATGGGAAATATCGTGCGGTGATAATTATTGAACAACAATAATAAAATATCAACACAAAGAATTATTGAATCAATAAAATAAAATATTGAACGAGATTATCGTAACAATTATTGAGTAGTGCCTTCTCACGTAAGAATCAATAATTGAAAAAAATCTTGTCATGCAATACCGCAGTGCTATCGCGCAACAACGCTGTGACATTTTACTTTACTTTACCAATCGGGTATTCCAACAAAGTTAATTGAGAACGATTACGCCAAGTTATTTATAAAAACTTAATTTTGTCATTTTCTTCATTCGACGCTTTATTCGCTTATGGGGCCCAAAAATGGTCATGCCACATACCGTCGCATTTAATATTCCCCACGTAAAAGAATATTCCACGACCAAACGAATATTCCTCGACAACAATGAATATTTTATAACCACTTGTGTATTTTGAAAAAAATTCATATATCACCCTTAACTTTAACTTTTATCAATTTAACCATTTACCTAATAGTAATTATAAGAAAAATTGAATACTTTTATTTCATAAAATTCGGGTCTTACATAGTAATCTAATTTAATTTAATAATTAAGTTAGAGAGTTTAAAATGATTAAATAAATTATTATATTATGCAATGAATTGTTATTAGAATTAATTAAATTAAGTATGAAAACTTAATTAATTAGAAGTGTGACAAATAACTATATTATAAGTGGTTATTAAAATAAATTAAAGTAGTTTTAATTTATTTTGCCAAACAAGGCTTAAATATATTAAGTCTTTAATTTCAAAGCGTTTTGCCAAATGGAGCCTAATGACTTTTGGATTTTTAAATTTGATTTATTAATAATATAAATAAAATAAAATAAAATATAAATAATATATATTAATTTGGTAACTGCTAATTTAATAAGGTCATTAGTAGCTTTAGTTTTTAGACGTTTTAAATTAGTATGTTGGTTTTATTTGTTTGTTATGTATAATCTATTTGGCTAAAGCCTAAGTAAGAAAAGGGAAGAAATGTTGTCTAAGAAAAAGTTCAGAGAGAGTTTGAGAGAGAAAGTGCTGTGATTCCCAAAACAAGTTTTGAGTTCGTCGAAGCTATTTGATTAACAAGTGTTGTCTGAACAAATTAAAGGTATGTTACATAATCTTAACATATATGATTTATAGTATAATTCTTTAGTCTCTGTGTTCTTAAGGTTTACTGTGTTTTATAGTATAGTCTCTGTAATTCGTATTTTTATAATGGATGATGGAATCATGTGCATATGTGGTTGTAGTAGGACAACTATCATATATAAGTAGTTGTAATGCTAGAAGTTTGTGTTTAGACAAAGAATTGTACGTTAATTTGTTAAAAGAAAGGGAAACTATTTTTCAGTGTATGTTCTTATACATGGCTATTAACAGTCAAAATATTCATTAGTTTGGTTGTTAAGAAAATCAAAATCAGTAAATTGTTAGTAGCTAATTGGGAAATTAAAATTGTGAACATGTTAATTCTGTTTTTAAGAACAGAGAAACGTAGTTTAAATAAATCAATTTGGTTTATAATGGGTATCATAGTGTTCACTGTGTTTAACAAATGTCAAACATGGAGTTTTAATTTTAAAACATTGTTTTTACGGATTTAGTCTTTCTAAATTTGTTGTTCAGTAGTTTTAAGTTAATATATGTATGCTTGGTGAGGTTATGTGTAAATTACATCGATTATATGTATGTAATTAGTTGCTAGAATTTCTTAAACAGACCAAAAATGGTCTTCGTGTTTCTGCTCTGTTAGTTTTGGCCTCAAATACAAAAAATGGAGGCCCAATATTAAAATTCGGGCCCCAAATACCAATCTCATGGCTGCAGAAGACCAATCAGATGACTTAGTTCTCGTGTCGCTACTTTAACAAAAAGTCCGAGTCAGACGCTTTTGGCCTCCTCAGTAAAACTACCATAACCTTCTCATACTGAACTCTGATTGAGGTGATTCAAGATGATCCGGAACGAGGACGAATAGACCTACAACTTTCTTTCTTTAAGTTTTTTGAATTTGAGGTCTGTAACAGTAGTCAAAATGGTCATCTTTATGACTATTATGTTTTCAGGGGCAATCAGAGGGCGTCGGGCATGCACATATGCATGTGTAGTGCTCCTGACGATAGAAAATGTTATTCTAAGTTATAAAAATGAATGTTAGTTAATATAATGATGCTTAACATTAATAAATAATGTATTGGATAAGTTATAGAATCATAGTAAGCATACACAAGAGAGGCAATCCAAGGCAGGACGATTGAACGTCGAAACGCCATGCCAAGTGTTAATGAACTTAAAAAGTGTTTCGATTCAATTGAAATGAATATTATAGGATATTAAATGGGTTTAATATAAAACCAATAAGTAGTCCTAGCAAGACTTAAGCACTTGAATGAACTTCGATTATGAAATATAGTGAGATATAAGTTGAAAGTCAACACAATCTAATTGAACATTGTGTGCTTATTAATAGGAAAGATTATGAGATGTGGAGTAGAGTTTACATTACAATTACTATGTGTTGTTATGTGACTAATAGTTGATGTGTATAATTATATAATTGTGTAGGGCACGTGAACTGCAGATAACTGTAAGCTGTTAATCTATTATTGGTAAACAACGATCAAGGCAAGTCTTTCGGTTCCTATTTGTTATGTGGACTTGATGAACTATTTTAAATTGCATGATATGTTATACATGTTGAAATTATGAAATGTTAAAGTCAATTTATGACTGCATTGTTTTGGTTAAATAAGGAGGATTGAGTAAGGAACTCAATCTTTATATTTGTTATGTTAACTAAAAGCATGTATGCCATGTTGTTTTAGTTATTATGATATGTATGTTTAGCATATTATTACGTGTTATGTGATGCATGAAAACTCATTAGATTTTGTCAATGTCATCGAGCTCACTCTTGCAAATAACCACTTTTACAGGTCAAGATTTAAGGTAAAGATATGTGCTAAGTGTGTTATAGAGATCTATATTCATGCAGATTACTTATGTTTTATGAGAAATGTATTTCATATTTTGAACGTAACATGTTGTTAAATTGTAAGTTGAGCTATCCAATGTATATGGATATTTAGTTATGATGGAAGACTTTGTATAATCATTTTATCGTAACGATTCATGATATAAGATTGAATCAAAGAGATGTAATGTAAAGGTTGCGATTCAAGGCAAGAAAGAAGGAAATGTATGAACATTTTAAATATTCCGCAAATTTAGTGTTTTTAATATCGAATAATGATGTAAAACTAGAGATTTAATGTATGGTTAATGACCGAAGTTGAGATTGAAATGGTATGAATTTTGGGGTCGTTACAAGTAGACTTTATGACTACAAGTGTAGTCTATGTTTCTGACTTAGCTTTCTCATAGTGATGTTCTATTTACCAGTAGTAGGTCAATTCTCTACGATTCTCGAACACGACTTCCTCAAATGACTTTCTACCCCGAGGAAGTTCTACTCGACACACTACGATCCTTCATCGCTTTCTCCTGGCGTACTCACGAACTCCGAGATCAACTATCTTACGATCACGATTACATCTCCTCGCGACTCTCGAGTTCTCCTTAACTCTCCTAGCAGAGTACGATTTTTGGTACAGTGCTCGACGATCAGACAAGCCTATCTATTACATCATAAGATCAACCTAACATGCTTGATCTTTCTATGTTTATAGTCCTTGTACATCATTTATTTTTTAAAGACTTTACAAAGTTATTTTGCTTATGTAGGATCAACCTAACATACTCGATCAATTCATTCTAAGTCCTTGTACACATGTTTCTATTATCTATCAAAGGACTTTACAGCTTTTCTTAATGCAAGCATACTTGCATATTCATTCATATATATCATAATCAAATCATATATAAATAGGAATAACATTCACATGCTTATTCCTGACACCAACATTCCAACATTCGACGTTCACCTACTTCATCCCAGCAAAGTGGTGTTCTGCACTTCCTCCCATAAGACGCTTCGTAAGGCGGCATGCCTATACTAGCGTGAAAACTATTGTTGTACGCGAATTCCACCAAAGGTAGATGTTCGTCCCAACTCCCCTTGAAATCCATAACGCAAGATCTTAACATATCTTCTAACGTTTGAATTATTCGTTCACTTTGTCCATCCGTCTGTGGATGATACGCCGTACTCAATCTCAAATGCGTTCCCATTTGCTCTTGCAAACTCCTTCAAAAGTTCAACGTAAATCACGGATCACGATCGGACACAATCGAAACAGGCACTCCATGTCTAGAAATAATTTCCTTGACATAAAGTTTAGCTAGTTGCTCTAGGTTATACCTAACTGTTAGGTTTGTAATATTCATGTGCGCAATCATATTGCAAAATTATGCGGAAGCGTGTAAAAATCAGAGTTTAAAAATTTTACAAACCATATACCCGGATCACCCTTTATGCATAATTATTAATTAAACGAAAAGATAAAGAATAAAATCATACCCTTGAAGATCGAGCTTCCTCAGGTACAAGTTCACCTCCAATCCTTTCCGCGTTCAACTTGAATCCACCGGGTTTGGTTCCTTCCTTTGATCAACGTTAGCCACCCAAATGTTTGGCCTCTAGAGGTGATCCACCAAGGAAGAAGAAAATTCAAGAAGATGGGTATTTGGCTCAAACCCTAGTTTTCTATCTCTATAGAAAAAGGTGTACTCTCCCAACAATTGGAATTATGTCGTATGTTGAAAAAGTCAACAACCCATACCACCCATAATAAGACTCCTCTTATTTATTGATGTGGGCAACCCTCCTTAACAATTAAGAAATTGGGTTTTATTTAATTAATTAAATTCTTTTAATTAATTAGGCTCCCTAATCTTATTAGGAATAATTAATTAAACTCCTTTAACTAATTTTCCCTCCTAATCCTATTAGGAATAAATGAGAGTACTTATATTAAATTAATTTCTAAACTCTTTTAGAAATTAAAATAATAATAATTGTAATAATATTAATAAGACTCCTCTTATTAATTTATATTTAATATTTCTAAAATATTAAATAATAATATTAAGCTATTTAATTTATTCTATCACCATAGATTAAATTAAATATACTTAACATATTATTACGATTATGCCATTAACTTCTTAAATAATTATTCTTCCTTTTATGGTGTGACCTTTTAGGTTCTCCATATTAAACCTACAGAATAAATCAATTAGAATAATTCTAATCTTATTTAAATAAATAAATTAAACAATTAATTTATTTAAATAAATAATATTTATTCTACAATAGGGATAAGCCTCCCTAACGATCAACGACTTTCCGAGATAATATAGATTTCAACATTAATCATTAAAGAACCTTTGAGTAAATAGTTACCGCACAATTCAATCCTTCCACCATACAATGTCCCAATTAAATATAAGACATGGAATTACTGTCAAGTCTTATTTTATTTAATTATATGTATTTCGATCCTTAAATGCACAACTCCAAATAATGCAAATTAGAAACTCCTTTCTAATTTCATTCTGCCTTGGCCAAGGACTACTGGGTTGTCATTTATCGAATCACATAGGATATTTCTCTTCTTTTATTAGAAGTGGTAGATTCTTTATTGATCATACATTATCTCCATGTACAACTTATTATACCCAAGCATACCCTTTGATATACCCTAAGGGTCTTAAGGAATAAGTCAAAGTATAACTCATCATACACAAGATACTATGATGATCTCAAGTCCAAGGATTACTTGTACTACTATCACTACAGGAATTCCTATTGACAGGCAAATAAAACTCCATTAGGTATTCCTTAGCGAGCCACGCTCAAAGTGAACTTATTCTCTAATAAGCACCTACATACTTGCTTTAGTGTCTCCACACAAATGATCATGAGATCAATCATCCTCATCCAATGAGCAAGCAACGATGTATCGATCTATCTATCCGGATTCACTAATCCCCAATTTAGTAATCCAACGATTGGGAACTATTTTAGTTTTAAGCTTTCAAAGAATTTAGATCTCATTAGAATGATCATCATCATTATTCTAAAAGCATTGCTTAAAACTATGGGTTTATCACATATTATTAAACAAAGATCATGTAGATAATTAAAAGCCTTTAATAAATTAATACTTTTTATTAATAAATGAATAAGATTGTTACAAAGTATATGCTTTATCATCAAACATGATTGGCTTGTGTGCATATTACTTTCAATCTCCCACTTGCACTAAAGCCAATCGCCATGGTATCTTATACTCTTCTTCTCTAAGTGACGATTATCCTGCTGTTGGATAAGCTTTAGTTAATGGATATGTAATGTTGTTCATGAGAGTCCACTATCTCTATAGTGATTTCCCATCTTTCAATGATTCTAATAATCAAATGAAAGTGCCACAACACATGTTTAGATCCAAGATGAGACTTGGGAACTATTCCTAGTTCTGTAATGAACTTTTAATCCAAACAATCAACTTGCAGCTTCATTTATAGATATATACTTTGTCTTTATTACTAAACCAGTAACTCTTTGCTGTTTGGAACCTTTCCAATTCACTGCACCACTGTTCAAGATAACACTTTACCTTAAAGTGGATTTTTTCATTGTCTTGGTCTCGTCTTCGAAAAACTTGAGTCTCAGAAAGCCCTCTAGTTTTAATTCGGACCCACCATGAATATGATCACATCCTTTGTGCCGGTCAAGCACTTTAAGATGTTTTTCACTGACTCATAGTGAACTTCTCCATAATATGACTGATCCACATCAGGTCTCGTACATTTCATTGCATACATGATTGTCACTCATGCGACCTCTCTTTTTTCGTGAGTCTGTGGGGACTATTAAGAGAGATTCACTCCATAGCTCATCGACATGAGACATCTCTTGAGTTTGCCATGCTAAACGACTTTAGCATCAAATGAATATATATTCCTCGGGTTAAGTCGAGCATCCTCTTAAATCTATCTATATAGATTTATATCCCCAATTAAGATACTCTTCCCAAACCATTCATGGAGGAATGTTTAGACAACTTTATCTTTACTTGATTGTAGCATTGGTATGTCATTCCTTATCCGTAGTATATCAACATATAGTACTAGGAATGTCACGATGCTCCCAATTTAATCTTTTGTACACACTAGGTTCATTCTTATTTTGATAAAATCAAACTCTTTTGATTGCCTCATCAAAACGAATGTTCCATATTTGAGAAACTTGCTTCAATCCATTTCTCTGAGTGTCTACAACACTTACCTCATCGTGTGTAACTGGATCATCATCTTCTATGATGTGTACCTCATCATCATCATCTATAATGAATCCATACCTCCTAGGTATCTTCGGTACTATTCTAGAATTACGATTCAGTTGTGGTACAATAGGTCTATCTACAAGTTCCTCTTATTTGACTTATAGTGTTTTGTGGTTCTTGAACTCTTCAAGATCTATTATCCTCCCACTAGCCCCTTCAATGATAAACACCTTTATCTTAGAAGGCAGCGTGTTTTGCAACAAACACCTTTTGCTAAGTAGGATTATAGAACATATACCCTAAACTTACTTTAGGATGTCACACAAATTGTACTTGTCAAATCTTGTCCCAAGCTTATCCTTCGAAACCTTTTCACATAAGTTGGACAACCCCTTATCTTAACATACTTAAGATTAGGAATCCTCCCTGTCCATAACTTTTATGGAGTCTTGGGGCTGGATTTTGAGGTTACCATTTTCGTAGATATGCAGCCATTTCTAGGACATTATCCCAGAAGGATACTGGAATGTCGGTAAAATCATTTTGGACCGTACCATGTTCAACAAGGTATAATTTTTCCTTTCAGATACATCAATCAATTATTACGTATCATGAGGTGTCCATTATGAGGAAAACCATTTGAGATGATCTAGAAACTTATTGCACAAGTATTTATTCCTTGATCCGATCAAAGAATTCTAATACTTTGCCAATTTGTTTCACTTTTGAATTCTTTGAACGTTTCAAATAATTCACACTTGTATTTCAGCAAATACACACATTCAACTCTTTGAATGATCATCTCCTTTTCTTATACTAATTTGTTCATTATGCAAAATTATTTTCATGTAAGTCAAGTATACAAAATTTATTAAGTAATATTCCAGTTCTATACAAAATATTATTATTATAAATAGAACAACAATTGTTCTTAATTATAATACCAAAAATTTTATTGTCCAACAAAAAAATGGAAATAATGTTTCTAACAAGAATTGGAATACAATAACAACTTATTGACTTAATAGATTTGCCCGTAGGCAGTGCTAAACTATAAGTTTCTATAGCTAATGTAGCAACCTTTTGCTTCATTTTCCGCACATAGGATTATTTATCTTTGTTTAGCTTTCTACTTCTTCTTGGTCCTTTTCATAAATCTATATTTATGATAACCAAAGTCGGTATCCAATACCCAAGTAGAACCTTGACTTAAAGAAAAATTTATTTCAATCATGAACAAAAATCAGATTGTAACCGAAACTTCACTAAGCTTCTTTGGTTTGCCTCTGCGCAAGATGCTTCTTCTGCGCTTTCTTTCCAATGTCGAGCTTATTGTAGTGGAAGCAAACTCCTTTTGCTATCTCAGACGCTTTTGTTCTTATTATCCTTTGTTTTTGCCTTTCTATATACCTTCTTTGAATCATTCTTCTTTTAGAAGATCCTTTGGCCCCTACCAAGAAGACATGGTCTTTCTTGGTTGAAAGTGACTCTCAACATTTTTCAATATGTTAAGCAAATCAGCGAGGCTGATATCTAGCTTGTTTATATGAAAAATTCACAACAATTGTGAAAGGATTCCGGGATTGAGTGCAAGATCAAATCTTGGCTCAACTCTCCATCCATGACAAAACCAATTGTCCTAATTAATCATTCAAATTGATTATGTTAAGAACTTTTTATGCATACTAGAGTGCCATTGGCCATTCTAGATCGAAAAGAGCTCCTTAGATATCCGATATCTATCGGTCCTACTTTCCTCACCATCAACTACTTGACGTGCGGGAGTATAGTAGAAGTATCCATAGTTTCAGTCGACAACTGAAGCTTGTTACTCATGGATACGAGCATGATGCATTGAGCCAATCAGGCATCATCTTGCCACTTTCTAAAAGTAGCAATCTCTTCCTCGTAGGCATTATCTCGCAACCATTGCGGGGATAGGTGTATTAAGGACATAAGATAGCTTTTCAATTATGAGAACTATTCTCAAATTCCTTAACCAATCCGCTTTAATTTGGCCCCATTAATTTAGCATCTAATATGCTTCATGCAGTGATAGTAATTTTAGACATTGTAAAATTCTCAGTAAATGAATTTGTAATTTACAACATTTTAACATACATTCTATTATTAATTACCAAAATAAATTAGGTCTTGTTTTAAATTGGTATCTCCCACTATTTTCTTCAAACTATATTACCTCACTTATATAGTTCTAAGAAAAATCTAATTAAAGATTTGCTAGTGAGAATAAGGATCCCATTTCAAATGTATATAGCCTTGTGGTGACACAACAAACTATATATAAATAAATAGGTAGACAACTTTTGTCAATTATATCAACTATGCAACTCCTTGTATTTTGCCTCTTAGATTATTTTGATCAAGTGGTGGCACATCCAAATCAAAATTATCCAAGTTAAGTCCAACCTAGCACTCCATATATTCAAAAAAGAAAAATATCATCCTTGTGGTGACACAACAAAATAATATTGTTCAATTTTCTTTATAAGCATCAAATGTGATAAATTAACATCTTAAATACTTAATACTTGCCTTGTGGTGACACAACAAACTCATATTAAATATTTAATACTCTATTAATTTTATCATGCTAGAAAGCTTACGCTCAATATTCCAAATATCTTTGAACGCTTAGGACTTAATATAAAAAATTGAGGGGTTTGTTATTAATTTGTCTCATCTTGTTTAGCGCATGCATTTATATATATAAAATCGCGTATTATATAATGAACATGCGAAGCATGTTTGCATAATATATAATATATATAGTATAAGCACGCACATATAGAATACTATATTCTACTCTTGATTGATTATGGACTTTTATTCTAGTTTGGTTTACTAGAGCCACCAAGTGAACCAAAAGGATCAAACCCTAGGGGGGTGCAAGAAATAATATTTAAATATAACTATTACATTTAAACCCTGGCTCCATTACAAACGGGTCTTCAAGCGCCTCCTTGCCCTTGGCCTCCAATTTTTCAAAAATTAATTCTAACTATTCCTATTACAAAACTATTTAAAATAAATAGAAACCTTGATCGCCATCGAGGGAAGTACATAGGAGGGAGTTAGAATTTACATTAAGAAAAATTAGAGAAGACGAGATCTGCAGAATTCCATTTAATAAAACCCATACATTCATGCATCCAACTAAAATAAAATCCAATCACATCGGTCAATAGTCCATAATCAATCCCATTTATTATCATACACATCATCATACGCATCAATAAATAACATTCATCCTATGAATAATAAACATTTAATATATATATTGATATCATTTAATGGGCAAATTTAGTTAGTATAAAATCTAATTTTGAATCAAAATAAACTCCTTTATTTTAATCCAAATTTAAATCAAAATAAAACTATTTTATTTTAATTTATCCTATTTTGAATAAAATAAACTATTTTATTTTAATCAAAATCTTTAATCAAAATAAACTCCTTTATTTTAATTAATTATGGAATCCAATTCCATATAAAAAAAAATATTTTATTAAAGGAAACACTTGATATTCTTTTCCTATTCACAAATAAACTCTTTTATTTTGAATAATATGAAATCTTATTTCATATCTAAATAAACTCCTTTATTTAAGGAAAAATATAATCCAATTTCAACTCCAATTAGTTATTATGGAATCCAATTCCAACTCTAATTAGTTAGCATGAAATCTAATTTTAAAATTAAAATAAATCTTTTATTTTAATATTAAAATAAACCTTTTATTTTAATTATATAATAATTAAGAATATATATATAACTATTATATATATATAATAACAAAGAATATATATATATATATATATATATATATATATATATATATATAATACTGTAATTTATAATATATATATACGGTAATTTATCTGGAAAGTGTAGTTTAATTAAAGTAATATTCATCACGTGAACTGACTTGGTTTTCACGTGGCCACTAAAATCATGTTAACTCTTACTCTTATATATATATGATACAGAGTGTTAGTATATATTATATATTATATATATATTAGTATATAACATGCAAGCCACGAATAAAGGACCATGAATCAGGACCACGAATCAGGACTCAAAATTTCCTTGAAATCCGTGCATATTAGATTTCATAATATCAATTCCTTTAATTCCTGTAATTTCCGACCGGAAGTTCCAAAAAAAAAAATTGTTGCTAAGTTATGTTCTGCCGAATTTTTTTTTTTTTTTTAAATTTTATACAATAAAATTATGCCCATTTAAATTGTTCTAAACACATATCAATATACATATCAAATCTGAACAATTAATAATTCGCATAAAGGTTTGGCTCTGATGCCACTGTTAGGTTTGTAATATTCATGTGCGCAATCATATTGCAAAATTATGCGGAAGCGTGTAAAAATCAGAGTTTAAAAATTTTACAAACCATATACCCGGATCACCCTTTATGCATAATTATTAATTAAACGAAAAGATAAAGAATAAAATCATACCCTTGAAGATCGAGCTTCCTCAGGTACAAGTTCACCTCCAATCCTTTTCGCGTTCAACTTGAATCCACCGGGTTTGGTTCCTTCCTTTGATCAACGTTAGCCACCCAAATGTTTGGCCTCTAGAGGTGATCCACCAAGGAAGAAAAAAATTCAAGAAGATGGGTATTTGGCTCAAACCCTAGTGTTCTATCTCTATAGAAAAAGGTGTACTCTCCCAACAATTGGAATTATGTCGTATGTTGAAAAAGTCAACAACCCATACCACCCATAATAAGACTCCTCTTATTTATTGATGTGGGCAACCCTCCTTAACAATTAAGAAATTGGGTTTTATTTAATTAATTAAATTCTTTTAATTAATTAGGCTCCCTAATCTTATTAGGAATAATTAATTAAACTCCTTTAACTAATTTTCCCTCCTAATCCTATTAGGAATAAATGAGAGTACTTATATTAAATTAATTCCTAAACTCTTTTAGAAATTAAAATAATAATAATTGTAATAATATTAATAAGACTCCTCTTATTAATTTATATTTAATATTTCTAAAATATTAAATAATAAATATTAAGCTATTTAATTTATTCTATCACCATAGATTAAATTAAATATACTTAATATATTATTACGATTATGCCATTAACTTCTTAAATAATTATTCTTCCTTTTATGGTGTGACCCTTTAGGTTCTCCATATTAAACCTATTGTGAATAAATCAATTAGAACAATTCTAATCTTATTTAAATAAATAAATTAAACAATTAATTTATTTAAATAAATAATATTTATTCTACAATAGGGATAAGCCTCCTAACGATCAACGACTTTCCGGATAATATAGATTTCAACATTAATCATTAAAGAACCTTTGAGTAAATAGTTACCGCATAATTCAATCCTTCCACCATACAATGTCCCAATTAAATATAAGACATGGAATTACCACAAGTCTTATTTTATTTAATTATATGTATTTCGATCCTTAAATGCACAACTCAAATAATGCAAATTAGAAACTCCTTTCTAATTTCATTCTCGCCTTAACCAAGGACTACCGGGTTGTCATTTATCGAATCACATAGGATATTTCTCTTCTTTTATTAGAAGTGGTAGATTCTTTATTGATCATACATTATCTCCATGTACAACTTATTATACCCAAGCATACCCTTTGATATACCCTAAGGGTCTTAAGGAATAAGTCAAAGTATAACTCATCATACACAAGATACTATGATGATCTCAAGTCCAAGGATTACTTGTCTTACTATCACTACAGAATTCCTATTGACAGCAAATAAAACTCCATTAGGTATTCCTTAGCGAGCCACGCTCAATTGAACTTATTCTCTAATAAGCACCTACATACTTGCTTTAGTGTCTCCACACAAATGATCATGAGATCAATCATCCTCATCCAATGAGCAAGCAACGTATGTAATTTATCTATCCCATTCACTAATCCCCAATTTAGTAATCCAACGATTGGGAACTATTTTAGTTTTAAGCTTTCAAAGAATTTAGATCTCATTAGAATGATCATCATCATTATTCTAAAAGCATTGCTTAAAACTATGGGTTTATCACATATTATAAAACAGCATCATGTAGATAATTAAAAGCCTTTAATAAATTAATACTTTTTATTAATAAATGAATAAGATTGTTACAAAGTATATGCTTTATCATCAAACATGATTGGCTTGTGTGCATATTACTTTCACTAACTCTTATTGGTAGAAAGTGAGCCGATTTCGTCAATCGATCCACTATTACCCAAATAGCGCGTCGTATCCTTTTCTCGTTGTTGGAAGTCCTACCACAAAGTCCATGGTGATATGCTCCCATTTCCACTCCGGAATCTCTACTGGATGCAATAACCCACTCGGTTGTTGGTGTTCAGCTTTAACTTTCTGACAAGTTAAGCACCTATTAACGTATTCTACGATTTCCATCTTCATGTTAGGCCACCAAAAGTTCTGACGAAGGTCTTGATACATCTTAGTACTACCCGGATGTATCGAGTACCTCGAACTATGAGCCTCACACATAATCTCTTCTTTTAAATCGGAATTATTTGGAACCCAAATTTTTCCTTCAAAATGAAGTAAACCTTATTTATCAAGGTTATACTTAGTCATCACATCATCCTTCATTATCTTTTTCATTTGCTTGCATTCTTCAGTACTTATTTGTACTTCCTTAACCGTTCCACTATCGTTGGTCGAGTCTCCATTGAGAGTAACATCTCCACCGTTTCACTTGGTAACTTAACTTCTAACTCCCTTCTTGCCATCTCCGTTATTAACTCATTTTGAGTCGTTAACATTGACAGTTTTTCCCTACCCTTCCGAGTTAATGCGTCAGCTACTATATTCGCCTTCTCTGGATGATATAAGATATCACAATCGTAATCTTTTATCGACTCTAACCACATTCTCTGCCTCATATTCAACTCCTTCTGTGTGAATATATATTTCAGGCTTTTATGGTCTGTGTATATCTCACACTTTTCTCCGTATAAATAATGTCTCCATATTTTTAATGCAAAGACTACATCTACCAATTCTAGGTCATGAGTAGGATAGACCTTCTTATAATCCTTTAACTAGCGGGACGCGTACGCAATGACCTTATACCATGCTGCATGAGCACGCAACCCAGTCCTCTATGCGAAGCATCACTATAAACTACAAATTTTCCTGTATCATCTGGTAAGGATAATACAGGTGCCTAACTTAACCTCCTTTTTAGTTCTTGAAAACTATTTTCACACTTTTCTGTCCACTCATACTTCACCGACTTTCTTGTCAAATTCGTCAACGGAGTAGCTGTAGCATCCCCAAATCTGGTTACTTTTTACCTCAGATCTGGTACATCATTTCTATAACTATTGCGGAAGATATAAACATAAATTGTTTATACATTAAACTTTTACAACATAAACCCCAAGGTCTACAACCTTAACTTATTACATACCTTCAATATCTTAGAAGATTTACAATGCTATTTTCATCAGAAAATTTAATAGATCTAACTGCAACATAATTTAATCTTGCACTTTGACTTTGCTTCTGTTTTTATTCGAACTTTCATCTAAATCTGAAAATTTTATCATGATATAGCAAGGGTGAGCAACAAATTTGCCCAGCAAGTTTTAAATACAATGAAGATATATCATGATTGAAAAGAATGAATAAGCTTTCAATTTTTCAACAATATAATAATTGTGAAATAACATGAATCAAGTTTCAATAATTGCATAACTGAATCAATAATGTTTGAAGGTCAACAATGACCATAAATAATTTAACTGAACCTTATGGTAATGAAGGTGATCAGCCTTTCATACCTGATGAACATATGCAACATGCACTATGTGCGAATCAAAAATCAGTATAGACGTGAATAATCAACAACAATTATTCACTAACATGCTTTGAACATACAACTCAAGTTTGAGTTAAGGAAACTTGCCTGTACCGCTGATTACCGCTAAACAATCTAATTTAATCTCTTATGAAAGACCAATCAATTATAAGATTGATCTTTTAGTTAGCATAACATACCTGTTAGCTCATAATACTATTTCTTTATCCATAAATTATCTAACACTTAATCACAAAAATCAAATATTAGTAGATACAACTTAACACATCAGTATTATTATCATCATTTGATAATTCTTTAATCACTATATCATATCCATTATGATTTAACACTCGCTTTATCATTTCATAAGTTATTCTTTAACATCTAATAAGTTAAATGTAACACCCCCAAAATCGGGACTATTTTACTTCCAGATCTTGTGCGTTAATATTATCATGTTCTAGATTTAAAACATTATTTAATGTTAAAATAGCTAAAATGCGGAATAATTTTTTTTTATTTTTTCTTTCCATTCATTCATTCTCTGAATCGCAACCTTTACAATTCTTCTTCATACTAGAATCATATTTATTATATAACTTATTTAGCCTGAGTAGATAGGATATATATATATATATATATATATATATATATATAATTCATTCTTCTTTCAGCATATCTCCTCTTTAGAACAAATAATCTTCATCTATCGAATAATTTAAAAATTTACACATCTGTGATTTACACATGAAAATATCATCAAATGACTCAACACAATCTCAATTAAATCACTAGTCTTCTTTTCATGTGCTCTTAATCACGATAGATCACATCATAGCTTTAACCTGCAAATTAAGCTAGATTGAGCACTACAGCCCAACAAGTCTAACAGTTTTCATGCTTCATATAGCACATAATATCATGCTTATATCATATTTCAAGATTATTACAATTTAAGTAACATTTGTATTTCACACATATCAAATATCAAACCAAGACTGAGTTTTACAAACTCAATCACATTTAGTCAATAGTTGACATTCATCATTCCACAAGTATAACATGTAATCTATGTAATCATGTCAAATTCATATAACAAATAGGAACTGGAAAACTTGCCTCTTTGATGTGAAGCTATTAATTTCACGCGATTACACGTATTCGAGGTATTATGCTCCTGTATAGCACCAATATACACATAATGTTATTACAATGTATAACATTACCATATTCTACAAATTCTATTTAAACTTGTGTTTTGCAAGTCTAATATCTCATTCTTAGCTTCTCTTATTTTAATAAGTTTGCTACATATGTATGGGGTATAAACATTATTAGCTTTTACTAGGTTAATAAACCAACCCACTTAATTTTTTTTATTTTTTTTCTTTTCACGTACTAATCGCTACTACTAATCATTATCGCTTTTTAGCAATGTCCTTCTTTATCATAAATCGCTATCGCACTTAGGCAAAGATCTCCTTATTCTGGCTCATCATTTCATGCCTATAATTATACCCTTTACAAAAATCTTTTAATATCTTTTAAGATGATACATTCATTTAAGATGATAGTATCAACAACAAAACTCTATACGACCACACATAAACATTGCCTAATAGCCCAAAAAGGAACTCCCACTCTTGCCCTTAAGCTTATGCTCATTGCCAAGGCAAGAGCCTTACACACCGCCAACCAAAATTATAACTTGTGTTAACTTGTATATATATATATATATATATATATATATATATATGCTTACTATTTTGGTTTTCAATTCAAAGCATCCTCACCAAGCAGCCTTAACACAATAAAAGTAGCTCAACATTTTAGCCACAAAAGGTAATCGCAGAAGAAGATAAGTAGTACTCAAGAATCACATTGAAGCTTCAAGAATCGGGCTTCTTGTCAGATCGTTATTAAAACCCAATGTTCTGCTTTTTGCGGCCTTATAACTTTTAGCTCAGATACCAAATTAAAGAAAACTCTAAGTATGTTGTACATACCATATGAGTTTGTATTTAGAGGTTATAACCTCTTCATTTCAGTTCTATACGCTATTCAAAACAGTGTTCATACATGCTTTGCTGCACTATATTTTTCTTACTTTCGTTTTGTCTAGAAATTTCTTTTCGCTCTAATCTAGTACCTTCAAACTTGGGTAGCATTAAGATTGTATTTCATAGTATTTTAGAAAAATATAACTCTTCTAATTTGGGCATCCTAGACAGGTTAAACAGAGGGCTAAAACTGCCTTGTTGAAACAGTTTTCAATTTTTTTCTAACTGTACCCTCTCTTAGTCAAACAGCCATAAATTTTTTGTTTCAAAACATGTTTGAGCGATTCTTGAGCCCACGCGAAGCTAACTTCTGGGGCTACAACTTTTATTCTTTGACCATTTTCAAATTCGTAACACAAAATTCCAAAAAATTCGTGCAAGGGGACTGCTCCGAATTTGTTAGACAGATTTAACGCCACTGCTTTGAACGGGCATAACTCGTTGCTTCGAAGTCGGAATTAGTCCATTCTGGAGTCTGTGGAAAGCTTATTCAGTGTACTATAACATACCAAAAGCCTAAAATTTTCTGAACATCCTAGCTAACCCCGAATTTTTATTTTAGGGTAAGCAGTTCACAATTTTTCGATTTCTAACATGTTTATTTCACTACCTTATTACTTCTAGCTCATATACTAAATTATAACAAATTTTAAATATGTTTTACATAGCATATGAGATTGCATTTTAAAGTTATAACCTTTCCATTTCAGCTTCAATAAGCTGCCCAAAACAGAGTTTCCAAATGACTTGACATACTAAGTCTAACTTTTCATTGTTAACTAGAAATTGAGCTTTATTCTAGCTTGACACACTCAAACCCTCTAGTTAACATCACATATGATCAATAAATCAATCCCAAGCTCTAATTCTACCAAAGTTCTGATTTTAGATAAAAACAGTTCATTGAAGCATTCTAACAAACACCTTACGTACACAGTTTTAAAACACTCTTTTCATAGCTATTGGTTTGTTTTAGAAACCCAGTTTAGCTCCCTTATTGCTCCACATAACCCAAATTATTCTCCTTTGTTCTATTCCATACATAACAAGAAAATAGCTTAACAAGAATCATGCATAACAAATGCTAACATAGCAACTAAAATCAATATAGCGCTCATTCAAGTCTGCTTTTGGGCCATTCTTGCAACTACAAATCCACTAGTAGCAAGAAAAAATGGAATGGAAAGGATTAGAAAGAGCTTACCTTGATAGTTCAAAGATTACAATTGATTATTGTTCAATCTCTTCTCCTTCTCAATCGTTGCCTTAATGTTCTATCTTTGTGACTACTATACTTTGGAGCTCAGTGAAGTGGTAGGACTAACTAAGCTTGAGGTTCATTATATGGCCATAAATGGTTGAGTTTCCTTCTCTCTCATCAATTTACATGACCCCTAACTTATATCCTATTTCATATAGCACTTCATTACACCTAGCAGTCAGACTGCGTCTGCAGTGGCTCTTAATAAGCTCTCTAGCAAGCCTACTTGACCCTTTGCAGTCTACTTGCCCCTTGTATTTTGGCTTCTAGCAACTCAATAATGCACCTTAGCCTCCAACTAATTACTAACCAATTAATTGATTACTCTCATGGAACTAACTATGCTATCTGTTAACTTTTTATTTGATTGAAACTCAGCTTTCATTTCACCCATGTGAGCTGCTGGAATGGACAATGAAATGGGATGAGTATGGATTTTTAAATTGGGCTTCATGTATTATTATAATCCTAGAAAAATCCATACCACTAGAAAATTATGAAGGAGGCTTGCAAGCATATATATAATATAATTGGGTTAACCCAATTTATATATCTTGGACTTTTAAATAAAGTATGGGTCCAAAATCTTAACTACCAATGTAACACATTTGCAAGCATACTTTAACAAAATTTAAGATGGCCCAATATTTCAATATGGACTCATATTAAATATAAAACACATGAATTTTATCTATCATATTTCTTTTAGGCTAGCAACAATAGTTAGCACATATATCATTAAAAGGACAACTCTATTTAATTTACATCACTCATGGTAGTACACACTCTTGACCTTATTTGTCAATGCATATCATTAATGAATGATTTTAATTATAATATAATTATTTCTTTAAACATATAGGTAGCTTTATGCCAAGAATCTTTCTCAAATAAGCCATGTTGGCTTTTCTTTTCATTCTTGATATTTGAATATCATTATAAGAATGTATACCATTATTCCCTTCCTTTACCATACAAGGTCTTGAGATATATAAGTTAATAAACAATAAATAAATTAATGCCACATCAATTAGGTATATAAAATTTATACCCAAAATTATACTTATCTTTGATATATAAATTATATAAAATATAACATAACATATTCAAATTACATATTTATTTTATAAATGTAAAATAAATATGCTACATATAATTTTTATGTAAATACAATTATTTACATACCCCAAGATATTATAATATAATATCTTTTACTTCATTATCATAAATTCAATTAAGAATTTATTTACTTTCTTAAGATATTAAGATAAATATAATATCTTTTCTTTATTAAATTAATTTTATATAAGAATTTATTCTAATACTCTTGGGTAAAGTATATATAAATATTATATGCTTAACCCTTACTTTTTTTTGCTCATTACGCAAATTGTTCCCAATAATTTTATTTCTCTGCGTAATATATATATATATATATATATATATATATATATATATATTCATTAACTTGCAAATATTCTTTATAATGCACATGTACTCACATCACATATAGAAAATAAATAATAGATTTATTCTCACCTTATAAATTGTTTATATCAGTTTATTTATATATAGTAAGTATAACTTAATATATTTACCATATAAATAGAAATTTATTTAGTAAATAAGATATTATAATTAAAATAATATCTTTTCTTTATTAAAATAATTCAACTCTAGAATTTATTTTAATATCATTTATTTACATCTACAAAATTTTTGTATACTAATTACTTTGTTTTCCTTCTATAAATTGTTTTCAACAATTTAACTGTAATAAATATAATAATATACTTACTACATTAAAACATACATACCTTATGTCCAATAATGTAATACATGATTTCTTCAATAAAAGGGTGGTTATACATTAAGTATATATTTAATGCCACTAATTCACCACATTAAAATAATTTAATATTATAGATTATTTTAATTCTACCCATCTCATTTCCTTTAATAAATTGCCCTACAATTTATTTACATATAATAAATATATAATACCAATATATTTATTAAGCATAAGCATCACATATTGCATAGTTCATACCCACTTATGCAATATAATATCATATAACATAGTATCTAATAAGAATTTTATTTATTTAATTCTTATTTTAATATAACCCAAAATTTGGGTTATCACATTTCTTTCCCCTTATAAGGATTCCGTCCCCGGAATCACAATACGGAATCATTCTTAATCGATTTAGACCTTATCCTTTCTCATAACCTTATCGTTGAATTATTTCAATGTATCATTTCCTTATATTTTTCTTAAAATTCTTAAATAAATCCTTTATTTCCACTCAAGGCTTTAAACTTTAGCCCTTAATTTAATCATTCAAGATCTTCTAAATTTTCGGGTTGTCACATAAATACTAATCCAGCAGCCTGGATTCTAAATCTAGCAACCAAATTGCCAATCCAGCAGACTGGATTCCAAATCCAGCAACCTAAACTGCAATCCAGCTAACTGGATTCTAAATCTAGCAACTAGATTACAATCCAGCAAGCCTGAATTCACCCATCCATCAATCCAGCAAGTTGGATTCTAAATCCTTCAATTCAGTAAGTTACTTTTCAATCCAGTAAGCTAGATTCATCAAATTTTCCAATCCAGCAAGCTGGATTCCATATCCTTATCACGAAAACACCAAATCAGTTTATTATTTTTCTATCTTTTGTCCAAACATATATACATATATTTCACACACAAAAAATATTTTTCCATAATTTTCCAACTTCATTTAGTATTTTCCAAAAATCATTTTTAGTGTGTAGCTTAAAATTTTATCCTCATCATGCTCAACTCCAAAAATTCACATCTCTTGACACAATCTTATACGTGTTAACGTGACGCTCCAGTTTAAATTTTGTGGCCATCGGAGTTAAAGAACTTCGATTATAGCAATTTTCGTCCAAAAAACCCAAATATTGAAATGGTCATAACTTGGTCATTTTAAGTCGAAATAAGCCCATTTTTGGACAGGAGGTACTTAATACCATATATTTTCATGTCCCAAAAGGACAGAATTTATTTCACAATTTAAGTTGCCGAAACAGCCCTTGCAAAATCCTTGGCAGTAGCAAAATTGGAAAAACGAGTTTTTCTTACTTTGTTAAAAATATTCCATACGAAAATCTACAACTCCTTTTTCAGTGATTCCACTTGCAGATGTTAGAAACCTTATCATAGTATCCTCCCAAAATTTTCTAGAATTTTTAAATGCCTGAAAAATGACTAAACTGCCCTTACACTTGACTGTCCAAAAACAGTCAGTTTTTCCTTAAAAGACACAAAATAGTTTTTGCTAAATCAGTCACTACGGACTGTAAACTCAACAGTTTTGAGTGCTACCACTTGAGTTTAGTAGATAACTTACATATCTAGCACATATCTTTGACGGATTGAAAAAAGAAGGTGTAGATCAAGAATGGTGGAAATCCAAAGTACATAGAAATTTTAGGGCTTATAAACTAGAAAAATCATTTTTCTTTATTTTCGATTTCCAACTAAATCAACACCCAATATGAGTAAATCTAAACATGAAACACTCATTAACAATTATATTCATGATTTTTAAGTTTAGAAACATAGTTTCAAGATTTGATTTACAATAATCAAAAATACATAACAAAATATATTTATACCTTTAATTTCGTGCTCTCCTTTTTCTTCTTCCATGGATGAACCTTCACCCTCCTCTTCTTTCTTCTTCCTTCAACCGTCCCTCTCCTCTCTCTCTCTAGTTGGTTCTTATGTTAGTTAATTGTAAGGGATGAAAGAGAATGAAACAAGATAACTTGTTATTAGATATAGATATATCTAATAACATAAACAAACCATGAGGGCTTCTTTTCTTTCTCAATAACCATCCGGCCATTAGGCCTAATTTTGCTCCCACTAATTATCTCTCTTTCCTTAATAATCATTTCATAATTATGTGGTTGTTTAGCAAGTAAAGTGGCTTATTCATGCATTTGACACCTAGCTTAATGGGATGAAATATCTTTGGAACATGTGGTGGAAATGAATGACATGCACCACATTTTCTCTCCACCACATTCTCTCTCTCTCATTAATCATTTCATAAATATGTGGGAGATTATTATACAAGGTGGCTCATTAGAATGAATGCCACCTAGCTTGCTTTGTAATTATCTTTTGCAAACTTGTGGCTTAGCATGATCACATGCACTCCCTTCTTTTCCTCTCATAATATCCGGCCATGTGGCCTTCTTTTAGCCCAATTTGGTTAGATTTTTATAGCTTTTATTTTATTTACCAAATGACAATTGTGTCCTTCCATACTTGGATCAAATTTTGGTCTTCTTAAATTTATTGATTAGGCCTCTAAATAATTTGATTGGGCCAACACTTGGGCCACCATATTTAATCGCTTTGGACTTTTAATTTAATTGTTCGGGCCAAAACAAATAACATCTTCCAACACTTCTAATATTACCATTCCCTAATTATTTAATTAGGGTTTTCATTTCCTCAATTATAATTAAATCCTTACTTACATACACTTAATTTTTTAACCCAATTAGACTTGCTATAATTAGGTTATAAAATTAAGTAATTGAGATATATAAAATAAATCTCTTAATGTTAGTATATATATTCTAAATACCATAATTCTCTCATCCCATAACCATTAAGTTATTCAATTCTTTATTCCTAATTTGTAATTAGGATCACACTAGTTTCTTTTATTTGTTTATATAATAAACAAATATAAACCATCACCTAATTTTCATATAAAATAATTAAATAGATTGAGATATGATTCACAAATCTCTTAGATTAGGTCACTAGTATATATTTAAATACAAGAACCACTAAATAAAAATAACTCTTTAGGTCATTTAATTCGCATACTTAATTTAAATAACTTATTTAGGTTATACAATTTATATTGTATAATTAAATTTAATTTTCTCCTCCTCTCCAAAATTGTTTTCAAACAATTAATTTATATATATAATTTAATATAATCAATCATTTATTCAAATATGAATTTAATTTACTAACTACTTTGATACCAATATACATATTTGCATATTGGATCTCATCTCATATTTTTTACTTTACATCATTTGGTATAATATTAAATATTATATCATTATCCATATAACATAATACCATATATCCAATTATTTTCTTTACTTTCTATAAATTGTCTTCACAATTTATTTAACTGAAGTAAATATATTAATATATTCACCTAATACACATATTCTTATGAAGTTATACACTAAGCATATACCTCATTATCAGACTATCACTTATAGTCTATCAAATCATTCAAGTTCTTCTCCAAAAATTTTGAAATCCTTAAAATTCCTTCACGGAAACGTCAAATCCATAAACTTATTTTCTATCTAGGTTCATCTTATAACCTTTAATCCATCATTTTAGGATTTTAATAATTATCTAAATTCTTGGGTTGTCACATTCACCCTTTCTTCTAAGAATTTCGTCCCCGAAATTAAAGCATACTAATCTCTGCTTATTCTCTTGATCAAAACTAGGTTTTTAACTTAACCTTTACAATTTCCTCCTTTGAGGATTTCTCATCTATTATCACAGTTCACCATAACTACTCACTAGGAGTTTACATCTTCTAAACATTCACCAAAACTAGGTTGTCATAATAACATTTATTCAATCATCTCAGATTCAACTCATACGCAACGAGTTCACACTATTTCATATTCATCGTCACATACTACCACAACATTACTCTAACGAGTTTAAAATTTTTCATATATGTCCGAGGGATCATAAAATCATTAACTTTGAGGTTTAGGGTATTTCTACCTGCTACCTATTTCAATTAAGAAAGAAAGGTACTCTACCTCTGAAATATTTTATATTTGGTATGTTTACAATCACAAAGAAGGTACACTACCGATGCGGGTACTTTAGATGATCAGTCTGTTGTACCTTAGTAATCGGAATGACTATATGCGTTCTTAGATTTGAGTATTTTATCCAATTAGTATATCCCCATTTTAGGGTTGTTCACCTTAGACTTATCATAAGATTCCGCACAAAAATAATTTGGTTCGGCATAAGCTTTCAAAGAATACTTTGAATTTCATAAACATTTGTCTAGCTGAATCAAATAGCTTAGACGCATATCAATTATTCGAATTTCAATCGAAACATTTTTGGCCAAATTTAGTTGGCAATAATTTACCTTTAAAATTCTTAAAATCATTTTATGACATCATGATACCGTACTGTATTTACAGTCCGTTTGAGGATTCCGTCATACTGTGACTTTGTCATACTACATCATACTATAGTGGGCTGATGATCTTTAGATAACATCCAACACTAAGTAATTCTGCATTGATAACTCCATCATTTTTATCATCTTTGCATCAGGTTACATGATACATTAATGATATAAAAATACATTTTGATAGTACAAATCATTTTCATCTAGCCGAATTAATTAGCATAGACTATTCTTTAAACCGTGCAAAAACCTTTGAAAATCATCTTTGGTGTCATCATGCCACAACAGGTAACGATGTGTTAGTGGCCCGAAGTCCACACCTACACACTTGTCACCATGTGTTGAGGATAATAAAATTTATTTTTAAAGGCACATCAGTGCGAATTTAGTTTGATGTCAAAAACATCGAAGTCTAGTATAGCTAGAAGATTTGGAATACCTATGCTTCCATCATCAACTTCAATCCATTGCTTAATAATTCTATCTATTTCTATCATCCTCAATTCTCCATTCACAACTTTCCCATACCCAGTTCATCAAACTTACCACACATTATGAGTTCAGTAACTTGCCACAATCATATGGGTTTAAGAACTTATCCTAGTCAGACCATGGGCGTCCATTCACTAAGGGGTTCAAAACATACCATATGATTATGAGTCATGAACTTACCATAAGTATGAGTTTTAAGAACTCGCAACTAACCATATATTCTTTACCTATTCGTTATACACATAAGAAAAGAATCACCTTATCAACATGCATATAGCAAATAGCGTGACATCAGGTTCCAATGATTATCAATGTAAGAAACTAAGTGGTTGTCAAACCAAACTCGGCCACTAATCAATATAGGAAGCTAAGCGGACAATTCCCCGCCCATACAAAGAATTGGTCAACCTAACCACTATATCGACTAGGAAGCTAAGTGATTCTAAAACCAAGTACAAATTCCCCGCCCATACAAGGAATCATACAACTCAGCTGTTGACCTGAGTCCTCAATTGAAATCCTACACAATTCTAACTTTCTCTTTTCTTAATACGAATTTTTTTAATCCGTAACTTAACATTTACCACTCTTTTCTGAGTGTACATTGTACCATTTCATAGTACCTTCTCTTTATAGCGTCAAGCTATATCATACCAATCACTTAACATATCATATGTTATTCAACAATTTAATCGGATCACACTGTGATCTTATTTTGTAATCATTTCTCCTTATACTCACGATCGTTTTATACTATGATCTTCTTATTCTTCTCTTTAATCATATTATATTATGATTTTATTTACACTTTTCATCTTATAGACATAGTTTATTTATTTTCACTTTTTATTTTTATTACTAGAGTCAAGTAACTCCGGATTCTTATCCTTATAGCTCTTCAAGATTCTTCTTTGAATCTTATTTATTTTTCTCTTTATTTTAATGATGAATTTCCTAAATTCATCTCTTATCACTTAAACTCGATCTGAGTTTATTCCTTATCATCATCTCCGCGGTTATAGCCTATGGTACCCCTACCTAAGGTTTATAACCTACGACTTTGATACCACCTGTAGCATCCCCAAATCCGGGTACTTTTTACCTCAGATCTGATATATCATTTCTATAAGTATTGCGGAAGATATAAATATAAATTGTTTATACATTAAACTTTTACAACATAAACCCCAAGGTCTACAACCTTAACTTATTACATACCTTCAATATCTTAGAAGATTTACTGTGAAACCCCAGATTTTATGAATAAAGAATTAATTTTCTCGAAATAATTATTTTTTAATATTATGGTGTGAATTTGAGATAATGTTATAGTTGTGGGTAATATTTATAAATTTTGCAAAGTATGCAAGTTGTCATATTATATTCGATTGGTCGGGGAATATTCGTTTTAGCCAGGAAATATTCGTACGACGGCACAATCATTGGTAGACCCCACAACGAAATTATTGTCGGATTGAGAAAACGATAAAAATATTTTATTGAAAATAACGGCGGAAGTTTTACCGTTGATACTGTTGAACTACTCAGTAGTAAAAGTACAGTAATACGCGTTGTTGCATAGTAGCACACGGTATTGATTATTGATATTTATGTGAGAAGTCACTCAGTTTTGTTCAATTATTGCTATAATAGTTGCTGCATAGTATCTCACATTATTTGATTCAATTATGGTTGATTTAGATGTTTTGTTTTATTCGTATTATTAACGTAATAAAATAGAAACATCTTTTTATATAAAACAAAATACTTTATTAAAGTTATTGTATAAATAGAATATATTATATTATATTATGCATAGTATTTTGCATAGTAAAATCTTTTTATATAAAATAGAATACTTTATTAAAGTTATTCTATAAATATAATATATTATATTTTATTATGCATAGTGTTTTCATAGTGCCCATAGATAGTATTTGCATAGTAAAAATCTTTTTATATAAATAGAATATATTATATTTTATTTAAAAGATTTTTCTTTAAATATGGACCGTCGATTAAAGTCAATCAATCTGGACCGTTCATGGATTAGTTACTTATGCATTCCATTTTCCTATAAATAGAAGCTCATTCCTTCATTATTTTTTTTTAATTCACCAATTCTAGAGAGAAACTATAGAGAGAGACTATAGAGATAGAAGAAAAGTTTTACTGCTACTTCACTACTCTTATATCAAGTATTATTTTACGGTAAGGGATATTATTCTTTTGTATTCAAGAAGACAACTTTTGTTATTCCATTTCTTTATTGTTACGTTGGAATAACTTTTGTATCGCTGCTACCCTATACTTGGTGACATTCTTCTATTATTCATCTTTTATTATTCGTTTTAATATCCTGTGCATGCTATATGTGGGATCTGGTTCTATTTTTTATTATTCCGTCTTTATTATTCGCTTAATATCTTGTCTGCATGCTATACGTACGGACTGGTTCCATCATTTATTATTCGCATTTTATTTTCTGTTGGAACATCCTGGTCTATCGAAGGTACCGCATGCATGGTGATTTCTTTTGTTATTCCATTCTTTATTATACTCAGTTGGTTAAAGTTTTGACTTCTATACTCCATGAAATTAGTGGAATATCCTTGATATTTGCGCTTCATCCAGTATCTTTCCATGGAAATATTCTTCTGAGCATTCTTGAATTTTACTCTACAAAGCAGTATCATGTTGACAATTTGGACGTTATTTGTTCATGGATAAATTAATTCTTGAACTTGTTTTATTGAATTCTTATATCATTGTTGTCATCGTCATGTTTATATTATGTTGAAAGTCATCTGTGGCCTGTAGTGCATAGATGGACTTGGTATGATTATGACCAGGGATTATGCGGTGTAATCATGACCGTAATGTTACAAATGATGTGAAAATTAAAAGTCCTCATTGGCCCGTAGTGCATTGATGGACAGTTTTTTGGTATAATTATGACTAAGGATTCTCTTCGGCCAAGGGAGCAACGATGAATTGTTTTATGGTATGATCAGGACCGTTGATGAAAACACGATTATCTTTGGCCCGTAGTGCATGGATAATTCGTGGTCGTGATACTAAAGAATATCCTTGGCCTGTAGTGCAGGGATGATTTAATGATGTGGATTATTTATTGAGCTGAGTCTCAGCAATAAAAGTGATGAAAAACTTTTTAAATCATAAAAGATAGTAGATTTCATTCTCTACTTGACTCTTTTAATGGATTGCTTGTTCCGTTGCAGTTAAACTTGATATTTATAATATTTTATCAGTTTAACATTGTTGAAGGCTAACGATAAATTATTCTGCATTATCTTAGTCATAATATTTCTTACTGGGCTAGTTGAGCTCACCCTTTCTTTCACTGTTCTCTTTAGGAAATGAGAACGTAGCTGGGACTAGTCGAGGAACAGAGTGATGGTTCTAGATGGTGCATTAGTAGTCCTCACTATTCTTTGCAATAATGTGATAATAATTGTAATGAGGACTCCTTTTGAGTTTGTATAATCTCTAGTAGACAATATTTGTATTCAAACTCACAGTTTATGTTTTGTCGTATTGTACACGACAGTTGTATTATTAAGTTGTATTTGAATTCTGTACCATGTATCTGGTGACTTAAGATGGCTGATGTATACCTAATTTTGGGGGCGTCACAGTTGTTATCAAAGCTTAAGGATATGATCTCTGGCTAAGATGTGAGACTAGAACTAGGAGGGGAGAGACGGGGAATTCCTTCGCTAGTATGACCTGCCTAAGTTTATTTGGTATTTAATTGGTCGGTCAGAGTATAGTGATAATATGTTGCATGTCAATTAACCCTTGTTTTGTGGCAGTGTTTGAAAATGGTATCCGAGAATGTTGAGAATAGCAATGGAGCACAGGAGACTGTTGATTCTCCACAGATCAATAATCAGGACAATGTGCAATAGGATGGCGATAATACTCCTGTAAACAACACCACTGATCAATTGATGAACGATGGTACGTTTAAGAGCTTTTTAGAATTCATGCAACATCAGGCGAAGGTGGCTCCTGTTCATAATGCAGGAGGAAACAATGGCAACCCACGGTTGGTCACCGCTAAGCAATTCAAGGAGCTGGGACCACCGAAGTTTTTGGGAAAGCCAGAACCACTTAAGGCGGAGACGTGGTTAAAGTAGATCACCAAGACATTTGATGTCTTGGGATGCTCCGAGGAGAAAAAGGTTCCATTCGCCACCTTTATGTTGCGTGAAGAAGGAGATCATTGGTGGGAATCTGTAAAACATACCCAGCCTGACGCACTCAAGATGTCTTGGGAGAAGTTCCAAGAATTATTCAACGACAAGTACTTTCCTGAAAGTATTCGTCACATGATGGAGGTAGAATTCATCAAGCTGGAGCAAAACAATATGACCGTGTCGCAGTACGAGGCTAAGTTTGCGGAGTTATCCCGATTTGCATCCCATTTGGTCGATAATGAGGAGCGAATGACGCGATTGTTTTTTTCTAGGTTTGAAATCCGATATACGTTAATACCTCATTTCTCATAAACTTTGTTTATATTCAGATGTTGTGAATAGGGCTCAGTTATTGGAGCGTGATAATGAGTCAGCACAACCAAAAGGCAACGACCAACAACACGATAATAATCATACTAGTGGCAACGATCATCAAAACAACGATAACCATCGTGGGGGATATTATCATGCCAAGAATGGTAACCATTTCGGTGGTAATCATGGCCAAGATAATAAGAATGGACATTTTAAGAAGAGAAGGTTCAACAATGACGTGAAGACGTCGGCACCAGCACCCGTTTTAAAGGAAGAAAAATGCCCATCGGTCGTATGTTTCAAACGCGGACAAGAGGGACACATCCATCCAAACTGTATGCAACAATCCAAAGCGTGTTTTAATTGTAGAAGAGAAGGTCACCTAGCTTGATTTTGTCGTATGGTGAAGTCAAGTCCAACTGGGATAGTGATGCCAAAGGATGTCCTAGACAAGCCAAAGCTGGTAGTTTAAGAGAGAGCATTTTTTTTTTCTCGTGGCGAGGAACCTGAATAAAATTATCACGGGTAAGTTAATCATAAGCTCTTACGAAGTCTATACCGTGTTAGATACCAGTTCTACTCACTCTTTTATTTCACCAAGTTATGTTCAATGTTTGTACTTAACTCCGGAAAAGTTAAACTTTGATTTATCTATTGAAACTCCATTGGGAGAAACCTTCGTTACCTCCACTGGTTATAAATCTTGTTTGATTCAAATCGACACTTTCACGTTACCTGTCGATCTTATCTCTTTGAAAATACTTACCTTTGATGTGGTTTTTTTTTTGAAACGATTGGTTAACTACTCATCATGTTTTTCATAAGGTTGTTAGCTTTCATATTCCTAACTAACCTATTATGCGAATTCAAGCAACCAAACCACTAAATTCAATCATTGTCATATCAAGCCATAAGTAAAGAGCCCAGATCCTTTTGTTGATGACTTCCTGGTGTGGAATGCACCGAAGCCAGACTTTCTATAGGCAACGTTATGAATGACGATGACAAGTTGATAGGTATCATTGTGAGGTGCTATCTAGGTTAAGGGATAGAAGTCACAGTTGGTATCAATGTGACGTACTGTCCAAGTCTTTGATGAGAGTAACAGTTTTGAATGATATTTCTATCATTAATAAATCTCTTGACGTATTCCTGAAGACTTCTTAGCCTACCCCAGAGCGTGAAATCGAATTTTGTATTGACACCAGTACAAAACCCATTTCTTAAACCCTCAAATATTTCTTCAACCAAAACGAACGTATAATGCGCCAAAGACGTTGTGGAAGATTACGATCGTACCATTCAATATCATCGTTGAAGAGCGAACGTGGTAGCTGACGTGTTGAGTAGAAGATCGTATGCGTTTACAAGTGCGATGTTGTTAACACAAAGACTCATTTCGTATAACTTGAAAATGATGAAGATAGAGTTAAAGACTCTAGGGACCCATGTGAAGATAACGAATATACGAGTAAAATCGACTTTAATCGATTAAGTTAAAGACGCTCAAGCTACATACCCGAATCTAATGAATGTGAAGAAGAAGGTTCAAGAGGGCGTTATTCTAGAAGCAAGAGTTGCTGAAGAGAGGAAATCTCAACCCTTGATTTAATTGGCCCATTTGAAATCCTCGATTGAGTAGGAACTGTGGCTTATAGACTCGTTTTACCACCAGGTATGTCGCGTGCTCATAACGTTTTTAACGTATCAATGTTACGTAAATATGTGGATGACCCGAACCACATAATTAATTTAGAATCAGACGAGACAGCGGATGATTTAACGTATGAGATCTCGTGTTAAAATCTTGGATAAGAGGAATCGTATCCAAAACTCAAGGGTTATACCTCAAGAGTTAGAATCGAAATGAAGTCAAGGTATCCTCACCGTTTTAAGATACCAGTGCGTCGTAAATTTGAGGCCAAATTCTATAAGGAGGGGAGATTGTGAAACCCCAAATTTAATGAATACAGAATTAATTTTCTCGAAATAATTTTTTTTTATATTATGATGTGAATTTGAGATAATGTTATAGTTGTGGGTAATATTTATAAATTTTGCAAAAGTATGCAAGTTGTCATATTATATTCGATTGGTGGGGAATATTCGTTTTAAATGTAAAAATATTAAATGCGACGACATTACACATCATTGGTAGACCCCACAACGAAATTATTGTCGGATTGAGAAAACGACAAAAATATTTTATTGAAAATAATGGTGGAAGTTTTACCGTTGATACTGTTGAACTACTCGGTAGTAATAGTACAGTAATACGCGTTGTTGCATAGTAGCACACGGTATTGATTATTGATATTTATGTGAGAAGTCACTCAGTTTTGTTCAATAACTGCTACAATAGTTGCTGCATAGTATCTCACATTATTTGATTCAATTATTGTTGATTTAGATGTTTTGTTTTATTCTTATTATTAACGTAATAAAATAGAAACATCTTTTTATATAAAATAGAATACTTTATTAAAGTTATTCTATAAAAGGAATATATTATATTCTATTATGCATAGTGTTTTGTATAGTAAAATCTTTTTATATAAAACAGAATACTTTATTAAAGTTATTCTATAAATAAAATATATTCTATTTTATTATGCATAGTGTTTGCATAGTACGCGCATATTGTTTGCATAGTAAAAATCTTTTTATATAAATAGAATATATTATATTTTATTTAAAAGATTTTTCTTTAAATATGGTCCGTCAGATTAAAGTAAATCAATCTGGACCGTTCGTGGATTAGTTACTATGCATTCCATTTTCCTATAAATAGAAGCTCATTCCTTCATAATTTTCTTACGAATTCACTGAACTCTAGAGATAGAAACTATAGAGAAAGACTATAGAGAGATAGAAGAAAAGTTTTCTGCTACTTCACTACTCTTATATCAAGTATTATTTTACGGTAAGGGATATTATTCTTTTATATTCAAGAAGAGAACTTCTGTTATTCCATTTCTTTATTGTTTTGTTAGAATAACCTGTATACGCGGGCAACCCTATACTTGGTGACATTCTTCTATTATTACATCTTTATTATTACATTGGAATATCCTGCATGCATGCTATATCTGTGGGACTGGTTCCATTTTTATTATTCCGCCTTTATTATTCATCGGGAATATCCTCGTCTATTCTATACGGCGGACCTGGTTCCATCATTTATTATTCCGCATTTATTATTACATTTGGAACATCCTGCTTGGTTGTGAATTTCACCGACACAGTTCCGTTATTTAGTATTCTGTTGGAATAACACATACATGCTGATACCGCATACATGGTGATTTCTTTTGTTATTCCATTCTTCATTATACTCAGTTGGTTAAAGTTTTGACTTCTATACTCCATGAAATTAGTGGAATATCCTTAATATTTGCGCTTCATCTAGTATCTTTCCATGGAAATATTCTTCTGAGCATTCTTGAATTTTACTCAACAAAGCAGTATCATGTTGACAATTTGGACGTTATTGGTTCATGGATAAATTAATTCTTGAACTTGTTTTATTGAATTCTTATATCATTGTCATCATCCTCAAGTTTATATTATGTTGAAAGTCATCTGTGGCCTGTAGTGCATAGATGGACTTGGTATGATTATGACCAGGGATTATGCGGTGTAATCATGACCGTAATGTTACAAATGATGTGAAAATTAAAAGTCTTCATTGGCCCGTAGTGCATTGATGGACAATTTTTGGTATGATTATGACTATGGATTCTCTTCGGCCAAGGGAGCAAAAATGAATTGTTTTATGGCAGATCAGGACCGTTGATGAAAAAACGATTATCTTTGGCCCATAGTGCATGGATAATTCGTGGTCGTGATACTAAAGAATATACTTGGCCTGTAGTGCAGGGATGATTTAATGATGTGGATTATTTATTGAGCTGAGTCTTAGCGATAAAAGTGATGAAAAATTTTTTAAATCATAAAAGATAGTAGATTTCATTCTCTACTTGACTCTTTTAATGGATTGCTTATTCCGCTGCAATTAAACTTGATATTTATTATATTTTATCAGTTTAACATTGTTGAAGGCTAACGATAAATTATTCTGCATTATCTTAGTCATAATATTTTTTACTGGGCTAGTTGAGCTCACCCTTTCTTTCAATATTCTTTCAAGAAATGAGAACGTGGTTGGGACTAGTCGAGAACAGGTGATGGTCCTAGATGGTGCATTAGTAGTCCTCACTATTCTGTGAAATAGTGTGATAATAATTGTAATGACGACTCCTTTTGAGTTTGTATAATCTCTAGTAGACAATATTTGTATTCAAACTCACAGTTTATGTTTTGTCGTATTTTACACGACAGTTGTATTATTAAGTTGTATTTGAATTCTGTACCATGTATCTGGCGACTCAAGATGGGTGATGTATACCTAATTTTTGGGGCGTCACATTTACAATGCTATTTTCATCAGAAAATTTAATAGATCTAACTACAACATAATTTAATCTTGCACTTTGACTTTGCTTTTGTCTTTATTCGAGCTTTCATCTAAATCTAAAATTTTTATCATGATATAGCTAGGGTGAGTAACAAATTTGCCCAGCAAGTTTTAAACACAATGAAGATATATCATGATTGAAAAGAATGAATAAGCTTTCAAGTTTTCAACATTATAATAATTGTGAAATAACATGAATTAAGTTTCAATAATTGCATGACTGAATCAATAATGTTTGAAGGTTAACAATGACCATAAATAATTTAACTGAACCTTATGGTAATGAAGGTGATCAGCCTTTCATACCTGATGAACATATGTAACATGCACTATGTGCGAATCAAAAATCAGTATAGACGTGAACAATCAACAACAATTATTCACTAACATGCTTTGAACATACAACTCAAGTTTGAGTTAAGGAAACTTGCCTGTACCGCTGATTACCGCTAAGAAATCTAATTTAATCTCTTATGAAAGACCTATCAATTATAAGATTGATCTTTCAGTTAGCATAACATACTTGTTAGCTCATAATACTATTTCTTTATCCATAAATTATCTAACACTTAATCACAAAAATCAAATATTAGTAGATAACAACTTAACACATCAGTATTATTATCATCCTTTGATAATTCTTTAATCACTATATCATATCCATTATGATTTAACACTCGCTTTTTCATTTCATAAGTTATTCTTTAACATCTAATAAGTTAAATACTTATCCAGCAGCCTGGATTATAAATTTAGCAAGCAAATTGCCAATCCAGCAGACTGGATTCCAAATTCAGCAACCTAAACTGCAATCCAACTAACTAGATTCCAAATCTAGCAAGCTTGGATTCACCCATCCATCAATCCAGCAAGCTGGATTCTAAATCCTTCAATTCACTAAGTTACTTTTCAATCCAGTAAGCTAGATTCATCAAATTTTCAAATCCAGCAAGTTGGATTCCATATCCTTATCACGAAAACACCAAATCAATTTATTTTTTTTCTATCATTTGTCCAAACATATATACATATATTTCATACACAAAAAGTATTTTTCCATAATTTTCCAACTTCCTTTAGTATTTTCCAAAAATCATTTTTAGTGTGTAGCTTAAAAATTTAACCTCATCATGCTCAACTCCATAAATTCCCATCTTTTGACACAATCTTATACGTGTTAACGTGACGCTCCAGTTTAAATTTCGTGGCCATCGGAGTTAAAGAACTTCGGTTATAGCGATTTTCGTCTTAAAAACCCAAATATTGAAATGGTCATAACTTAGTCATTTTAAGTCGGAATAAGCCCATTTTTGGACAGGAGGTACTTAATACCATATATTTTTCATGTCCCTTGCAAAATCCTTGGCAGTAGTAAAATTGGAAAAATGAGTTTTTCTTACTTTGTTAAAAATATTCCATACAAAAATCTACAACTCCTTTTTCAGTGATTCCACTTGGAGATGTTAGAAACCTTATCATAGTATCCTCCCAAAATTTTCCAGAATTTTTAAATGCCCGAAAAATTACTAAACTGCCCCTACTCTTGACTGTCCAAAAATAGTCAGTTTTTCCTTAAAAGACACAAAATAGTTTTCGCTAAATCAGTCACTACGGACTGTAAACTCAACATTTTTGGGTGCTACCACTTGGGTTTAGTAGATAACTTACATATCTAGCACAACTCTTTGACGGATCAAAAAAAGTAGGTGTAGATAAAAAATGGTGGAAATCCAAAGTACATAGAAATTTTAGGGCTTATAAACTAGAAAAATCACTTTTCTTTATTTTCGATTTCCAACTAAATCAACACCCAATATGGGTAAATCTAAACGTGAAACACTCATTAACAAGTATATTCATGATTTTTAAGTTTAGAAACATAGTTTCAAGATTTGATTTACAGTAATCAAAAATACATAACAAAATGTATTTATACCTTTGATTTCATGCTCTCCTTCTTTTTCTTCTTCAATGGATGAACCTTCACCCTCCTCTTCTTTCTTCTTCCTTCAACTGTCCCTCTCCTCTCTCTCTAGCTGGTTCTTATGTTAGCTAATTGTAAGGGATGAAAGAGAAAGAAACAAGATAACTTGATATTAGATATAGATATATGATTAATATCCTCAATCATGCTCCTTTCCTCTTCTACAAACAAACCAACCCATGAGGGCTTCTTTTCTTCCTCCATAACCATCCGGCCATGTGGCCTAATTTTGCTCCCACTAATTCTCTCTCTTTCCTTAATAATCATTTCATAAATATGTGGTTGTTTAGCAAGTAAAATGGCTTATTCATGCATTTGACACCTAGCTTAATGGGATGAAATATCTTTGGAACATGTGGTGGAAATGAATGACATGCACCACATTTTCTCTCCACCACATGCTTTCTCTCTCATTATTCATTTCATAAATATGTGGGAGATTATTATACAAGGTGGCTCCTTAGAATTAATGCCACCTAGCTTGCTTTGTAATTATCTTTTGCAAACTTGTGGCTTAGCATGATGACATGCACTCCCTTCTTTTCCTCTCACAATATCAGGCCAAGTGGCCTTCTTTTAGCCCAATTTGGTTAAATTTTTATAGCTTTTATTTTACTTACCAAATGACCATTGTGTCCTTCCATACTTGGATCAAATTTTGGTCTTCTTAAATTTATTGATTAGGCCTCTAAATAATTTGATTGGGCCAACACTTGGGCCACCATATTTAATCTCTTTGGACTTTTAATTTAATTATTTGGGCCAAAACAAATAACATCTTCCAACACTTCTAATATTACCATTCCCTAATTACTTAATTAGGGTTTTCATTTCCTCAATTATAATTAAATCCTTACTTACATACACTTAATTTTTTAACCGAATTAGACTTGCTATAATGAAGTTATAAAATTAAGTAATTGAGATATATAAAATAAATCTCTTAATGTTAGTATATATATTCTAAATACCATAATTCTCTCATCCCATAACCATTAAGTTATTCAATTCTTTATTCCTAATATATAATTAGGATCACGCTAGTTTCTTTTATTTGTTTATATAATAAACAAATATAAACCATCACCTAATTTTCATATAAAATAATTAAATAGATTGAGATATGATTAACAAATCTCTTAGATTAGGTCATTAGTATATATTTAAATACAAGAACCACTAAATAAAAATAACTCTTTAGGTCATTTAATTCAGCATACTTAATTTAAATAACTTATTTAGGTTATACAATTTATATTGTATAATTAAATTTAATTTCCTCCTCCTTTCCATAAATTGTTTTCAAACAATTTATTTATATATATAATTTAATATTATCAATCATTTATTCAAATATGAATTTAATTTACTAACTACTTTGATACCAATATACATATTTGCATATTGGATCTCATCTCATATTTTTACTTTACATCATTTGGTATAATATTAAATATTATATCATTATCCATATAACATAATACCATATATCCAATTATTTTCTTTACTTTCTATAAATTGTCTTCACAATTTATTTAACTGAAGTAAATATATTAATATATTCACCAGATACACATATTCTTATGAAGTTATACACTAAACATATACCTCATTATCAGACTATCACTTATAGTCTATCAAATCATTCAAGTTCTTCTCCAAAAATTTTGAAATCCTTAAAATTCCTTCACAGAAACGTCAAATTCATACACTTATTTTCTATCTAGGTTCATCTTATAACCTTTAATCCATCATTTTAGTATTTTAATAATTATCTAAATTCTCGGATTGTCACAGTAACTATTTTAGAAAAGTCTTGAATGAACCTCCCATAGTATCCCACTAACCCAAGAAAACTCAGAACCTCGGTTGGCGTTTTTGGTTGCTCCCACTCATTCACTGCTTCCACCTTCACTGGATCTACGGATATGCCATCTTTATCTATAACATGTCCTAGAAACTTCACTCGTTCAAGCCAAAATTCACACTTAGTGAATTTCACATATAACTTCTCCTTCACTAGTTTTTCTAACACTATTTTCAAATGTTCAGCATGATCTTCTAGCCTCTTAGAACAGACTAGAATATCATCAATGAACACTACAACAAACTTGTCCAAATACTGTTTGAACACTCTGTTCATCATATCCATTAAATGCGGCTGGCGCATTTGTCAACCCAAACAACATAACCAGAAACTCATAATGCTCATAACGAGTTTTGAACACCATCTTAGGTACATCCTCTTTACTCACTTTTAGTTGGTGATACCCTGTACGCAAATCTATCTTAGAAAAATACTTTGACCCATTCAACTGATCAAATAGTTCATCGATCCTGGGCAACAGGTATTTATTCTTAATCGTTAACTTGTTCAACTCTCGATAGTCGATACAAAGTCGTAACAACCCATACTTCTTCTTTACAAACAATACCAGTGCTCCTCACGGAGACACACTCGGTTGAATGTACTTCCTATCTAATAGTTCTTGTAATTGAAACATTAACTCCTTCATCTCTACTGGCGCCATTCTATATGGTGCCTTTGAAACTAGTGTTGTACCCGACAGCAAATCAATCACAAATTCTACATCCCTATCTGGAGGAATACTGGGTAACTCCTATGAAAATACATCCGTGAAATCCTGTACCACCGGTATCTGTTCCAATGTTGCCCCCACTCTTTGGGTATCCACAATATAGCATAGGTAACCTTTACACCCCTTCTTCATCATCCTCCTAGCTTGTGTCAGAGTTAGACAACAAGAGCGTCTCGGTGATTTATTATCGTAAAACACCACCTCAGGTTTCTAAGAAAGCCTTAGGTTTACACTCTTTCTATGAGAATCTATTATGGCTTTATGGTTAATTAACCAATTCACACCTAGAATTACATCGAGTTCTCTTAACCTTATCGGTAAAAGATCTACCGATAATCGGTTACCCCTAATATCTATGAAATAATTCCAATGAATGTGTTCAATGGGAATTATCTCTTCGTTTGCTACCATAACGTCTAAAGGTATTTCTAGCTTTTCAGGATTTAATCCCAGTTGTTTAGCAAATCTACATGCTATAAATGAACAAGTAGCACCCGAGTCAAATAACACATAAGCATTTATTTCGTTGACTGGAATGATACCCGCTACTACATCCGCTGATGCAACCGCATCTTGGACCGTCATATTAAAAGTTCGGGCTGAGGGTCTACCCAATGATGGTTGTGGTCCAGTAATGACTAAATTACCTCTACCAAAACCCTTACTACCCTTCGCCCCCTTCTTCGGGCAATTTCTTGCCATGTGGTCCATCGACCCACAAACAAAATAGCCACAACTTTTCTTAGGATTGGGACAATTGGGTTATATGTGACCCTCCTGCCCACAATTATAACAACCTATTTTCCCTTTTAGACATACTCTCAGATGAGTCTTGTCGTATGTCCTGTATGCCTCCATCCTACATTTAGGATCCCCTTGTCTCACTCCAGTATTCTCGAATTTAAAACTCTTTCTTTTAGGCATATTGCCACTACCATTGGCAACCTCTACCTTAGTTCCTCCCTCTCCCTTACTTTTATTCTTTTGTTCCTTGTGGTATTATGTCAATGCCTTACTACCACCTCTGCTATAATCACTTTTACCAGAATGGTCCCATAGGACGCACTCTGAAAAATTGAAATCCTACTACAGAGCCAGGGTTTCAGGCCTTGCTCAAACCTACAAGCCTTTCTCTCCTTCGTGTCCACTTGGTGTGGAGAAAACCTTGCCAATTCATTGAATTTGGTTGCATATTGGGGAACCGACATGTCCCCTTGCTTAAATTCTAGGAACTTAATCTCCATTCACCTTTGCATGCTAGTAGGGAAGTAGTTCTCGAAGAATACCTTATTGAACTGTTCCCATGTAACAACATCCGTTCTGGCCCCACCCTGGTGAGCCTCCCACCAGTAGTTGGCTTCCCCCTTTATCATATAAGTCGCAAAAGAAGCCTTTTGCGCCTCAGCTACGTTTATTATTACAAACGCCTTTTCTATTTCCTTGACCCATGTCTGGGCCTCCATTGGGTTCGTCTTTCCCCTGAACTCAAGCGGACCTACACTTTTAAATTCTATAAAGGTAGTCATCCGGGCTACCCTAGGTCCTGCGGGTGCTCTACCCCTGGCTTGGTTAAATGCATCCGTTAATAAATTAACGAACTCTTGCATAGGGTTATTTGGACCCCCATGATTATCGTTATGAGATTTCGCCTACTGATTACGTTGTCTTCTTCTTTGCCGCATTTCTAATTAAATAAATAAAGTCTCGTTATTACTTATTTGCTTACTTAGTTATTAGTCACTGAACAACTGAACAATAACTCATACACAACACATCACATTAAATAAAAACTTCATTATATAAATATGCTTCTTCATAGTCAAAACTATTTACAATTTGCTTTCCATGGCCAAAAGCTATTACATTTATATCCCGTGATTGACTTTCACAAAAATTGGGATTTACAAAAAGACTACCCTTTAATTATACAAAAGAGGGTTTTACGTCACTACACAAAAATATTTACCGTTCTAACTTCTAATACTGCCTAACAGCATTCTCATGCTTCTCGTTTGCTAGAATCGACACGATATCTTGACTTATAGTATGTCGAGTCTGTCCCTACTCAATAGAATAACAAGCTATTTTCAGCTTGAAATCCTCGTGTGCACTGTCATTTATATATGACATTCGTGCTATCTTCTGGTCTTTCTCAACCAGTTTCTTACGAAGTTCTACGACCTTGTTCTTATAGTCTCTGGCCTTATCTGTCATAAGCACCTTCTCATCATGCTCTATCTCATAGTCTGATTCTGCAAACTCCTTGGCCCCATAGAGATCACTGATCTCCTCCTTCTAGTTCTGCACCATATTGTGCAGTTGCACATTAGGGTCAAGCATCGAGAGATACATGGCTCTCATCGTATCTGTGGGTGTTGACTCTAAGGCAATAATCACCGTATTAATCGATGTTACCTCCATATCATCCTCCACATCTATCATCATATTAAGATATGACGCTTGAAACGACCGAGAAATTCGGATCCGTTGTAAAAATATTTGAAAGAATTAAATAATGAATAAAATAATATTACTTGTTATTATATGTGTTGATAAGATGTATGTCGTTCTATAACCTAGAAACGTCAGAAGATCGTAGTATTCGAACCACGTGAGAGAATTAAAGTGTTTGAATTTCCAAGATGAAAATAAATGTTTTCCAAGAAAGTTTATGAAAAACACTATTCACCGATTATCGCTCAGGAATTATTTTTGAACTTTCGAGAAATATGTAACGTTAGAATATCGTGACGAGAGGGATTATGTAATAATAATCTAAGTATGGAAAACGTCATAATTCACATGCGGACTTAAGTTGAGAATATATGTATTAAAACCTAATGAAATAAATTAAGGTAACTTTGCATAAAATACAAGTCCATTAGCTATAAGGTGTAAACCTATGTAGGATTTATGCTATGTCCAAGTGATTAATAAGGTGAAGCCCAAACTATTATAATGTAAAGCCCAACAAGAAAATTGGCTAGATTAAGTAGTAAGTCCAATGAATTGGACATGATCCATGAGGCAATCCAAGTGTAAGTGGGTAGACTTGGTGGGCAAACATTTTGTGTGATGACCAAGTGTTGTGGTGGCGAAGTAATAAAAGTGGCTAGCAAGATTACTTAGTGGCTAAGCAAATGAATAGTAAGGAGGTTAATTTAAGGAGGTGGGAGGTCTTAATGACCATACTACCCTAAACTTTGTGTTGCCTATAAATAGAGAGCTCTTATTTCATTTGTTGCTTGTTTAATTTTCATCCAACTCCTCTCAAGATAAACAACTTAATTGTTAGAGACATTAAGCAGTTATAAGCCATCTCAACCTTTGCTAGATTTTCAAAGAAGAAGTACTAGTTCATCAAAGGTAAATAAAATTGTCTCTTCTATCTTTATCATATTAGGATGATAAGAGAAGTGTAATCTAATGGAGTTAAATACTAAGAACATGTCATAAGTCATTGATGAATGAACTTAAGCCGAATAAGTTGAATAAGCAACTTGAACTTAAATAAGTTAATAAACTTATAAAGAATTGCCTTTGTTGTCATAAGCATGAGAATTGTAGATAATAACTGAAATAAGTCATTGACTTATGAGAATAAGTTAAAACCTACTTTGATGATAAGTTGGTGTAATAAGTAACTTGTAATGTTTACATGTTGATTAAAATCCACCTAGGATGTTTCGTTGTGAGGTTTCGCCGGAATTCACACGATTGGACGATATCGTCGAATACGTGAAATTCTTGGAATGAAGGTCGAATTTTGTGTTTGAAGTCGTAAACGTTGGTTTTTGATGGAGACAAGTCATATTTGGCATTATAGAGTTGCAGACTCAAAAATGACTAAATTCTGACTTAGAACGAAGAAACGGGCGTTGAACGTTCACGAACGTTTATCGTTTTCGTTAAAATGAACTAATAGGTGAAATTTTAGCAAACAAAGTAAAATAGATAAGATTCTTGCATGAACGCATAGAGTACGTGATTTGTGAACCGTAGGCTCTTGAACGAGCCAATTCGAACTTATAACGAAGAAGTTATAAGTCCGGGAATCTCACAAAATAAAAAGTTTGTAAAATTTTCTGTCAGACAGAATTGGCGCCATGGCCACAAATTTCAAGGCTATTTAACTCAACAGCATGTCAGTGTTTGGCCTTGGCCGAGTAATGCCATAACCTTCTAGAGAGTCACGCTGCAGTGCGACCATTAACACTGAGACTCGCGCCGCAGCGTCGAGCCCGGATTTTTGGGCAATAAGAGGTAGCGCAAGCAATACGGTATTTTATATCTAATAGCCGTGGCCATGACACCCAAATTTCAAGACCAAGACAATAATGAATGTTTACAAATGAACATGAAAAGTAATTGTTAATAAAGATCTTAATGAAACATATTTATGACATATTGAAACTTAGGTATGCTCACTTAAGGTTAAGATTAAGTCAATTACTTATGATGTAAGATTGACTTAACGGAAAGCCGGAACCTATAATAACAAATCTAATATGTAATTAGATTGAGAAGTAGGGTAAGATTCTTTAGGAACCATGTGTGATCATTAATGACCTAATGTTCTATGTTATGCTGTAACGAATGTGTTGTTTGAGTTGTGATTCTGGGTACAGAATCCTTATAAGAGGGGAATGATGTAACAGTCCAGATTTTTAAATGTAAGTTATAAATATTTATTGATTTATATAAATACTTATTGGATGTGTTTATTATTGAATAAGTAATTGTTCAATTTGATTGAGATGTTTTAGTTAATTATTTATTTGTTAAATAATTAATGTGTTATGTGGATTGAGTTATGTTATTAAGTGATTTATTTAATAAATTGTTATTACATAAAGTGTGACAAATTACTATGTGATAAAGAGTTAATAAAATAAATTAAAGTAATTTTAATTTAGTTTTGCCAAACAAGGTGTAAGTATAGTAATCCTTTATTTTATAAATGCTTTTGCCAAACAAGGCCTTATGGCTTTTGAAATTCTTGTTAATTTTAAATTATATTATTAATAGAATAAAACAAATATATAAATAAAATATATTTATATTTATAAGATTATCGTTATATGTTTGGTAACTGATAAGAGTAAATAGGCTTATTATTGCCATAATAGTTATTTTACGTATATGATTATCAGTTTTACGCTCAGTGTTAGTACCTAGTCTATATCTGAGAGAAGTAAGAAAAGAGAAAGGAAAAAATTCAGAGAGTTTGAGAAGAAGCCAAGTGCGTGATTGTTCAAAACAGATTTTGTAAACAAGTGTTTCTTAACAACAAAAAGGTAGGTGCTTATAACCTTAATTTATGTGTATGTAATCATATATCCATATACTTACTGTGAATTTGATAGTCTGTGTTCTTCAACTTCACTGTGTATAAGTTTTTATAAAATTTTTGTAAACTATGTGTTGGTAATTGTTATACTAGCATATATATATTTGTATATAATTGTATGCTTAATATATAAATATGATGGTATGCTAAATTACGTATTCAAGAATTTGTTTTTTTTACAGTGGAAACATGTGAGTACGAACTTGAGTCTAGAATTTATCAAAGGTTATATATATATATATATTTGTATGCTAACTGAGAAATTGTACTATACATGTTAATTGGGATATATATTGGTATACTTGTATGTCAAAGGAATCAAAATTGGTTGATAACGGTGTAAATTACGTTCACTGTAAATTGATATTTCATCAATGGAGTTTAATTTTTAAAACACAGTGTTTTCAAAGAATTAGTCTATGATATTGTTAATTAGTGGTTGGTAATTGGTATATGGATGATTGTTAGCAATTATGTGTAATTTATATTAGTTATACATGTTGTTTTAGGTGAATCATTGTTAAAATTTAAGACAGTAGCTTTGGCTCTATTCTTCGCTCTGGTTTACGTGAGTTTTACTTGACGTCAAAATTCACGCTCAAATAATCAAGTTTCACGCTTTAGCGCCAAACTCAATACTTGACCTTGATTTTCAGCAATGCACCTTAGTCCCTGTTTAAGTCTTCATGGCGGAGGCGCCATGTCATACGCCCATTGCATGACATCATTCAATTTAAGCGTAGCCATGGCTAATGTAAAAGTTCGTTAAGCGACTTTTGTCTTCGCACACACAGTTTGATTTTTAAAAGGAATGATATATGATAAATGTTGATTATGTATTTTGGTATGATAGTATGTTAATACTATGAGTGAACATGGAATTACAAATTAACAAATATTGTTATTAGTTTTAATGGATAGAATTTGATTATACAATTTATAATCAAAGCATACGTGATGTAGAGATATAGTATGTTGTTACTGACTGATTACGTCATGTTAACATATGTATATAGGATAATTGTGGTTTGGATTATAATGTTTTAATCTATGCGCAAGGCAAGTTCTCTAACTCCATACTCTCGTTGAGTTAGTTTGTTGTGTTTAAGCAAGTTTTCTAATTCTAAAGCTTCGTTATGAAAATTTCATATGCTATACGTTATTGAGTAAAGTATTTCCATTAAGCAACTTCATTGTATCCAGTTATTCAGGATGATATAAGTTTCCCATCTCCACACTTTCGTTGAGATAGTTATTATGATTATGCAAGTTTTTCCTAACTCTAAACTTGTTATATTAGCATGCAAGTATCATTATTCTGTTGAATCAGTTTATTGTTCAAGTTATTATTTGTTGTGCATGCTTGATATTAAATTCTAAGATGTAACCTTAGCTTAATGTTGTTCAAAGCAAGGTATGATGTGTTATTCAATAGTTATGCTATTAGATTATCCCTGAAGCATGAACTTAGAATGAAATGTTTATTTAGTTATGATTATTCAATAACATAGTGTTTTTATCTTTTATTCAACTAATCCTTAGTTGATGTCCGTTGAACTCCAAATTACCTTGAAGTGTATCCAAACTAAACTATCTTTGGGACGGACTTGTACTCAAAATACTGAGATGAACAACCCTATTTATAGGGGTTACGCTTAGTTTTGTACTTTGCACTGAAATGTTTGTATACAATACATGTACGAAGGGTTGATCCCCCTAAGTACCTTAAAGTCATTATGGTCGTATGACCATAAAAGTTTAAGTTGAAAGATTACTTATAACTGTGGACAAGGTTCGTGGTCATTAGACCCTCAGTGAATGTTTAAAATGTTAATAGAACTCATTGTTCAGTTCTATTGAGCCATGAATGGGCAAGGAATGTTAAAATGTTAATAGGACATATTATTTAGTTCTATTGAGCCCCTGAATGGGCAAGGAATGTTTAAGATGTTAATAGAACCTATTGTTCAGTTCTATTGAGCCCCTGAATGGGCAGAGAATGTAAAAGTTATTCATTGTTATTTCAAGTGAGCCTTGTTTGCTCACTCTTTTTATAAAATCCTTACTAAAGACTCAAAGGGTGATGTACCTAGCACCAAAGAAGGAAAAGGAAAGATGAACAAGTACTGAAGACTTGTAATAGTTTTGATAGTTTTATTATCAGACTTTGGTTTAAAGATTGTAATGAAGTTTATTTAAATTTTCCGCATGAATGATTGTTTGTAAAGGTTAGATAACCTGGGAGATATTATTTTATGTAATTCATGTATGGGAAGGTTTAGTATTCAATTTTATTTATAATTGGGTAGTCTTAAATGAATGTTTTGATTACGTGAACACCAAATCTTGAGGTAATGAAGTACCGGGATTTGGGGGTGTCACTTATACTATCATCTAATGTATAGACCTTAAAGACGTAAAGTGCATGTGTTATAAGTTGTAGCAGACGCTAAAGGAAAGTACTCTAACCCTTGTGCCAGTTCAATCTGGGCAAGTCTTTGTGATTCATGTATTCTTCACATGAGTTAGTATTTGAGGAATGTCAAAGCCAATCCTTTCGGATAGACGTATGCTATATTATTCTATCAAGCGTCGATAAGGATTTACCGAACTAATATTGTTATGGTTTTCAAAAGTAGATTGTGTATGCTCAAATTGTTTTGTCGTCAAACGACAGGCACGTGAGGTTGCCACAACTTAAACGTACACACGTTTAATGGATGTAGTGTTGATCAACATAGAGTACTATAGGCTGATCAGCTAGACGTGTTCGTAAGTTATACCAGACTTACGGACTTCGTGCCGGGATGTCCTTTATAAAGCACTTATGAAATGCTTACGGTCTTGAACTGGAATTGATGTTTTACTGAATATTGTTGTTGTAAAACGTTTTGAATGAAAAAAAGTGTTATTTTGAATTTTCAATAGTACTTCGTAACTCTTGTCCAGTTATTGAAGATATACGATTCCTATGTTTCAAGCATGCTATTTTCCTAGAATTTTTGTATTTGCTGAGCTAGTTAGGATCATTCTTGCTTGAATCATATGAATGCAGCTAAGACCGAACAGACTGATGGATCCGACAAGGATAAAGGGAAGGCAAAGGCGAACCCGTAGCTTGATTATGTAATAGTATAGATTTTGTAAGAAATAATATTGATATTATGACAAAGACAATGTATTGGTTGTAAAGAACCTGGGGAAATATAAATATTCTTTTGATATATATATAAGACATCCATTCTTTTGAGGCATTTCAATTGAATGTTTATGTGAATTGTAGCACCGCGTAGCGCCATCTGTCGGGTTGGAAGATACCCGGATTTGGGGGCGTCACAATGCTAATCCCATGGTCTCCTCAGAATAGTCTTCCTCTGAAAAATACTCCTCGGGCTCTAATTCTTCTAGAATCACTAAATGTATTTTCGCTATAGCCATAGGTACTGGCTCTATTCTGTTCACGGACTCCTCGCTCACCACGTGTATATCTCTATACATCTAGCTATCGATCGACATCTACAATAATACATAAGAAGTTGATTAATACATAATACACAATATTATAAGCACAAATAACATTTAATTCATTTAACGTTAATTTTCATCTTTTAAATCTTTCGGTACTGAGTTTTCTCAATACCTTATTAACTCATTTGACTCGAGTTAACTTTCTTCGGACCTTTCCTTTCCTAACGAGGTTATTAGCCTAAGTTTCTTTCCCCCCTTAAGTTAAGTTCATAAACCAAATACATTCTTTGTTATTCATGAGTATATTACATACAAATACTCTAGTCTATTACAAGATAATTACTATCCATCTTATCCTTACCTTTATCTCTCTTAGAACTCTTAGTTAGTTCGGCTTTAGCTGCAATCATATAATTCAAGCAAGAAGTGAGCCTAACTAGCTCAATAAGTCTAGCAAAGGATCATATGAATATCAGATCGAGAATTATATGATTATCTTCCATAACTGAACAAATAGCTATGAATCACCATGAAGCATTGACTAGTACTTCTCATTTCATAACAACGATTCCAAATATATATAATTGCTTAGGAATTCTGAACCGGTCAAAAGACCATGAACATACTCTTTTCGTTTTCATTCTTGAAAAGGACATTCGGCACTAAGGCCATCCATCCGACATTACTTACGAGCACTTCTAGGTGATCAACCTATTGTACTCTATGTTTATCAACACTCTTTCGTTAAACGTATTTACGTTTAAGTTTTGGCAACCTCGCGTGCCCATCGAATAATCGATGAAAATACTTTTGTTTGTTCATAGATAAACTTACCTTTACATTCGTACAAAATACTTGGCATATGATAGCGTTAACAGTTCTATATCGAAAGACTTGTAAACAAATCAATCCATTCTTCAAGACTAGTCTAGCCGAGTTAAAACATGCATCGACTCTTTCTTTAAAACCATTCATGCATTTCAGAACATGAATCATAGAAAACTTGGCTAACACGGAGGTTAGACAAGCGTTAAGAAAACTTGCCTTCAAGCGTCTTCAAATATAATATTCAATCAATTCTCAATCTTTACAGGATCTACATAATATATTCACATAGCATACTGTAATTAGTTTACAAACAACTAACTTTATTGTTATAACCAACTTCTTTCTCTTCTATATCTTACTTGAATTTATTCCATTTAATCATGTTAATTTGACTTACTATGCTTCGTTACGGCTCGTTAATGTTCTTACGTTATTAACCGATATTCGATCATCATTGGTGAAGTACCAACGTTGAACATCCTTCGCGGTTTACGTATTACACTCTTGCATTCTTTGTTTAATTCCTATTAAACCAAATGTAATCTTCTAACGCTATCACTTTATAAGTGATTTAAAGTCAGTCTTATTATGTACGTTAAGTACATTCATGTCTTACCTTTGGTCTACATTCAAATGGAATAAAAACCTAACTTGGTCAACTATTCTACACTGTCGACGCTGTGGCACGACATCTCTTTTGTATAGTGGTGATTCAGCGTCACTTTACAGGGGTTTTGCCCGGACTCGGCGTTGTGGCGCGAGTCCTTGCACTAACTCTCGCGCTGCGGCGTGAGTCTCTAGACAATTTTGGTTTCTCTCGGCCATGCTTGGCGCCGCGGAGTGACAAAATTACACTAGGTTGGCTCTGCGGCGCCGCCCTTGTGCATCAGTTAGTCTTGCCAGTTGGTTTTTCCAACGAAATTCTCGGCTTCATAACTTATTCGTTTTACATCCGAATTGGCTCATTCAAAATCCTACAACTCACAAATTACATACTCTAGGTGTTCATATAAGAATTTTACATTTTTGAATCCGTTAACTCGGAATTCACCTTTTGGTTCATTTTTAGCGTTCGTTTATCATTTTCGAGCGTTTAATACTCGTTTGCTTCGTTATAAGTCAGAATTCGACGATTCTTGCGTCCACGACTCTTAAATACCTTATCTCACGTGTTGACATTGAAAACCAAAGTTTCCAAGTCACACAACAACTTTTGACCCTTAATTTGAGATTTCTACGATTTCGACGTTTAACGTCTATTTTCGCAAAATTCGCCATAACTTTGTTACTCGTGTTCTATAAGTCAAATCAAATGGAACACTCCATTGATTCATCATCTAAACCCTAACCAAACCATATGCACATACCTTAGCCATGATGGTTTTCAAATCGTCCAATCACCACTAAGTTAACGTTCATCACTTTTTACGGTTTTAACTTACGTAAACACTTATGATTTTTATTCGATCATGACTTATCAATGTTTTCATTATCAATAGTCATCCTTATTCCTCCTCCCTAAATATGCTCCACCAATCTATGATTCTCTACGAGAAAGAAATCGAAAAAGATTAAGATTAAGGTTTACGAACTATTACCTTTGTCGTTCTTTGCATTTTTGGTAAACGTCTTATGTTTTGCTTGGAAGTAGCTTAATTATGTGTTTCTAGCTCTTTCTCTCTCTCAATATAGGTTGGACAAGATTTTCAAAACACAAAATACACTAGCCAAGCTTCTAATTTATAGGATTTCAAATGGAGGCCAAAATGGTTAAAAAGGCCACCTCCTTACTATTCCACCTCCTCAACAACTTAGCCACCAAGTAAAGTGATTACTTGGTGGCCAAGTGGCCGACCCACCCTCCATGGATCATTCCATGGGTTTCCCCATAGGTTTTACCCATCCCGTGACCCGCTGGTTTGATCCGTGGTTTGACTTCTTGGATTGGGCTTGACATAACTTAACATTGGGCCTTAACTTGGGGCTTGATTCCATAATTTATTGGGCTTGCTATTAATCCAAGTACCATTGGATTATACAAAATCCTTAACTCATAAACTATTAGAACTAATCGTATTCTATGCGTATAACTCCTGTATTCTCTTCATCTAGTACTCATACAATATTCGTATTATACGTCGTACTATTCTTCATACCATATTCATATTCGAACTATTATAATACTCGTATCTCATACATATAATAACCGAAATAAGTATACGCCTTTCCTTTCCCTTTCGGAAATCTCTTTCACTAACCCTTAGGTTTTAAGTTCGCAGACGAAAACTTCGTTTGCCATAACCGAAATATTATCAGATATTCTATTATATCTTCATATTCTATCATTACGCGTTTCTCAGAATTTCAAACCTAAGCTCCAAACGAAATCGGATGAATAGTGTTTTTACAGAAAAATTCTCAGAAAACATTTATTTTTCGTCTTGATAATTCAAAATAATTAATCCTAGCACATACCCAAAATACTAACCACATCCACACATTCTAGGTCATAGAACGACCTTCAAATATCTTACACACATAATTAATCAATTATATTCATTTATCCCACATAATCAAATAAAAATTTAATTAATTCAAGATCCGAAATTCTCGGGCGTCACAAAAATTATAATAACTAAGGTAAGATAATCAAGTTAGAGAGAAATGGGATCCTAATTTCATTTAATGTTTCATCTAAAATTCAAGCGTCATGCTACGTTTAATTATTTATTATGGAAAGCTAGTTAAAAGCACAAAAGTGGAACATAATCATCTTTCAATTAACTATGCCTAATTTACACAAAATCCACACTTGATAGAATTCATGTAACCATCACAATTACTAAACTCACTATATGTCTATGTGAATTTAAAGCAATAATGATTTTAAATACAATCTCTCTTAATGACCACACACGGTGAACCGGTATATGCCTATCCGAGCCACAAATCACAAAACCTAATACAAGTAAGTTTCATGAACATATGCCAACATGGTTTAAACTATACTTATATTTCATTTTCCAAATCCATACAAGCAATTAAAGTGAATGGTGATCAAGCATTCAAGCATTAAGCATAACCATAATGGGCAATCCATTGTTAAATAAGTAACATCACAATCAGACATACATATTTAGACTACACATAAAAATCCATTAGAATCCCATAATGGGAATAAGTTCATTTCTAAACCAAGAGCCATTATGGGATTATAGCAAACCATTGAAATAAACAATGTAAACACGAGATTAAAGACAATTGAGAGATCGAATTTGTTAGTTCATGCTGCAAAGTATGTTTCCAAGCTTGTTCACATCCACAAATATCTCCAGAATTGAAAACTAATATTATTTAGCAATCCAAATAAAGAGAGAAGCTCAAAATATTAAGGCAAAGCTTAAACTCTCTTTAGAAAAGACAAAACCTAATAATAGTCATGAAAAACTGTAAAACCACGTCCCTGGTAACCAACCATATCGTCTTAGATAACACACACGCTCAAATTTCAAATTACAAAAAGTCTGCAATTTAAACTAAATATGATTGGCGCTACCATGCAGTATGATATCTTGCATTATGGTATGGTGGTATTTGTTGGATTCTCTGGCGTATGCACGACGCGAGCACGCCATGGCCCTTTGATATTGGGGCACAGTCGTGCGGCTGCTTGATCTGCATATGTTTTTCCTTTATACGCAAGCGCGCCATTTTAACTTTAATGGTAAGCGTGGCATATTTCGTCTTTGCCTTTTGAATTCTGGCTGCTTCTTGTTGTTCTTTGTTGTTTGGTACTTCCTTCTTCTTCATCTCTTTTCTTATTCACTCTATAATTTCAATGATACTTCTCCACATTTGCTGTAGTCCAGCTGCTCTACATCCTAGCTCAAGTCCACCATGCCATTCTTTGCCATTCCATGCCGTAGGTTGTTATGGGAGTTCCAGCTATGCAAACTACAAAATAAACATGAAAAACAAATAAAACATACTAAAAGTACTTGAGTTGGGCAGAATTCTAGTGAATTGGTACCTAATAAGTAGGTATAAAACCTACTTATCAAATTCCCCCAAACTTGAACTATTGTTTGCCCTCAAGCAATACACACAAAGATAAAATAAACGATGCAACTACATGCAATGCAAACTACACTATGATGCAAGTGAGTCCCAAGTTTTCCAGCCAAATTAGAATTCCAATCAAGTATGCCTCAGAGAATTATCCAGATTCAAGAATAAAGTATCCAACTAAGCTACAGACATAACATCATACAATCAAATAATCCAAACTTAATATAAAGATGTTGTGTGTGTGTGATGTGTTCACAAATAAGCTTGACATAGGCAAAGACTACACATATTATACAACTTAAGAAAGAAAATTGGAGTTTAAATCAAGAACTACGTATACAAATGAAACATCAACTACTCCAACACATCAATACAAACTATGGTTCAACAATGGGTTTATTCTGCTTTATTTTTACCCACGAGGGCGATTTTCACACTTTCCCACGGTGTTTATTGATTTCTTTTCTTTTTACCATTAATGTGCAATGTCTCATCCCATTAAGCTACCAGTGCTACCCCTTAACGAGCTTTCAACCAACGACTCCCAGACCATATAAGACCTTAGGGCACTAACTGTAAAAACAATCCTCTCGGGCGTACTTGCTCAAGTAACAAAGGCCCCGAAACAAGACTAGTCACGGTAATTTTTCAAAATTTTTCTCTTTTTCTCTCTTATATATATATATATACATATATATATATATATATATATATATATATTGCAAACACACCCATGTGTTCCCAAATTTTGATTTTTAGTGTTATCAAAGTCTATGTCCACTTCCTACATAATTCTATCTTTAAAAACAACATTTACTTCTCAGCAAGTAAACAAATTATTCCAACAAACATACATGAACACTTATGTGCTAACCGATAGCATCTAAACAACTAGTATGAATCAAATCATGTATAACATTATAACTTAACTCGTGTAATCAACCAAATTCAAGAATCCATCAAATATCTAATTCATCATTGGCTAAACTAAAATTCCATTAACTAGATACTTGGGATCACTAGTAAAAAACCATAAAAAGACAACTGTGACAACCGAGAATTTTGAGTTTTTTTAAAATTTTTATTAATTGATTTAACGTTCAAAATTAGAACCTAGACAGAAAATTAGTGTATGCGTTTGATATTTTTGAGATGGAATTTTGAGGATTTCAAAATTTTGTGAAGGATTTAGGTGAATTATTCAGGATTAAGTTTATGTTATGTGTATATGGTATTATATGTGTACATTATGTGGTTAAGGGTCAAGGGTTGACCAGACAATGACAAACTTAAATATTATATTAAGAACGTAAACGTTCAGTTAGAAAATTCTTACGATTTATATGAAACCCTAATTTGGGAACTCTAATGCTAAGTATAAAACCCTAAGGATTAAAAGTTATGTGAGTAATGAGTATGAATATTATGTGATGATTTATACTTGTTTATTATTACAAACAAATAAAAGAAACTAGAGTGATCCTAATTATATATTAGGAATGAAAAATTTATTTAACTTAAGGGTTATGGGATGAGAGAATTATGGTATGTAGAATATATACTAATTCTAAGAGATTTATTTTATAGTTCTCAACTAATTAATTTTATAACCTAATTATAGCAAGTCTAATTGGGTTAATAATTTAAATGTGCATGAGTAAGGATTTATGTTTTAATTGTGGAAATGAAAATTCTAATTAAATAATTAGGGAATGGTAATGTTAGAAGTGTTGGAAGATGTTATGTGTTTGGCCCAAAGAAACTAAAGTTAGTAGCCCAAAAGAATTAATTGAGTGGCACAACTTTTAGCCCATTTGAGAGGGGATATTATGGACATTTAATATGCTAAATAAGAATTAAAAAAGAAATCAATTTTTAAGGATAATAAGGCCACATGGCCAACCAAGATAAGGAGAGGAAGGGGGAAGAATGTAATGATTATTTCACTTTAGTTGGTGAACAAACCTCCTATATGTCATTGCCCCATTTAGCCAACATTTTGTCAATGCTTCCAAGTAAAGCTTTAGTGGTTGAGTGGGAGAGAGAAGAGCTAGAGATGTTGGTAGATGAATGATAGATATACCAAATATATCTATACATACTTTTCCAACAAAACAAGAAAAAGTCTAAGTCTTATCTTTTTCTTTTCATCTTATTATCTAACATAAACTAAGAAAGAAAGAGAGAGACTAGAGGGAGAGATAGAGAGAGCTATCATACGGCAGCTCCAAGAGGAGAAGGAGAAGAGAAGATTTTGATCTTCATACACCCAAGATCCATCTCATATTTTTGAAGGAGAAAGAAAATCAAGCAAAGGAATAAACCCCTTTTGTTTATGTAATTTTTGATTATTGTAAATCAAACCTTGAATCTATGTTTCTAAACTCAAAAACTATGGGTATCCATGTTGAGGAGTGTTTTATGTTTAGATCTACCCATATTGGGTGTTGATTTGGTTGGAATCAAAAGGAATAGACAAAAAGAATTTTCCGGAAAGCTTAAACTTGAAAGTGTGATCTAGCATTTGATTTTTGAAATCTATGATGGATATTTGTGATTTATTTTGTTGGGATGCTAGATTTATGTATCAAGGATAAAACCCCTTTGGAATCACTCGATTAGGTTGAAAAATGAGCAAGTTATAGAATTTATCCCAAATTACTCAAAGCTAAGAAAAACTGTTAGAACAACAGTTTTTAACAGCCACTTCCGGGCTAATTTCCGGGAGCTTAACATGTCCAAATATGGATTGTAATAGATGAAAATTGTAGATCGGAAAGATACGAATCCAACAAAATTGACGGATTGTTAATTGGAGTTATAGATCTCATTTTATTTAAGTTTTAGTAAAGGACTCCAAAACTGCAAATTGCAAAAGTAAACTGCGAAGAATTTTCTATGGGCTGTTTCGGCCACTTAAATTGTGCAATAAATTCCGGCCTTTTGGGATATGAAGATACATGGTATTAAGTATCTCTTGTCCAAAAATGAGCTCATTCTGACTTAAAATGACCAAGTTATGACCATTTCAATATCTGTGATTTTCCGACGAAAATAGCTATAACCGGAGTTCTATAACTCCGATGGCCACGAAATTTAAACTGGAGCATCACATTAACATGTATATGCCAAGAGCTCAGAATTTCTGGAGTTGAGCATGATGGGGCTAATTTCTTAAGCCACACACTAAAAATGATTTTTGAAAAATAGTAAAAGAAATTAAAAAATGAAGGAAAAATACTTTTTGGGTATGAAATACATGTATATGTGTTTGGACAAAGGATGGAAAAATAATAAATTGATTTGATGTTTTAGTGATTAGGATATGGGATCCAGCTTGCTGGATTGAAAAATCTGATGAATCCAGCTTGCTGGATTGAAAAAACAGTTTACTGAATTGAAAATATGTTGAATCCAGTTTGCTGGATTGCAGTTTAGTTTGTTGGATTGACCATCTAGATACTGGATTTAGAATCCAGCTTGCTGGATTCCAAATCTGGGTTCCTGGATTGGTATTTGATTTATATGTTCAAGAAAAACATATAATATATGATATTAAAGTATTTAAATCATATAACTATGATGATAGTAATGATTGAAAAATCATGATAAATAGTAATAATTATTTAAAAATTATTGCGAACTTATGAAAAATATTTTGACTGTTAATAAAACTATCTGAAATAATTGTTAAGTCTTATGCAGAGTTTAATTGAACTTAAACTCGTGAATTGTCTGACTAGACCGCCGGGATGTTAGATTTGTGTCGGATTCAACACAGACTTAAATACTCTGACCTGATGCTAAGTTTTATGTGTTGAATAGACTGATAGGATTATGTGCTATATGTTTAGGTTATTCTATGTATATATATTATATTATTATATTGTGATGATATTATTCTAATATTGGAGATCTATATTACTAATATTAGGTCTTCAGATAAATCGATATAAATTGCATAGCGGTAATCAACGGTTCAGGCAAGTTTATTTTTACTTAACTCTACTAAGAGTTGTTTCATTTGGATATGCTTATGGTTAATCATTGATGATTGCCATGTATAATTGTACTATGTACATATTGCATGTATAAGTCAGGTATGAAAGGCTGATCACCTTCATTACCCTTCGGTTCAGATATAATTGTTCATGTAAAATACTTGTTCAGTCAAAATTTTGTTCCTGCTAGTTCACAATTATATTGTTAAATTATAGCCAGCCAATTATTCAAATCATTTCAATCATGATATATCGTTATATTATTGAACTTAAACTTGTTGGGCAATCCTTATGTTCACCCTTGCTATATAATGATAAAACATTGCAGATAAAGACGAATGCGTCGGATACAAGGACAGGTAAACTAAAGATAGTTTTAGTGTTAGGATATGTGTGCAGCTAAATTGTATAAGTATTGTATGTTAATAATGTTATGTGTTAGAAAAGTTATGAAATGTGTATTAAGTTAAGGTTACTCGACCTTGGGGATTATGTATAAGTTATTGTATAAATAATTTATGTTTATATCTTCCGCAAATATAGTTGAATATTTATAGAATGATCGAACTGGATCCGAGGTGATTTAGGACCTGGATAAGGGGCCCTCACAACAACACTTAAAAGATGATGTTTTTATAAAAAAAACGTTTTGGTGTTTTTTTACAACATTTTTAACAAAACGTTATAGATACATATTCAAAAATGTTATGTATTTATAAGGGCAATTTTTTGTTTTAAATAGATAACGTTTTTAAAAAAAACGTTATCTATGTAAAAAACATGGAGCAAAAATTAAAAACGCAGAAGTGAAAATTTGAAATTAAAACAAGGACCATAGTTCTTTAGATCTACTTTCTTCTCTTTCCTATCTCTATACTTTCTCTCTCTAGGATGGAGGTAGCGATGTCCTTGTGTCACCCTAATTTGAAGCTTCTTCTGGTTACCCTTAACGAGAAAGGTTGTAGCTATTACACAATTCTGTGTGAACGAATGCCTCATCGGCTACACTCAAGATGTCTCTTCGCTCGATTTGATGACTGCGATTCTGAAAGGAGGAAACATCGACCTGTCCAGTTCGTCAAAGTCTGGTGCGTGGATACCGCCGTCGCTGGCGATGCTTATAAGGAATCACGAATTGCTAATGTTGCTCAAAACTTTGGTATGACGTTGATTTGTATGACGTTGTTTGTAACGCCCGAGAATTTTGAATTGTCAATGAATTAAATTTTTATTTAATTATGTGGATTAAATGAATTTAATTAATTTATTATGTGAGTAAGATGTTCGAAGGTCGTTCTATGACCTAGAACATATGGATGTGGTTAGTATTTTGGCTTTGTGCTAGAATTAATTGTTGTGAGTTATCAAGACGAGAACGAAGGTTTTCGGAGATTGTATGCGTAAAAACACTATTCATCCGATGTCGTTCGGAGCTAGGGTTTGAAATTCTGAGAAACACGTAATGTTAGAATATGACGATATTATGGAATATCCAATAATATTTTCGTTATGGCAAACGAAGTTTTTGCCTGCGGACTTAAAACCTAAGGGTTTGTGAAAGAGGTTTCCGAAAGGGAAATGTAATGCGTATAGTCGTTTCGATTAATATACGTATGGAATATGAGTATTATACTAGTATGTATACGAGTAGGATATGAAGAATAGTACGACGTATAATACGATTATTATATGAATATTATACGAAGAGAATACGTGAATAATACGCGTAGAATACGAGTTGTATTATTATAGTATGAGCTAAGGATTTTATCCAATCCAATTGGACTTGGATTAATAACAAGCCCAATGAATTAAGTATACCAGCCCAAGTCAAGGCCAAATATTAGATTGGTTAAAGCCCAATGTTTATTAATGTCAAGCCCAATCCAAAGAATTAAACCGTGGGTCAAGGAATGGGTAAAACCCATGGGAAAACCCATGGGGATGACCCATGGGCAAGGTGGGTGGGGCACTTGGTGTGCAAGGCAACTGAATCACTTGGTCACCAAGTATTTTACTTGGTGACAAAGTGGTAAATAAGTAAGGAGGTGGAGAATTGGACTATTTTGCCCCTCATTTGTTTTTCTATAAATATAAGGCTTATGTTGGCCATTTGGTGGTTTTACAAAGTTTGCCCAATATATTTGAGAGAGAGAAAAGAGCTAGAACCTTATAATCCTTCTACTTCCAAGCAAACCAATAGATGTTTATCAAGAACGTTAATTGCTTCAAAGGTAAATTCTCATAAACCGTAATCTTCATCCTTTTCGATTTCTTTCTCATAGAAGAATCGTAGATTGGTGGAGCATGTTTATTGAAGAGAGATAAGGATGCCTAGTAATGACCAAATCATTGATAGGTCATGACCAAATAAGAAATCATAAGTGGTTATGTGAGTTAAAACCATAAAAAGTCTTGAATGTGAACTTAGTTTTGAATGAACGTTTAAGAATCGATATAGCTAAGGAATGTCCATATTGTTTGGTTAGGATGTAGATACGAAGTCCATGGAGTATTCCATGTGATTTGGCTTTAAGAACATTAGTAACGAAGTTATGGCGAATTGTACGGAAATAAACGTTAAACGTCGAAAACGTATAAAGTCCGGATTAAAGGTCAAAAGTTGCCGTGTGACTTGAAAACGTTGGTTTCCAAAGTCAACATGTGAGTTAAGGTAATTAAGAGTCGTTGGCGAAAGAATCGCCGCATTCCAACTTATAACGAAGAAATCGAGTATTGAACGGACGAAAACGTTAAACGAATACTTAAAATGAAATTAAAGGGGAATTTCGAGTTAACGAATTCGGAAATATGAAATTCTTATACGAACATGTAAAAGATGTAATTCCCGACTTATAGTCTTTCGAATGGGTCAATTCAGATGTAAAACAAACAAATTAGGAAGTCCGGAGTTTCGTTTAGAAACCAAACTATTTTGGCCAACTGGTGCATGCAGACTGTAAGCGGCCAATGTCACCAAAACCAAGATACAAAGTGGTGGCGTTGTGATTGCGGACTTCGATCGAGTACCCTGCTAACTCACATCGCAGCGCCACTAGAATATATAGGATGTCGCGCCACAGCGCCGGCAGTAGAAAAAGGTTGACCAAGTTAGTTTTTGTTTCATTTTGAATGAAGACTTAATGTAAGACATTGAAAGTACTTAATGTACATGATAAGACTTACCTTAAATAACTTGTAAGGTGTTAATATAAGAAGATCTAGTAAGGTTTAATAGTAATTAAATGAAGAACACAAAGACATAATGAGTGAACCGTGAATGACGTTCAACGTTGGTAATTAACCATTTATGATCGAATGTCCGTTAAGGATGTAAGAACGTTAATGAAACGTAACGAAGTATAAAGAATTGAATCAACTTTAATAACGAAGTTAATTCAAATAAAACATAGAAGAGAAAGATGTTGGTTAGAACCGTAAAGTTAGTTTATGTGATAACTAATTACAGTGTGCTATGAGAATGTATCATATAGATCCTGTAAAGACTGATAATAGTTGAATTGTATATTGAAGACGCTTGAAGGCAAGTCTTTCTTAACGCTTGTCTGACCTTCGTGTTAGTAAAGTTTTTACGTGATGCATGTTATACAATGTATGAATGGTAAATAGAAAAGAGTCGATACCTATTTTATTCGGGCTAGACAAGTATGGAAGAGTTGATTGATTTGTTACAAGTCTGTTGATATAGAACTGTTAACGCTATTCTATGCCAATTATTTGGTACGGATGAGAAGGTAAGTTTGTTTATGTATAAACAAAAGTATTTGCATCGATTATTCGATGGGAACGCGAGGTTGCCAAATGTTGAATGTAAATACGATTAACGTAAGAGTGTTGATCAACATATAGTAGAATAGACTGATCACCTAGAAGTGCTTGTAAGTAAAGACGGGTGGATGGCCTTAGTGCCGGATATCCTTTTCAAGTATGAAAACGAAAAGAGTATGTTCATGATCTATTGACCGGTTCATAATTCCTAAGCTATTATATATACTCGGGAATTGTTATATGAGAAGTATTAGTCAAGTATTTCATAATGCTTCATAGATAATTGTTCAGATATGGAGATTTAGCATGTAATTGTTGATGTGATATTCATATGATTCTGTGTTAAGACTTGCTGAGCTAGTTATGCTCATTCTTACTTGAACCATATGTTTGCAGCTAAAGCCGAACGAACTGAGAGTTCTATGAGAGATAAAGGCAAGGCTAAGATGGACAATTAATCGTCCTATAATAGACTAGTATATTTGTATGTAATACACTTATGAAGAACAATAAATGTATTCGGTTATGAACCTGTAAAATGATTTATTATAGATGTAATACAAAGATAGTAATTACACTCATTTTGTTATTATTTCAATGTAATGATTATATGGAATGTAGTATCGTGGAGCACCATCTAACGGGTTGGAAGATACCCGGATTTGGGGGCGTCACAGGTTGGTATCAAAGCATTAGGTTATAAAACTTAAGGCTAATAACCTCGTAGGAAAGGAAGAGTCCGAAGAAAGTTAACTTGAGTCAAATGAGTTAATAAGGTATTGAGGAAACTCAGTTCCAAAAGATTTAAAAGATGGAAAGTAACCCTAAATAGATTAAATGTGATTTGTGCTTATATTATTGTGTATTATGTACTAATCAATTTGTTATGTGTTATTGTAGATGTCGGTTGATAGCTTGATGTATAGGGATATACATGTGATCAGCGAGGAGTCCGTGAACCGAGTCGAGTCGAGGCAGAGACACAATGCCTATAAGCAGACATACACAATAGTGATTCTAGAGGAGTGAGGCAGGGAATATTACTCGGAGGATGATTATTCTGAGGAGACCATGGGGATAACATCATATTTGAATATGATGATTGATGTGGAGGATAACATGGAGGTGACATCGATTAATACGGTGATGCCTACCCTAGAGTCTACACCTACCGAGACTATGAGGGCAATGTACCTCTCGGTGCTTGGCCAGTAACGTCTGTAACACCACATATGGTGCGAAGACCGGAAAGAAGAGATCAGTGATCTCTATGGGGCGAAAGAGTCTGCAGAGTCAGACTATGAGATTGAGCACGATGAGAAAGTGCTCATGACTGACAAGTCCGAGGAATATAAGAATGAGGTCATAAAACTTCGCAAGAAACTGGTTGAAAAAGACCAGAAGATAGCACGAATGTCATATATAAATGACAGTGCGCACGAGGATTTCAAGCTTAAGATAGCTTGTTATTCTATTGAGTTGGGACAGACTCGACATACTATAAGTCGAGATATTGTGTTGATTCTAGCGAATCAGAAGCATGAGAATGCTGTTAGACAGTATTAGGAGTAGTATGGTGAATACTTTTGTGTAGTACGTAAAACCCTCTTTTGTATAATTAAAGGGTAGTCTTTTTGTAAATTCCAATTTTTTTAGAAGTCAATCGCGGGATGTATATGTAATAGCTTTTGGGCTATGGAAAGTAACTTGTAAATTGTTTTGAACTATAAAGAAGCATTTTAATATAAGGAAGTTTTTATTTTTAATTTTCTTTGTTGTGTATGAGTTATTGTCCAATTGTTTGACGACTAATAACGAAGTAAGTAAATAAGTAATAACGGAAATTTATTTATTTAATCACAAATGCTGCCAAGAAGAAGACAACGTAACCAAGAAGCGAAATCGCATAATGAGAATGAGGGGGGTCCTAATAACCCAATGCATGAGTTCGTTAATTTATTAACGGCTACATTTAACCAAGCTGGGGGTAGAGCACCCGTAGGACCTAGGGTAGCCCGAACGACTACCTTTAAGGAATTTAAAAGTGTTGGTCCACCCGAATTTAAGGGAACAACGGACCCAATGGAGGCCCAGACATGGGTCAAGAAAATAGAGAAGGCGTTTGTTATTACAAACGTAGTTGAGGCGCAAAAGATCTCTTTTGTGACCTATATGATGAAGCAGGAAGCCAACTACTGATGGGAGGCTCACCAGGGTGGGGCTAGAGCAGAAGCTGTTACATGGGAACAGTTTAAGATGGTATACTATTTCCCTATTAGCATGCAAGGGAGAATGGATATTAAGTTCTTAGAACTTAAGCAGGGGGACATGACTGTTCCCCAATATGCGGCCAAATTCAATGAATTGGCAAGGTTCGCTCCACACCAAGTAGACACGGAGGAGAGGAAGGCTCATAGGTTTGAGTAAGGTCTAAAACCCTGGCTCTATAGTAGGATATTGGTTTTTCAGAGTGCTTCCTACGAGACCATTCTAGAAAAGGTGATAATAGCGAAGGGTGGTAGCGAGGCATTGACCCAGTACCACAAGGAAATGAAGAATAAGAGTAAGGGAGAGGGAGGAAATAAGGCAGAGGTTGCCAGTGGAAGTGGCAATATGCCTAAGAGGAAGAGTTTTAACCCTGGGAACACTGGGGTAAAACAAGGGGATCCTAAACGGAGGATGGAGGCGTGTAAGACATACGGTAAGACTCATCTGGGAGTCTGCCTGAAACGGAAGACCGGTTGTTATAACTGTGGTCAGGAGGGTCATATATCTCCCAACTGTCCTAATCCTAAGAAAAGTCGGGGATGTTTTGTTTGTGGGTCGGTAGACCACATGGCAAGAAATTGCCCAAAGAAAGGGGCGGAGGGTAGTAAGGGTTCTAGTAGTGGTAATTTAGTCATTACTGGACCAACACCATCATTGGGTGAGCCCTCGGCCAACGCGTTTAATATAACCAGATCCAATCTGCGGTTGCATCAACGGATGTAATGTGAGGTATCATTCCAGTTAACGAAATAAATGCTTATGTGTTATTTGACTCGAGTGCTACTTGTTCTTTTATAGCATGTGGATTTTCTCAGCAATTGGGATTAAATCCTAAAAAATTAGAAATACCTTTAGACGTTAAGGTAGCAAACGAGGAGATAATTCCCATTGAACACATTCATAGGAATTATTTCGTAGATATCAAGGGTAATAGATTATCGGTAGATCTTTTACCGATAAGGTTAAGAGAATTCGATGTGAATCTCAGTATGGATTGGTTAATTAACCATAAAGCAATAATAGATTATCATAGAAAGAGTGTAAACCGGAGGCTTCCTAAGAAACCTGAGGTGGTGTTTTATGGAAATAAATCACCAGGACGTACTTGTTGTCTAACCATGACACAAGCTAGGAAGATGCTAAAGAAGGGGTGTAAGGGTTATCTGGAACAGATAGCGGTGGTTCAAGAATTCGTAGATGTGTTTCCGGAGGAGTTACCCGGTATTCCGCCAGATAGAGATGTAGAATTCGTGATTGATTTGTTGCCGGGTACGTCACCAGTTTCAAAGGCACCATATAGGATGGCGCCAGTTGAGATGAAGGAGTTAATGGTTCAGTTACAGGAACTATTTGATAGAAAGTACATTCAACCAAGTGTGTCACCGTGGGGAGCACCAGTGTTGTTTGTAAAGAAGAAGGACGAATAGTTACGACTTTGTATCGACTATCAAGAGTTGAACAAGTTAACGATTAAGAATAAATACCCGTTGCCCAGGATCGATGATCTATTTGATCAGTTGAAAGGGGCAAAGTATTTTTCTAAGATAGATTTACGCACAGGGTATCATCAACTGAAAGTGAGGAAGGAAGATATACCTAAGACGACGTTCAGAACTCGTTACGGGCATTATGAGTTTTTGGTTATGTCATTTGGGTTGACGAATGCGCCAGCCGCGTTCATGGATATGATGAACAGAGTGTTCAAACAGTATTTGGACCAGTTCGTCGTAGTGTTCATTGATGATATTCTAGTCTATTCTAAGACACCAGAAGATCATGCTGAACATCTAAGAATAGTGTTAGAAACACTACGAAGGGAAAAGTTATATGCGAAATTCACTAAGTGTGAATTTTGGCTCGAACCAGTGCAGTTTCTAGGACATGTTATAGACAAAAATGGTATATCCGTAGATCCAGCGAAAGTGGAAGCGGTGAATGAGTGAGAGCAATCGAAAATGCCAACCGAGGTTAGGAGTTTTTTGGGGTTAGCGGGATACTATAGAAGGTTCATTCAGGACTTTTCTAAATTAGCTACTCCGCTGACAAATCTGACAAGGAAGTCGGTGAAGTACGAGTGGACAAAAAAGTGTGAGCGTAGTTTTCAAGAACTAAAAAGGAGGTTAAGTGAGGCACCTGTATTATCTTTACCAGATGATACGGGGAATTTTGTAGTTTATAGCGATGCTTCGCATAGAGGACTAGGATGCGTGCTTATGCAGCATGGCAAGGTCATTGCGTATGCATCACGTCAGTTAAAGGATTATGAGAAGGTCTATCCTACTCATGACCTAGAACTGGCAGCTGTAGTGTTTGCTTTAAAAATGTGGAGACATTATTTATACGGGGAAAAATGTGAGATATACACGGACCATAAAAGTCTAAAATATATCTTCACAAAGGAGTTGAACATGAGGCAGAGAAGGTGGTTAGAATTGATAAAAGATAATGATTGTGATATCATATATCATCCGGGGAAATCGAATGTAGTAGCCAACGCGTTGAGTCGGAAGGGTAGAGAGAAACTGTCAATGTTAAAGACTCAGAATGAGTTAATAACAGAGATGCCGAGGATGAAATTAGAAGTTAAGTTACCAAGAGAAATGGGAGAGATGTTATTTGCAATAGAAACTCGACCAACGATAGTAGAATGGGTTAAAGAAGTATAGCTAAGTACTGAAGAATGCAAGCAGATGAAGAAGATAACGAAGGATGACGTGAAGACTAAGTATAACCTTGATAAAGAAGGTTTACTTTGTTTTGAAGGAAGAATTTGGATTCCCAATAATTTCTAGTTGAAAGAAGAGATTATGTGCGAGGCCCATAGTTCGACGTACTCGATACATCCTGGTATTACTAAGATGTATCAAGACCTTCGTCAGAACTTTTGGTGGCCGAACATGAAGAGGGAGATTGCAAAATATGTTAGTAAGTGCTTAACTTGTCAGAAAGTTAAGGCTGAACACCAAAGACCGAGTGGACTGATACAACCACTGGAGATTCCGAAGTGGAAATGGTAGCATATCACCATGGACTTTGTGGTGGGACTTCCAACGATAAGAAAAGGATACGATGCTATTTGGGTAATAGTGGATCGGTTAACTAAATCGGCTCATTTTCTACCAATAGGAGTTAGGTATAACCTAGAGCAGTTAGCTAAGCTTTATGTCAAAGAAATCATTTCTAGACATGGAGTACCTATTTCGATCGTGTCCGATCGTGATCCACGATTCACGTCGAACTTTTGGAGGAGTTTGCAAGAGCAAATGGGAACGTAGTTGAGATTGAGTACGGCGTATCATCCACAGACGGATCAAGGGATTAAGGGATGGGTAAAACCCATGGGGATGACCCATGGGCAAGATGGGCCGGGCACTTGGTGTGCAAGGCAAGTGAATCACTTGGTCAACAAGTATTTTACTTGGTGACAAAGTGGTAAATAAGTAAGGAGGTGGAGAATTGGACTATTTTGCCCCTCGTTTGTTTTTCTATAAATATAAGGCTTATGTTGGCCATTTGGTGGTTTTACAAAGTTTGTCCAACATATTTGAGAGAGAGAAAAGAGATAGAACCTTATAATCCTTCTACTTCCAAGCAAACCAATAGACGTTTATCAAGAACGTTAATTGCTTCAAAGGTAAATTCTCATAAACCGTAATCTTCATCCATTTCGATTTCTTTCTCATAGAAGAATCGTAGATTGGTGGAGCATGTTTATTGAGGAGAGATAAGGATGCCTAGTAATGACCAAATCATTGATAGGTCATGACCAAATAAAAAATCGTAAGTGGTTATGTGAGATAAAACCATAAAAAGTCTTGAAAGTGAACTTAGTTTTGAATGAACGTTTAAGAATCGATATAGCTAAGGAATGTGCATCTTGTTTGGTTAGGATGTAGATATGAAGTCCATGGAGTATTCCTTGTGATTTGGCTTAAAGAACATTAGTAACGAAGTTATGGCGAATTGTACGGAAATAGACGTTAAACGTCGAAAACGTATAAAGTCTGGATTAAATGTCAAAAGTTGTCGTGTGACTTGAAAACGTTGGTTTCCAATGTCAACACGTGAGTTAAGGTAATTAAGAGTCGTTGGCGGAAGAATTGTCGCATTCCGACTTATAACAAAGAAAACGAGTATTAAACGGACGAAAACGTTAAACGAACGCTTAAAAATGAACTCAAAGGTGAATTTCGAGTTAACGAATTCGAAAATATGAAATTCTTATACGAACACGTAAAGGATGTAATTCCTGACTTATAGGCTTTGACATCCCAGATATGAGACCCCAGATTTTATGAATAAAGATTTAATTTTCTCGAAATATTTTTTTAATATTATGGTGTGGATTTGAGATAATGTTATAGTTGTGGGTAGTATTTATAAATTTTTCAAAGTATGCAAGTTGTCATATTATATTCGATTGGTCGGGGAATATTTGTTTTATCAGGGAATATTAGATGCAATAATGCACAATCATTGGTGGACCCATAATGAAATTATTGTCGGATTGAGACAACGACAAAAATATTTTATGAAAATAACGGCGAAAGTTTTACCGTTAATACTATTGAACTACTCGGTAGTAAAAGTACAGTAATACGCGTGGTTGCATAGTAGCACACAGTATTAATTATTGATGCTTATGTTATAAGTCACTCCGTTTTGTTGGTATTATTAATGTAATAATACAGAAAATCTTTTTATATAAAACAAAATACTTTTATAAAGTTATTCTATAAATAGAATATATTATATTCTATTATGCATAGTGTTGCATAGTTTCTTCATAGTATTTTGCATAGTAAAATCTTTTTATATAAAATAGAATACTTTTATAAAGTTATCTATTTTATTAGACAATAATTAGAATATATTATATTTTATTATGCATAGTGTTTTGCATAAAGGCCTATATAGTGTTTGCATAGTAAAATCTTTTATAAAGTTATTCATTTTATTAGATTATAAATAGAATATATTATATTTTTATTTAAAAGATTTTTCTTTAAATATGGATTTGTCGATTAAAGTAAATCAATCCGGACCGTTCATGAGTTAATTACTATGCGCCATTTTCTATAAATAGAAGCTCATTCATTCATTATTTCTTACGAATTCACTAAAACTCTAGAGAGAGAAACTATAGAGAGAAAGAAGAAAAGTGTTCTGCTACTTCACTACTTCTATATCTAGTACTCTTCTTTCTAAGGTAAGGAATATTATTTGTTGTACTCGTAAGGGGTACTCTTTCTTTCTTATTTATGAAGAGAACTTCTGTTATTCCATTCTTTATTATTCTGTTGGAATAACTTTATATCTGCCAACTACCCTATACTTGTTGAAATTCTTACATTATTCCATTCTTTATTATTATGTTGGAATAACTTTGTCTATGCAAAGTAATCTTTGCATACATGGTGAAATTCTTCTAATATTCCATTCTTTATTATTACATTTGGAATACCACATGCATGCGTTTTACGCCGCACACAGTTCCGTTATTTATTATTACGTTGGAATATCACATGCATGCGTTTTCTGTGGGACTGAGTTCCGATTATTTATTATTCTGTTGGAATATCACAGCTTATGTCTTGAATTTTGCACGACTGGTTCCGTTATTATTATTACTGTAGAATAACCTATCTATCTGAATCCGCATGCATGGTGATTTCTTTTGTTATTCCATTCTTTATTATACTCAGTTGGCTAAAGTTTTGACTTCTATACTCCATGACATTAGTGGAATATCCTTGATATTTGCGCTTCATCTAGTATCTTTTCATGGAAATATTCTTCTAAGCATTCTTGAATTTTACTCTACAAAGCAGTATCATGTTGACAATTTGGACATTATCAGTTCCTAGATAAATTAATTCTTGAACTTGTTTTATTGAATTCTTATATCATTGTCATCATCCTCATGTTTAATTTTTTTTTGAAAGTCATCTGTGGCATGTAGTGCATAGATGGACATGGTATGATTATGACCGGGGATTATTCGGTACAATCATAACCGTAATGTTACAAATGATGTGGAAAAAGTCCCCATTGGCCCGTAGTGCATTAATGGACAATTTTTGGTATTATTATGGCTATGGATTCTCTTTGGCCGTAGTGCAAAGATGAATTGTTTTATGGCATGATAAGGAACGTTGATGAAAACATGATTATCTTTAGCCGTAGTGCATGGATAATTCGTGGTCGTGATACTAAAGAATATCCTTGGCCTGTAGTGCAGGGATGATTTGATGATGTTGATTATTTATTAAGCTGAGTCTTAGTAATAAAAGTCATGAAAAACCTTTTAAATCATAGAAATAGTAGATTTTATTCTCTACTTGACTCTTCTAATGGATTGCTTGTTCCGCTGCAGTTAAACTTGATAGTTATTATATTTTATCAGTTTAACAACATTGAAAACTAACGATAAATTATTACGCATTATCTTAGTCATAATATTTCTTCTTTGGGCTAGTTGAGCTCACCCTTTCTTTCATTGTTCTCTTGAGAAATGAGAATGTAGGCTGGGACTAGTCGGGAACAGTGATGGTCCTAGATGGTGCATTAGTAGTCCTCACTATTCTGCGTGAAATAGTGTGATAATAATTGTAATGAGGACTCCTTTTGAGTTTGTATACTCTCTAGTAGACAATATTTGTATTCAAACATACGATTTATGTTTTGTCGTATTGTACCACGATAGTTGTATTATTAAGTTGTATTTGAATTACATACCATGTATCTCAAGCGACTCAAGATGGGTAATGTATACCTAATTTTGGGGCGTCACACCGATTTTAGAAATTATAAATGAGAATTTTATAAATAAAATTATTATTTATGAGATATGTTGGTGTGAGTATGTGTATGTCATATATTGTAGAATATATGAATTGATGTGAAGAGAATGTTATATATTAATTTTAATATATATAAATATTTAATTGAATTATTTATTGAGTTAAATAAATAAAATTTGTTTTGATTATAGAGTAATGTAATTAAGTGTAGCAGATTAATTAAATGAATATTTAGTATTTAATTTAATTAATATAATAATTTTATGTTATAGTTCTAATTTAATTGAGATAATTAAATTAGATGAGTTATCATGATAATTGTTACACAAAATTATAATTAACAAGTAAATATAATTATGTGAAAATTTGATGAGATTGATTGATGTTAAGCTATTGATTAATTAAAATAATGAGTATTTGCCAAACATGGTCTTAGGCTTTTCAAGTTCAAATTGGTGTAACCTATGTATTAACTAGTAATTAGTATATCTAATAATTACTAGGAGTTACATATATTATATATTACTAGTATTGTATATTATATGTATATACTACAAGTTAGTATGTTAGTTTTAGAAAACAAACCAAAGAAAGAAGAAGAGAGTTAGAGAGAGTTGTAGGAGAAGAAGAAGAGGAAGAAAAAGAAGAAGAAGAAGGAAAGCTTTGAGAAGACAAAACAAGCCCCATCATCATCATCTCCATCCCTCTCTTAAATTCATACTAATAAAGTTATAATCTAAATTCCTTGTTTTAATTATATTTTTATGTTCTTCATAATGTAGATAATTGTTATGTAGAAGTTGTATTGAGAAATTGAGAGAGATAGAGAGAAATAGAGGAATTGAGATGAGCTAGAAGAAGAAGAAGAAAAAAAAAAGCTAGAAGAAGGTAACTTCTAAACTCTTATTTAATCCTTGATTTTTTTTTGGTAGATTTATGTTCTAGGGTAGTAGATCATGCTTAATCTGTTTGTATTGATTTAATCTTGGATTATCAAGAATCAAACACGAGGATTCAAGAAAGAAAATGAAATGGAAAGAAAATTTGAAGAACAAAATTCGTATGTTTTTAGTAATTGTGGACATATCTTGTGAAATTCATACCTCTTTGGGTATAATGAGTTAGAAAGTGAGCCTTAATTCAAATCGAAGATATGGAAGTAAGCTATATTCTGAAAGTGGAATCACATGAAAACTCTTGGTAGATTTCTTGCAATGTACATTTTAGTAAAGAAAATTTGGTTTGAAGGAAAATAATATGTCCGAAAATAAAAAGCATTACGGTTTCGACTTTGAAAACTTCATATAAATTCGTGTTTTTGAATCAAAGAAACTTAAAAGCGCAAAGTTATAGATATGGAAGTTTACTAGCTAGACCAGGTGAGATTGAGCCATTTTATGGACCGGATCATGTCCGAAATAAATTGTTTAGTAAGGATGTCCGTAAAATGAAATTTTCTAGACTAGTTGATGAATTACGAGAATCTGATTTAGATGGATAAGGAATTACGACTTTAAGGCCTAGATGAGGTTGTAGTACACTAAGTAAGGGTTAATTTTATATAAGAAGGAACAAAAACGGACATGTAACGAACGAGTTACGTTAAAAACGAAAACAACGTTTTGTTAAAGAAATTGTGAAGATGAGTTTTATAATTCTATTTGAATTAAGATTTTGGGTGATGATATATTTTGATGATTAAAAATTTGATTTGACATATGTAATGAGTATATATATGTGTTATCATATTCTATGCATAATTAACCATTTAAAATCAAGAGTTGAGATAAGTTAATGTGTGCACATAACTTGCTCGATAAAATGCCTAAGAGTAATAGTGTTTTCTAAACTTTGGTATACAAAGTGTCTAACTAATGGCTAATATTAGATATCTAAGTATGAAAAGATGATAATACAAGAAGAATAATGGAAAGAAATCGAAAAGGGTAATTTTTGATTTAAGAAGGAAAATTAAACATGTAAACAATGTGTTGAATATGCATTTCTGAAACCAAAGTGGTATAATAAAATGGTGTGATATATGCACATTAAACTACAAGTGTGATAGTCTAGCATGTGTGTGGTGATGAAAATGAAAAATAAAACCGAGTTGCTTATAAAATAGTTAGATGTCTATAAAGACATTATAAAGGATAATAAGATAAAGTAAGGTCTTAGAAAAAATTTGACCATGAGATTGAGTATTGATTTTATTAATTATCAATCTCACATACAGTGTAGGTTGTGCAAGGACGCGAAGTATTAGCGTGTTGGTAAAACGCCGGTAAAGGCAAGTCTTTCAGTTCCTTTTTGCTATGTGAACTTGATGATGATCTGCTTTAAAATTTTAGTGTATGATGTATTATATATGTCAAAAGTATGAAATGTGAAAGTCAATCTATGACTATGATGATTGAACTTTGAATGTTGATTGAGTAATGAACTCAATCTTTATAGTTGTTATAAGTAATACAACATGTATGTTATGTTTGTTTATGATTATTCTTGTATGTTGAGCATGTTATTATGTGATACGTGATGCATGAAAACTGTTAGATTTTGCTAAGCCGTCGAGCTCATTCTTGCAAATAACCATTTTTGCAGATTCAAGAATTGAAGGTAACGCTATGTGATACTTGATTGTTATGGATCAAAAGTGATATATGAAGATTTAATATCCTAGCTAACTTGTTATTCTTGTAAACCATGTCTAATGTTTCGGTAAATGTATTAATGTTATAATTGTAATATTGTTTTGCGAATGTAAACTTGTGACGCCCCCAAAATTAGGTATACATCACCCATCTTGGGTAGTCAGATACATGGTACAGAATTTAAATACAATTTACTAATATAATTATAAATATGCAATCTGACATAAAGCTGTGAGTTTGAATACAAATATTGTCTACTAGATATTATACAAACTCAAAATGAGTCCTCATTACAATTATTATCACACTATTTCACAGAATAGTGAGGACTACTAATGCTATCCTCTGGACCATTACTCCGTTCCCCGACTCGTCCCAGCTATGTTCTCATTTCCTGAAGAGAACGGTGAAAGAGAAAGGTGAGCTCAACTAGCCCGATGAAATATTATGACTAAGATAATGCGAATAAATTATCATTAGCCTTGATAATTAAAGCGATAAAATATAATAAACATCAAGTTTAACTACAGCGGAACAACAATCCATTAAAAGAGTCAAGTAGAAAATAAAATCTACTATCTTTTATGATTTAAAAGGTTTTTCATCAATTGTTATAGCTGAGACTCATCTTTAATAAATAATCCACATCATTGAATCACCCACACTTTTCTGACCAAGGATATTCTTTAGTATCACGACCACAATTATTCATGCACTCTGAGGGCGAGAATAGTTGTGTATTCATTAATAGTCATGATCATGCCAACAAGCATCCATCAATGCACTACTGACCCTTTGAGAATTTTTACCACATCATTTGTAACATTACGGTCGATGATTACACCGAATAGTCTCTGGTCATAATCATACCAAGTCCATCTATACACTACTGAGGCCACAGATGACTTTAAAAAAATATAAACATGAGGATGATGACAATGATATAAGAATTCAATAAAACAAGTTCAAGAATTATTTTATCCGGGAATTATTAACGTCCAAATTGTTAACATGATCTTTGTTTTGTAGAGTAAAATTCAAGAATGATCGAAGAATATTTCCATGAAAAGATCTTTGGATGAAACGCAAATATCGAGGATATTCTACTAATTTCATGGAGTATAGAAGTTAAAGTTTTAACCAATTGGGTATAATAAAGAATGGAATAACAAAAGAAATCACCATGCATGCGATAGATAGCCGCCGCATGCGAGTTATTCCAATGAATAATAAATAACGGAACCGGTCCCACGTAAAAGCGAACGAGCGAGGATATTCCAATAGAATAATAAAGAATGGAACCGAATCCGGCGTAAAACACACCAGACGGGATGTTCCAACGAATAATAATAAAAAGGCGGAACCGGTCGGTGTAAAACACAGAGACATGATGTTCCAACGAATAATAATAAAAGCGGAACCCGGTCAGGTGTAAAACACAGACGAGGATGTTCCAATGAGAATAATAATAAAAAAAGCGGAACCGAATCGGTGTAAAACACCTACGAGACGGGATGTTCCAATAGAATAATAGAAGAATGTCACCAAGTATAGGGTAAACCACAGTATCTGAGTTATTCCAACGAATAATAAGCAATGGAATAACAACAGTTCTCTTCATGAATAAGAAAGAATAACACCCCTTACTTTTGGTAGGAGATTGAATCTGCGGGTAGTGTAGTAACAAAATACTCTTCTTCTTTCTCTCTTATTCTCTCTATACATTTCTCTCTCTAAAGCTTGAATGAATTAAGTGAAAATAATGAAGCACTAGGCCTCTATTTATAGAAGATTTCTAGCTTAGCACCTACCATGTGAAAAGCCAAGTGGCTTGACGGTGGGTGATGTGAAAAGAAAAGTGGTTTGGCCTTTTGTAATGTGAAGCGACAAGTGGTTTGGCGCTTTGTAATGTGAAATGACAAGTGGTTCGGCCTTTTAATGTGAAGCGGAAAGTGGTTTGGCGTCTGGTAAAGGTAATTACTATTGTGAAGGTAATAATTACTATTCACAAGGGTAATTACTATTGTGAAGGTAATTACAATTGTGAATGTAAATACTATTGTGAAGGTAATTACTATTCACAAAGGTAATTACTATTGACGAAGGTAATTACTATTGTGAAGGTAAATACTATTGTGAAGGTAATTACTATTGACGAAGGTAATTACTATTCACAAAGGTAATTACTATTGACGAAGAGACTCTTAGATGATGACATATGGGCCCCCCATAAAATAATCAAACTTACCACAAGCGTCTCATAACAGACTCTTTATATACATTAAGGATTGAATAAATATTACCACAAATCATTTTATTTTTAATCAACACATATTTAATCTTTCAATAATTATTAATCATTTATAACTTGTCGTCTCAATTAATAATATAATATATTATCTGAGATATCTTGTGACAATAATTGAATCAATAATATAAGAGATATGATCGTGAATTCTTTGTAGCAATAATTGAAAGCATAGGTGAGTGACTTCTCACGTAAGCATCGATAATCAATACTGTGTGCTACTATACAACCCACAGCGTATTCTTGTACTTTTACCACCGGGTAGTTCAGCAGGTTTTAACGGTAACACCTCTCCGTTATTTTTATAAAAAATATTTTTGTCGTTTTCTCGATCAAATGAATAATTACATTATGGGGTCCACCAATGATTGAGTAGTTGTCTGAATATTCCCTAACAAAAAGAATATTCCCAGACCAAACGAATATTTTATAACAACTTGCATACTTTGCAAAATTTATAAATATTACCCACAACTATAACATTATATCAAATTTATTCCATAATATTCAAAAATAATATTTATAGAAAATTCATCTTTATTTATAATAGTTTGGGGTCTTACAACCTCCCTTCTTATGAAATTTAAGCCCTCAAATTAGAATGCGTTACGGTATGTCGAAGAGGTAAGGATACCTTGATTTCATTTGATTCTAACTCCCAGTCATTTCCTCAACATCGTGGTTCCTCCACAAAACTTTGACTTGAGGTATAACCTTGGGCGTAGAATATGTTCCTTCTTATCAAGATTTGAGCAGGAACCTCTTCATACGTCAAATCTTCCGCTATTTCGTCCGGTTCTAACTTTCGATAATGTGGTTTGGGTCTTTCACATATTTACGTAACATGGATATGTGAAAAGCGTTATGAACACGAGACATACTTGGCGGTGAAAAGCGAGTCTATAGGCCACGAGTTCCTACTCGATCGAGGATTAAAATGGACCGATGAATCGAGGATTAAGTTTTCCTCTCTTTCCAAATCTTGTAACTCCTTTCCATGGAGCAACTCTTAACAACACATGATCTCTATATTGAATTCCACGTCCTTTCGATGAAGATCGGCATAACTCTTTTATCGATTTTGTGAGGTTTTTATCGTTGTCGGATCGTTTGAATCTTTTCCGTAGTCATACGTACCACTCTCGGTCCCAACAACGTTGCTTCACCCACCTCATCCCGACATCTTTGGAAGCGACACTTTCTTCCATCTGGCGCTTGAATGGAGCCATGCGATACTTGCTTGATAAGCTGTTGTTGTGGGAAAACTCCACCAATGGTAAGAACTTGTACCAACTCCCTTGAAATCAAGGACACAGAGTCTTAATAGATCTTCAAGAGTTTGAATAGTCCTCTCCATTGTCCGTCCGTCCCGAGGATGATATCTTAGAGCTAAATCGTGAAATCTGTGCCCATAGCTTTTTGCAAACTAACCCAAAATCGTGAAGTGAATCTTGGGTCTCGATCGAAAACTATGGATCTTAGGCATACCATGCAATCTTACAATCTCGTTTATGTACATACGAGCAAGGCGTTCAAGTGTATAAGTTTCTCGTATCGGTAAGAAATGAAGCGGACTTGGTTAATCTATCAACAATGACCCAAATCGCATCAATGCCTTGAGAAACCTTAGGAAGACCGTAACGAAATCCATGGTAATGTGCTCCCACTTCCATTCTGGAATTTCAAGTGGTTGCAATGGACCTTTTGGTACTTGATGCTCGCTTTAACTTCGTTGACAAGTTAGACACCTTGAGATAAGCAGTATATATCTCTCTTCATATTGCTCCACCAAAATGTATAGCGAATATCATGATACATTTGGTACTCCCGAGATGGATTGCAAATGGTGTGTTATGCGCCTCCATCATGATATTATACTTTTAAATCGGGTCGTTAGGAACACAAAGTGCAGAGTTGACTCAAGTATTCCTTCTTCATTGATTCTTGCTTCCGGCATAGCACCTTCTTGCACTTTCTTTCTCATATACGCATCGGCTCCAGTCGTAGCTTGAAAGCGACTTTAACTTTATCGATTAAAGTCGGTTCTACTCGTATATTCGCTATCATCACATGCGTCCACAGGTCTTTAACTCTATCTCCATCCTTTGCAAGTCACACAAAATGGGCCTTTGTGTTGACAATAACGCACTTTCGTACTTGCATACGATCTTACGCTTTCGATCGTCGGCTACCACGTTAAACTTTTCGGGATGGTATTGGATGGTATGATCATAATCTTTCAACAGTTCAAGCCAACGTCGTTGTCGCATGTTGAGTTCCTTTTGAGTGAAGAAATATTTGAGGCTTTTATGATCCGTAAAGATCTCCACTTTCTCCCCATACAAGTAATGCCTCCAAATTTTAAGTGCAAAGACAACATCTGCCAACTCTAGATAATGAGTTGGATAATTCCTCTCATATTCTTTGAGTTGTCGCGAGGCATAGGCTATTACTTTTCCATGTTGCATGAGAACACATCCCAACCCTTTGCCCAAAGCATCACTGTAGATGGCAAACCCTCAAGGCGGATGGTATTGTCGAGCAGTCTTTGAAATAAGTCTCCTCTTGAGTTCTTGAAAACTCCTCTCACATTCTTAAGCTCCAATAGAACTTTGTATCTTTCAGAAGTCAATTTGAGTCGATGGAGTAGCGATTAGAAAAATCCTTCCACGAATCTCAGAATAATAACCAACTAAACAGAGAAAGCTACGTGCTTGATCATTTGATTTAGGTTGTTCCCGACTTTGAATAGCTTCAATCTTTGTTGGGTCAACGGATATTCCATGACTTGATACCACGTGCCCAAGGAATGCCACTTCTTGACGAACTCGCATTTCTTCAACTTGGCATAAAGCTTATATTCACGAAGCTTTTGGAGTGTCGACCTCAAGTGTTGCTCATGATCTTCACGGCTTTTGGAATAAATAAGGATGTCATCAATAAAGGCGACCACAAAGTGATCCAAATATTCCTTGAATACTCGGTTCATCATATCCATGAAGGCGGCGGGGAGCATTAGTCAATCCAAAGGACATGACTAGGAATTCATAATGCCGTCTCAGGTTCTAAAAGCCGTCTTTGGAATGTCGGTGGTTCTAATCTTCAATTGGTGATATCCGGAACGAAGATCAATCTTTGAAAAGAATTTGGCTCCTTGCAAGCTTGGTCAAACAGGTCATCAATACGTGGCAATGGATACCTATTTTTGATGGTGACATGATTGACTCCAGATAATCAATACAAAATCGCATACTCCCATTTTTCTTCTTCACGAATAGAACAGGAGCACCCCAGGAGAAGTACTAGGACGAATAAAGCCAATGTCTAACAATTCTGCGATTGGGTCTTTAACTCACGAAGTTCAATAGGAGCCATTCGATATGGGGCTTTGGAAATAGGTTTTGTCTCAGGGTTCAAGGTCGATACAAAATTCAATTTCACGCTCTGAGGTAGGCGGGAAGTTCTTGAGGAATCGTCGGAAATTTATTAACAATAGAAATATCGTTCAAAAGCGGCGTATTTTTGTTTAAATCGTGACATGAGCTAAGAAAGCTTGACATCCGTTTTTCAATAAGCGAATAGCTTTAGGCTTGAGATGGCCGTGATTGATTTTAATGGTTTGGTCGTTTGAATTAGCATAATAGGTTGATTAGGAATATGAAAGCTAACAACCTTACGAAAACAATCAATTTTGCATGATAAGTAGTTAACCAATCAATCCTTAGAATCACGTCAAATGCAAGTATTTTTAATGAAATAAGATCGACCAGGTAATGTGAGGTGCCGATTTGAACCAAACAAGACTTATAAGCGATGGATGTAATGAAGGTTTCTCCCAGCGGAGTTTCCACAGATAAGTCAAAGTCTAATTTCTCCTGAGTCAAATTTAATCGATGGCGCAAGTAGGAGAAATAAAAGAATGGGTAGAACCGGTATCAAATAAAGTATAGACTTCATTAGAGTTTATGATAAGCTTACGTGATGACCTCATTCGGTTCCTTGCTCTTTGGGAGGTCACAACAAACGCTCTCCCTTGCCTTCTGGGTTTTGACTTTTACGGGACGGCCTTTGGTGCCTCCATCCTAGCTGAATTTGTCTTTGATGGCAAAAATCGAGCTAAGTGACCTTCTCTTCCACAATTATAACATGCTTTGGATGGCATGCCGCAGATTTGGGCGATGTGTCCCTCTCCTCGCATTTGAAGCATATGATGGGTGGTCTTTCTCCTTCCTTAACAACGGGTCTTTGGTCTTGGCGTCTTTCCATCATTGTTGAATCTCCTTTTCTTGAAATGTCCATTCTTATTGTTTTGGCCACGATTACCACCGAAGTGGTTACCATATCTGCTTTGTTGATTCCCTCCACGCTTGTTGTCACCGCCGATGACTACTCTCATTTGGTATTATAATTTTGCTTATTTGCTCTCTTTTAGTTAAGGTTGACTCATTATCGCGCTCCACTAACTAAGCCCTATTTACAACATCTGAATACAAACACGGTTTATGAGAAATAAGATGTTGGCGTATCTCGACTTCAAACCTCTTAAAAACATTAGCGCCATTCTCTCTTCATTATCCACCAAGTGGGGCCGCTGGCCCGTGATAACTCATAAATTTTGCCTCGTGTTGCGACACGGTCATATTGTTTTGTTCCAACTTGATAAACTCCACCTTCTTCATGTGGTGAATACTCTCGGAAAGTATTTGTCATTGAAACGACTCTGGAACTTCTCCCAAGATATCTTGATCTGATGAGGTTGAGTCGTTTCTGGATTCCCACCAATAATCGCCTCTCAGCATGACATAAAAGGCGTGAAAGGAACCTTTTGCTCCTCGGAGCATCCCAAGACATCAAATATCTTGGTAATCTGCTTTATCCATGCTTACGCGAAGTGGTTTTGGCTCTCCCTTAAACTCCGGTGGTCCCGGCTCCTTGAATTGTTTAGCGGTGACCGCTGAGAGTTTTCAGTGTTTCCACCTACGTTTTGGACATGAGTCGCTCTACTTTCTTTGTTGCATAAATTGCATAAAGCCTCTGAACATTTGATCAATCATCATTTGGTCGGTGTTGTTGTTTGCATGAGGATTGTCGCCTTCACGATGCACATTATCACGATTATTGATATGTGGTGAATCAACGATCGCTGCGCTCCATTCTTATTCTCAACATTCTCGGATGTCATTTTCAGATCTTGCCACAAAACAAAGGTTAATTGACATGTAACAAATTATCCCTATATTACGACCAACCAATAAAATAGCACATAAACTTAGGTAGGTCATACTAGCGAAGGTATTCCCGTCTCTCCCTCCTAGTACTATTCTCACATCTTAGCTAGGATCATATCCTAAGCTCGATACTGTTGTGGGCGCCCCCAAAATTAGGTATACATCACCCATCTTGGGTAGTCGGATACATGATGCGAAATTTAAATACAACTTACTAATATAAGCGTAGTATACAATCGACATAAAGCGTGAGTTTGAATACAAATATTGTCTACTAGATATTATACAAACTCAAAAGGAGTCCTCATTACAATTATTATCACACTATTTTCACGAATAGTGAGGACTACTAATGCTATCCTCTGGACCATTACTCCGTTTCCAGACTAAGTCCCGGCTATGTTCTCATTTCACGAAGAGAACGGTGAAAGAAAAGGTGAGCTCAACTAGCCCGAAGAAATATTATGACTAAGATAATGCGAATAAATTATCATTAGCCTTGAATAGTGTTAAAGCGATAAAATATAATAAACATCAAGTTTAACTACGTTGGAACAAGCAATCCATTAAAAGAGTCAAGTAGAAAATAAAATCTACTATCTTTTATGATTTAAAAGGTTTTTCATCAACTTGTTATATATTTGAGACTCGACTTTAATAAATAATCCACATCATTGAATCACCCACACTTTTCTGACGAGGATATTCTTTAGTATCACGACCACAATTATTCATGCACTACGGGCCAAGAATAGTTGTGTATTCATTAATAGGTCATGATCATGCCAACAAGCTCCCATCGATGCACTCTGACCCTTGAGGATTTTACCACATCATTTGTAACATTACGGTCCACGATTACAAGAATAGTCTCTGGTCATAATCATACCAAGTCCATCTATGCACTCTGAGAATACGATGATGACTTTAAAAAAATATAAACATGAGGATGATGACAATGATATAAGAATTCAATAAAACAAGTTCAAAAATTATTTTATCCGAGAATTATTAACGTCAAATTTGTTAACATGATCTTTGTTTTGTAGAGTAAAATTCAAGAATGATCGGAAGAATATTTCCATGAAAAGATCTTTGGATGAAACGCAAAATATCGAGGATATTCTACTAATTTCATGGAGTATAGAAGTTAAAGTTTTAACCAATTTGGGTATAATAAAGAATGGAATAACAAAAGAAATCACCATGCATGCGATAGACCGCATGCGTGCGGTTATTCAACGAATAATAAATAACGGAACCGGTCCGGTAAAAAACGCACGAGACGAGATATTCCAATAGAATAATAAAGAATGGAACCGGTCGGCGTAAAACACACGACAGGATGTTCCAACGAATAATAATAAAAAAGGCGAACCCGGTCCTAAATTGTAAAACACACGAGCATGATGTTCAATGGAAATAATAAAAAAGCGGAACCGGTCCGGTGTAAAACACCACAGACGAGGATGTTCCAACGAATAATAATAAAAAGACGGAACCGGTCCTGTAAAACACACAAACAGGATGTTCCAACGAATAATAGAAGAATGTCACCAAGTATAGGGTAAACCGCGTTATCTGAGTTATTTCAATGAGAATAATAAGCAATGGAATAACAACAGTTCTCTTCATGAATAAGAAATAATAACACCCCTTACTTTTGGTAGGAGATTGAATCTTTACTTGATAGTGTAGTAACAAAATACTCTTCTTTTTTCTCTCTTATTCTCTCTATACTTTCTCTCTCTAAAGCTTGAATGAATTCGTGAAAAATAATGAAGCACTAGGCCTCTATTTATAGAAGATTTCTAGCTTAGCACCTACCATGTGAAAAGGCAAGTGGCTTGACGACTGGTGATGTGAAAAGAAAAGTGGTTTGACGCCTGTAATGTGAAACGACAAGTGGTTTGACGCCTGTAATGTGAAACGACAAGTGGTTCAACGCCTGTAATGTGAAACGGCAAGTGGTTTGACATCTGGTAAAGGTAATTACTATTGACGAAGGTAATTACTATTCATAAGGGTAATTACTATTGACGAAGGTAATTACTATTGACGAAGGTAAATACTATTGATGAAGGTAATTACTATTCACAAAGGTAATTACTATTGACGAAGGTAATTACTATTGACGAAGGTAAATCTTTGTTGTGGGTAATTACTATATCGACGAAGGTAATTACTATTCACAAAGGTAATTACTATTGTGAAGAGACTCTTAGATGATGACATATGGGCCCCCCATAAAAAATAATCAAACTTACCACAAACGTCTCATGCCAGACTCTTTATATACATTAAGGATTGAATAAATATTACCACAAATTATTTTATTTTTAATCAACACATATTTAATCTTTCAACAATTATTAATCATTTATAACTTGTAAATCTCAATTATCAATTAATAATATAATATATTATACGATGATGATCTTTGTGACAATAATTGAATCAATAATATAAGAGATATGATCGTGATTCTTGTAATGATAATTGAGCATAGGTGAGTGACTTCTCACGTAAGCATCGATAATCAATCTGGTGTGCTACTATGCAACCATAGCGTATTCTTTGTACTTTTACCACCGGGTAGTTCAACGGTTTTAACGGTAACACCTCCGCCATTATTTTTATAAAATATTTTTTGTGTCGTTTTCTCAATCAAACAATAATTACATTTATGGGGTCCACCAATGATTGAGTAGTTATGCGAATATTCCCTAACAAAAAGAATATTCCCAGACCAAACGAATATTTTATAACAACTTGCATACTTTGCAAAATTTATAAATATTACCCACAACTATAACATTATATCAAATTTATTCCATAATATTCAAAAATAATATTTATAGAAAATTCATCTTTATTTATAATAGCTTGGGTCTTACAAAACTATTGTAGTATTAAAATGATTCTGAGATATTTAGATGTAAAGGTTGAGGGTTTTGGGAACGAGGATAGTTTGTAATAGAAAATTTTAATTATTCCACAAATTTCAATGGTTGTATTATCGTTTAATGATGTAAAATTAAAGGTTGAATGTATTATTAACGACTGAAGTCGAGAATTAGATTGTATGTATTTTGGGGTCGTTACAGTTTGTATCAAAGCTGATAGGTTAGAAACCTTAGGTAAGAGTACCTTAGGCTATAACCTTAGAGAAGAGAGGTGAAAATAAGGAACGAATAAGCTCAAATAAAGTTTGAACAATAAGAAGTAATTTAAGAAACATATATAGAAGGGATTAAAACATGCGTGAGAGGATTCAAAGAAGAATCTTGCAGAGTTGTGGGGTTACCCAACTCCAATAATAAGGATGTAAGGTGATAATAAATAGACAATGTCTATAAAAAAGAGAATGATAAAGAAGTTAAGAATAGAAAGTTATATCAAAGTGGTGCAATTGTACTCTTTCGTAGTTGATGTATGGTATCTGGGCTAAACGATTCCTTTATAGAGCAGAGGTATATACGAACTAGTAACTTGGAACCTAGTTTGTTGGTTGTTTGTGGGAAACCACTCAGCGTACCATATTGAAACTGGTAGAGACTCGATGTGTACCAAGTATAGAAAATGGATACGTATGATGAAAGTGTAGAACTTGAATGAAATGTTGAGCAATGTAAACGAAGTTAGAAATTCTTAAAGGAAGAATTGTTATAAAAACAAGAAGATTCAAAGAAGAATCTTAAAGAGATATAAATATAAGAAATGGGAGTTTCCTAACTCCAAAAGCCAAGATAACGAATAATGTCGTAAATGATGAAAAATAGAAAGAAAGAGGATCGTAAAGCAAAACGATCACGAGTTAAGAAAAGAATTTTAAGGGAGATGATTATAGAATAAGATCACGATGTGGTCTGTTGATAAGTGGATTTTTATACACTTATCCGGTATATTTTACTTGAATTAGTTGCTTATATTCATGTGTCTCAGTTACTTTTCATGCATTTTGTATATATTTTGTAGGTTATACAATTGGGAGCGGTGTGAGCGATTATTGGTAAGGAAAAGCAAAGAAAATGCAAAGAAAAGGCAATCCGGACATCATTTGGGTTTTCATGTTACTCCATGTTCTTGACTTGGAACTGGGACTACATTGTAGAGCATCTTTGTAGCTTTCCGGAATATCTCGGATCTCTCTAATCGGAGTTCAGATGCAAGAGTTATGATCGTTATACCAACGGACGTCAAACTTCGCTGTTTTGGTTAGCTATTTTCATAGCAGTCCTTTCCAGCTCAATTTCCACCTTCATCCGTGCATTATTTCTTAGTACTCAAAGAATGAAAGTTGTAGATATCGTCGATATCTTCGATTTGATAGGTTGCAGGCCCCGTAACTCTTCCCGGAGCAAAGGTTATGGCCATTTTACCAGAGCACACTGCAGCAGAAAATCACCTGTGCGCGGCAGCGCGAACTTACAGTAGCAAAAAGTGCGATTTTCAGCTTTTGCGGGGCCGCGCCCTACTTAGGTCAATTCCTTCGTGGCCGCGCGACTTTGGGTGTTGACCAAAGATGAATTTTAACTAAACAGAGCAGTTGAAGCGTAATTGAGAGGGGGATTCAATTAGGGCTTATATATTAGACATATTCTCATCATGTAAACATTATTCCACCCCTTGGGGGCTAGAGCTATCATTATTTTCTTTTCTTCTCTTTCTTTTTAGATTACATTAGAACCCTAGAATAACTAAGATTTGCGGATTGAAGAAATTGAAGATCCTTGAAAGTTCAGAAGTGAAAGAAGAGAAGAAACTCATATTTGCTATTCTTAATCCCTAACTCTCTTTACTTCTATTTGTATCTTTCAATGTATATTCAATTGTGGATGATGGATTTTGATTCTATAATGAGCTAAACTCTATTTTGAGATTACAATGGAAACTATTGCTTAGTTTATTTCGATATACTTCATTTTTAACCTTATTGATTGCTATGGGTTTGTCTATTAAGATTTATGCTTATTTGCTTAGTTGATTGGCCATCAATTACTGTGATAACCCTTATGAACTTGAAAGACTAAGTATGGGTTTAGATCTGATCTTGATAGCTTGTGATTGTATATTCTATGTTGTGATGGGATGTATGATTTGTGCTTAGGATAGACATATACCGAAGCACCACTCGTAGTCAATTGAGAACTTGGAATTAAACCTTAATTATTTGTAAATCACATAGACATATAGTGATTTAGGTAATGTGGGTGTTCATGTGTATTCTATCAAGTGTGGATTATATGTGATATGGGTATGGTGCATTGAAAGATGGCTATACTTTACTTTAGTGTTCTCGACTAACAAACTAGTGCAATTAGTTTGGCTTAACATGAAATGTATGGATTTGAATGAGTCAATAGATGAAATTGTAATCTCAGGTCTTTATTATCTAGTCTCGCTCTAGAAATAGTTAGGTTTATTTAATTTAATAGTTTAAATGTCAAATATAATATCATTCGTTTAAACAAGACTGAGAGGGTTATGAGTTAATACTTGGTGAACTTTGTTAGTTAATTCTCCGTGGGAACGATACTTTACTTACTCTTTATTACTTGTTGACCACGTATACTTGCATGTTGTGTGTAACTAGAATTTACCCAACAAGTTTTTGGCGTCGTTACCGGGGAATTAGCTTAATAAATTTTTGCCAACATTAATTTCAATCAAATTAGTGTTAATTTAAACATTTTTTTTGTTTTAATTATCTTCTTATATTTCTCTCTTTTTAGGTACCATGGGTGACTTTGCTTATCAATGGCCTTATCCAAATATGATTCAACCAAGGGACACAAGCACTGAGGGACTCAATGTATTTTCTATATTGTCAGCAGAAATTTCAACACTTTCGGAGAAGTTGGATATTCTTGCAGCCCAACGCACTTGAGAGATAGTAGTTACATTTGAATACTGTGTTGGCGAGCATCCGAGTTATCAGTGCAATATCAAGGTTGGACAAGGGCAGTTTGGGGGTGATTACTTCAACAACGATGGTTATTCTGATTATCAACAAGGTTGGGGGTATCACCCAGATTATGAATGGAGTTATAATTATCCTGACCAATACTGCATCCCAAGTCCAACACATCCATCAGATATCTCATATCCACCTTCAACGCAACAAGAGGAAAATTCAAGGTTGGAGGAATTGTGGTTCAAATTTGTAGCATCAACTGAGTAAAATATGATTGAGCATGAGAGGTCAATTCAAAATCTTCAGACTCAGATGGATCAAATGTTCGAAGCCTTGAACAATCGCCCTCCAAACAATTGGTGCTGTGACATGGACGTTAAAACTAATGGAGAGCCAGAGGTGTTCATGCCACTGGATGAACTGAAAGGCGTCGACATTGAGGAGACAACTGGGGGTATGGAAAATGAAGAACATGAGCTGACTTGTATAATACCCCAAGTGCCTTCTCAGTTAGAGTTGAAAAATTCAGTGAACTTTGCACACCCATGTCCCCTTAGTAGTCATATCCAAAGCAAAAGTTTCTGCGATTATGAGGCCTCTTACAAACCCTGGAGGGTTGTGGAAGAGAAAATAGAATAGCAAAAGCCCGTTGTTTTTGTCATGCCTCAATGCAAAAATTTATTCATAAATACAACGGACGAAGCACCTAGCTATGAAATAGAACTGGGGGCGTCATGTACAGGAAATAGGCTAGGTTGTTTCAATACACAAACTCTCATGACGGGGAACCTACCAAAGCACATAGCGTTTCTAATGGATGGAGGGTTCCTAGCCTGTCGTAGAGGAATTAGATAGCGGTGTCAAGAAAAGAGTCCAGCTAACGGACTATAAACTGAGCGCTCGATGGGAGTCACCCCATCCAATCTTTCTCCCTCTTTGTTTAATTCTTATTTATATTGCCATATTTAGTAACTGTTAGATAGTGGTAAATATTAATAATAGCTTTATTGTTTCTCCGCTCAGGTTAAATCCAATTGCTATAAGCATTCAGGATCAAACAGAAGTCAAACCAAATGAAGCGAACAGATTTGCGGCGCCAGCCGCCAGTAAGTGAAGCTTGAGGACCTAGGCCTCACATGAAAGCACCTCGCTAGATGCATTTTTGCACTTCTACAAGTTCTGGCGCGCCCAGGATTGCATAGGAGGAGCGCACTGACGCATGCCGAGATGCTGATTGATCTTTGTTGTTCATTTTAATTTCTAATTTTAAGCATTCAGACAGTTAGAAATCCACACTCAGTCTGCAACTATAGAATATCTCAAACTTAGCCATCGCCTGATATACCATCGGATCATGAGGAGGCGAACGGAGATGACATTGCCACTTAGGGGAGTATTCTTTCACTTTTAATTACAATGAGGGCATTGTTTATTTTAAGTTTGGGGGTATTGGGTTGTAGTGAGTAGTTGTTGTATATAGTTAGTTGCATATAGTTTTATTGCATGTTTCTATTGCATAGTAGGGGTATTTTAGTATGAATTTTTTTTTAGTTTTCTTTTATCTTGATTACTTAGTATGTGTTTAGTTTCATAACATTGCATAATCCCAGGCTTTTAGTTAGTTGAATTCTAATTTGGCCAATGATGACATAGAAATTTGATAGATTTTTGAATTTAGTGGATATCTTGAGCTTAGTTATAATTTTATACAGGATATAATTCATGCTTGCTGTTTAGATGTTACTAGGTAGCACGACAATGTTCCTATTTGCTTGTTGGTTAAGATTAGCATGCTTGTCTGCTGAGAGGAAAATGTTGTTTTTAATGATAGAATTGTGTAGGAAGTGAGTAATGACTATGAAGACACTTAAACTCAAGTTTTGGGGAACGCATGGGTATGCTTGCTTTAAAAAAAATATTGAAAAAAAAAATATATTGAATAATTACCGTGGCTAGTCTTGTTTCGGGGCCTTTGTTATTTGAGTAAGTATGCCCGAGGGGATTGTCTCTACACCTAGCGCCCTAAGGTCTTAATGGTCTGGGAGTCGTTGGTTGAAAGCTCGCTAAGGGGTAGCACTGTTAGCCTAATGGAATGAGTCATTGCACAGACATGGGAAATATATATATATATATAATAAAATAAAATGAAAATCAATAAACACCGCGGAAAAGTGCGAAAATCGCCCCATGAGTAAAAATAAAGCAGAATAAACCTTTTGTTGGACCTTAGCTTGTACTGATGTGTTGGAGTAGGTGTTGTTTCATTTGTATGCATAGTTCTTGGTTTGAACCTCAGTTTTCTTTCTTAAACAGTATAACATGTGAAATTTTCACCTTTTTCAAACTTATATGTGAACACACACACACACACACAACATCTTTATAGCAGGTTAGGATTATATGATTGTATGTCATTATGCCTTTAGCTTAGTTTGATGCTTTGTTATTGAATCTTGATATTTCTATGAGGCATATCTTATTGGAATTCTTAACATGGCTGGAAATCGGGGATTCATTATCATAGTAGCATAGCTTGCATATCATATAGATTGCATTATATTGTGTTGCTTGGGGACAAGCAACAGTTTATGTTTGGGGATATTTGATAAGTGGAATTTTTATACACTTATTCGGTATCTTTTACTTGAATTATTTGCTTATATTCATGTGTCTTAGTTACTTTTCATGCATTTTGTGTTCATTTTGTAGGTTATACAATTGGGAACGGTGTGAGCGATTATTGGTAAGAAAAAGCAAAGAAAAGGCAAAGAAAAGGCAATCCGGACATCATTTGGGCTTTCATGTTACTTCATGTTCTTGGCTTGGAACTTGGACTACATTGTAGAGCATCTTCGTAGCTTTTCGGAACATCTTGAATCACTCTAATCGTAGTTCGGATGCAAAAGTTATGATCGTTGTACCAACGGATGTCAAACTTCGCTGTTTTGGTTAGCCATTTTCATAGCAGTCCCTTCCAGCTCAATTTCAGCCTTCATCCGTGCATTATTTCTCAGTACTCAAAGAATTAAAGTTTTAGAACTCGTCGATATCTTCGATTTGATAGGTGGCAGGCCCCGTAACTCTTTCCGGATCCAAAGTTATGGCCGTTTTACCAGAGCACACTGCAGCAGAAAATCACCCACGCGCGGGCGCGGGAAATTGCGCGCGGCCGCTCGACCTTGCACGCGGCCGCGCGACTTACAGTAGAAAAAAGTGCGACTTTCAGCTTTTGCGCGGCCGCGCCCAACTTAGGCCAATTCCTGCGCGGCCGCGCGACTTCGCGTATTGACCAAAGATGATTTTTCACTAAACAGAGCAGTTGAAGCGTAATTGAGAGGGGGATTCAATTAGGGCTTATATATTAGACATATTCTCATCATGTAAACATTATTCCACCCCTTGGGGGCTAGAGCTATCATTATTTTCTTTTCTTCTCTTTCTTTTTAGATTAGATTAGAACCCTAGAATAACTATGATTTGGGGATTGAAGCAATTGAAGATCCTTGAAAGTTCAGAAGTGAAAGAAGAGAAGAAACTCATATTTGCTATTCTTAATCCCTAACTCTCTTTACTTCTATTTGTATCTTTCAATGTATATTCAATTGTGGATGATGAATTTTGATTCTATAATGAGCTAAACTCTATTTTGAGATTACAATGGAAACTATTGCTTAGTTTATTTCGATATACTTCATTTTTAACCTTATTGATTGCTATGGGTTTGTCTATTAAGATTTCTGCTTATTTGCTTAGTTGATTGGCCATCAATTAGTGTGATAACCCATATCAACTTGAAAGACGAAGTATGGGTTTAGATCTGATCTTGATAGCTTGTTATTGTATATTCTACGTTGTGATGGGATGTATGACTTGTGCTTAGGATATACATATACCGAAGCACCACTCGTAGTCAATTGAGAACTTGGAATTAAACCCTAATTATTTGTAAATCATATAGACATATAGTGATTTAGGTAATGTGGGTGTTCATGTGTATTCTATCAATTGTGGATTATATGTGATATGGGTATGGTGCATTGAAAGATGGCTATACTTTACTTTAGTGTTCTCGACTAACAAACCGGTACAATTAGTTTGGCTTAACATGAAATGTATGGATTTGAATGAGTCAATAGATGAAATTGTAATCTCAGGTCTTTATTATCTAGTCTCGCTCTAGGAATAATTAGGTTTATTTAATTTAATAGTTTAAATATCAAATATAATATCATTCGTTTAAATAAGACTAAGAGGGTTATGAGTAAATGCTTGGTGAACTTTGTTAGTTAATTCTCCGTGGGAACGATACTTTACTTACTCTTTATTACTTGTTGACCACGTATACTTGCGTGTTGTGCGTAACTAGAATTTACCCAACATCTGTTTAAGTTATAGAAGAAAGATGGTCTATAATGTTTGAATAATTATAGCTTAATGCTATGAAGATGGTGTACTATGAAAAATTACGAGATAACTCATGAGGAGTTATAGATAATGTGATACGAGGAATTCGTATCGAGCAAAGTGCAAGTTAAGAGTAAGATAGAGTTAGGTGGGATTTCAATTGAGGACTCATGTGATGGCCGAGTTGTACAAATCTTTGTATGGGCGAGGGTTTTGTGCTTGCACTCAGTTTATCATATTTATAATCATTGGAATGTTGGTGTCGCGCTATCTATGTATATGTGGCGAAAAGGTGATTCTTTTCTAATGTGTATGTTGGTAGTTAGAAACTATTAAGATTAGACATATATTATTAGGATTAGGTGCGGTTCTTAAAACTAATGCATATGGTAAGTTCGTGACTCATAATAATATGTTATGTTTTGAACCCCTCAGCGAATGGACGCCTATGGTCTGACTAGGATAAGTTCTTAAACTCATATTATTGTGGCAAGTCCTGAACTTCCAATGTGCGTTAAGTTTGATGAATTGGGGTATAATTAAGTTATGAATGGAGTATTGTGGATGATAGGTATAGATAGATCTTTTAAGCAATGGATCATTATAGAAAGTGGAGTTGATGGTGGAAGCATAGGTATTCTAAATCTACTAGCTATGCTAGACTTTTGAAATTTATTGACTTCGTGCTGATGTTTACACTTCTATTTTCTTGAAAAACATTGGATCAAATGATGGAACCAATGAGTTTTAACAACAATACTGTTATTCGTATGTCTATGCTAATTGTTTTGGCTAGACAAAAATGATTTGCAATATATCAAAATGTATTTTATATCATTAATGCATCATGTAACCTGGTGTAAAGATGATAAAAACGATGGAGTCATCAATGAAGTATTACCTAGTGTTGGATGTGATCTAAGGATCGTCAGCCAACTATGGTATGATGTAGTATGATAAAATCACCAAATGACGGAATCCTCAACGGACTGTAAATACAGTGCGGTATCATGACGTCATAAAAAGATTTTTGAGATTTCGTTGAGATATGAGAATACATATGTATGTATGTATATGTATATTTTGGTTGATGTCCGAATTGTTGTAGAGGTCTATGCTATTTGATTCAGCTAGACAAATATTGAAAGATGTTCATGAAATTCAAGAGTTTCTTGAGAAGTTATGCCAAACCAAATTATTTTGGTGCGGATTCAGATGTTGAAAAGCTGAGATGAACAACCCTATTATTAGGGGTTATGCTTTTTTTTATACTTTACTTTGAAATATTTGTATACAATACATGTACAATAGGTTGATCACCGAGAGTACTTGCGGAGGGTATTTTCAGTCTTTATGATTGATAAACATTCTGCCAAAGAGGGTTTAAAGTGTGAAGAACTGGGGGTGAAGCACTATTAAACCTAGAGAATAGAGTTCATGGTCTTGTGACCCTCAGCATGATTTGGAATCTTTTAAATTCCTGAGTTATTCATACTACTTCCCAATTATTGAACAATTGTGGAGGATTCTTGTTATTCTGCGAGATGGAAGTGAAAAAGGAAAGTATTCCTTAGAAAGAAGTAAGTCGTAAAATGCGACACTGAATGATGGATATGTTGAATAAGTGAGAAAAGGAATTTTGAAGTGAGAAGGATGTGAGTTATCAAAGAATAATGTGAAACTTTTAATAGAAAAGTTTAATAATTGTAGAATGATGTTTGTGGAAGGAAAGTGGTTATAGAAACAAATGAATGAGTGAAGTAGTGACGTAAAAATCTACTTTGATAGATTGAATGAATAAAGATTAATAAATAAATAAATAAAAAATCGAGGACGAAATTCTTAGAAGAAGGGGTGAATGTAATGTCCCGAGAGTTTGATCATATAATATATGATAATGATCCTTAGAGAAAGATAATGAACGGGTCAAAGAATATGTAATACTCAAATATAACTGAGTCTAAGTAAATATTATGAAATAAAACTTATAAGAATTTATTATCAAGAATGGTGAAAGTAGAAAATATAAAACCTATATTAAGGTAATGTGTTGAAGTTATTCAATGAATAGATTTGAGGAAAACCTAAGTAAGGTAGGGTTTCGGTGATTTCGAGGACGGAATCCTTATAAGGAGGGAAGGATGTGACATCCTAGATTTTAAGAAATTATAAATGAAAATTTTATAAATAAAAGTATTATTTATGAGATATGTTGGGTGTGAGTATGTGTATGTCATATATTGTAAAATATGTGAATTGATGTGAAGAGAATGTTATATATTAGTTTTAATATATATAAATATTTAATTGAATTATTTATTGAGTTAAATAAATAAATTTTGTTTTGATTATAGAGTAATGTAATTAAGTGTAGCAGAATAATTAAATGAATATTTAGTATTTAATTTAATTAATATAATAATTTTATGCTATAGTTCTAATTTAATTGAGATAATTAAATTAGATGAGTTATATGATAATTGTTACACAAAATTATAATTAACAAATAATATAATTATGTGACAATTTGATGAGATTGATTGATGTTAAGCTATTGATTAAATAAAATAATGAGTATTTGCCAAACATGGTCTTAGGCTTTTCAAGTTCAAATTGGTGTAACCTATGTATTAACTAGTAATTAGTATATCTAATAATTACTAGGAGTTACATATATTATATATTACTAGTATTGTATATTATATGTATATACTACAAGTTAGTATGTTAGTTTTAGAAAACAAACCAAAGAAAGAAGAAGAGAGTTAGAGAGAGTTGTAGGAGAAGAAGAAGAGGAAGAAAAAAGAAGAAGAAGGGAAAGCTTTGAGAAGACAAAACAAGCCCCATCATCATCATCTCCATCTCTCTCTTAAATTCATACTAATAAAGTTATAATCTAAATTCCTTGTTTTAATTATATTTTTATGTTCTTCATAATGTAGATAATGGTTATGTAGAAGTTGTATTGAGAAATTGAGAGAGATAGAGAGAAATAGAGGAATTGAGATGAGCTAGAAGAAGAAGAAGAAAAAAAAAAGCTAGAAGAAGGTAACTTCTAAACTCTTATTTAATCCTTGATTTTTTTTTGGGTAGATTTATGTTTTAGGGTAGTAGATCATGCTTAATCTGTTTGTATTGGTTTAATCTTGGATTATCAAGAATCAAACAAGAGGATTCAAGAAAGAAAATGAAATAGAAAGAAAATTTGAAGAACAAAATTCGTAGGTTTTTAGTAATTGTGGACATATCTTGTGAAATTCATACCTCTTTGGGTATAATGAGTTAGAAAGTGAACCTTATATCAAATCGTAGATATGGAAGTAAGCTATATTCTAAAAGTGGAATCACATGAAAACTCTTTGTAGATTTCTTGAAATGTCTGTTTTAGTAAGGCTGGTCCGTAGGGAAAATTATCTGTCCAGAAAATCAAAACAGTTACGGTTTCTGACTTTGAAAACTTCATATAAATTCGTGTGTTTTGAATCTGAAGAAACTTAAAACTGCAAAGTTGTAGATATGGAAGTTTACTAGCTAGACTCGTGTGATTGAGCCATTTTATGGACCGGATCATGTCCGAAATAAATTTTTTAGTAATGATGTCCAAAAAATGAAATTTTCTTGACTAGTTGATGAATTACAGAATCTGATTTATATGGATAAGGGTCTGACTTTAAGGCCTAGATGAGGTTGTAGTACATTGAGTAAGGGTTAATTCTATATAAGAAGGAACAAAAATGAACATGTAACGAACGAGTTACGTTAAAAATGAAAACAACGTTTTATTAAAGAAATTGTGAAGATTAGTTTTATAATTCTGTTTGAATTAAGATTTTAGGTGATGATATATTTTGATGATTAAAAATATGTTTTGACATATGTAATGAGTATAGATATGTGTTATCATATTCTATGCATAATTAACCATTTAAGATCAAGAGTTGAGATAAGTTAATGTGTGCACATAACGTGCTCGATAAAATGCCTAAGAGTAATAGTATTTTCTAAACTTTGGTATACAAAGTGTCTAACTAATGGCTAATATTGGATATCTAAGTATGAAAAGATGATAATACAAGAATAATAATGGAAAGAAATCGAAAAGGGTAATTTTGATTTATGAAGGAAAATTAAACATGTAAACAATGTCTTTGAATATGCATTTTGAAACCAAAGTGGTATAATAAAATGGTGTGATATACGCACATTAAACTACAAGTGTGATAGTCTAGCATGTGTGGTGATGAAAATGAAAAATAAAACCGAGTTGCATATAAAATAGTTAGATGTCTATAAAGACATTATAAAAGATAATAACATAAAGTAAGGTCTTAGAATAAATTTGACCATGAGATTGAGTATTGATTTTATTTATTATCAATCTCACATACAGTGTAGGTTGTGCAAGGACGCGAAGTATTAACGTGTTGGTAAAACGCCTAGGTAAAAGCAAAGTCTTTCGCCTTTTTTGCTATGTGAACTTGATGATGATCTACTTTAAAATTTTAGTGTATGATGTATTATATATGTCAAAAGTATGAAATATGAAAGTCAATCTATGACTATGATGATTGAACTATGAATGTTGATTGAGTAAGGAACTCAATCTTTATAGTTGTTATGTGAACTACAACATGTATGCTATGTTTGTTTATGATTATTCTTGTATGCTGAGCATGTTATTATGTGCTACGGGATGCATGAAAACTATTAGATTTTGCTGAGCTGTCGAGCTCATTCTTGCAAATAACCATTTTTGCAGATTCAAGAATTTAAGGTAACGTTATGTGCTACTTGATTGTTATAGATCAAAAGTGATATATGAATACTTAATATCCTAGCTAAGTTGTTATTCTTGTAGACCATGTCTAATGTTTCGGTAAATGTATTAATGTTGTAATTGTAATATTGTTTTGCGAATGTAAACTATTGTAGTATTAAAATGATTCTGAGATATTTAGATGTAAAGGTTGAAGGTTTTTGGGAACGAGGATAGTTTGTAATAGAAAATTTTAATTATTCTGTAAATTTCAATGGTTTTATTATCGTTTAATGATGTAAAATTAGAGGTTGAAAGTATTATTAACGACTGAAGTCAAGAATTAAATTGTATAAATTTTGGGGTCATTACATAGGCTTTCGAATGGGTCAATTCAGATGTAAAACGAATAAATTAGGAAGTCGAGAGTTTCGTTTAGAAACCAAACTATTTTGGCCAACTGGTGCACGCATTCTCTAGACTGCAAAGACCAAAACCGAAGACAAAGTGGTGGCTCACATGACGCATTGACTTCGTAGAGTAGTACCTGCTAACTTTCATGTGCATGGCCACTAGAATATATAGGATGTCGCGCCTAAATATTTATGATGAAAAAAGGTTGATCAAGTTAGTTTTTATTTCATTTTGAATGATGACTTAATGTAAGATATTGAAAGTACTTAATGTACATGATAAGACTTACCTTAAATCACTTGTAAGGTGTTAATAAAAGAAGATCTAGTAAGGTTTATTAGTAATTAAATAAAGAACACAAAGACGTAATGAGTGAACCGTGAATGACGTTCAACGTTGGTAATTAACCATTTATGATCGAATGCCGGTTACGGATGTAAGAACGTTAATGAAACGTAACGAAGTATAAAGAATTGAATCGACTTTAATAATGAAGTTAATTCAAATAAAACATAGAAGAGAAAGAAGTTGGTTAGATCCGTAAAGTTAGTTTATGTGAGAACTAATTACAGTGTGCTATGAGAATGTATCATGTAGATCCTGTAAAGACTAAGAATAGTTGAATTGTATATTGAAGACGCTTGAAGGCAAGTCTTTCTTAACGCTTGTCTGACCTTCGTGTTAGTCAAGTTTTTACGTGATGCATGTTATATAATGCATGAATAGTAAATAGAAAAGAGTCGATACCTGTTTTATTCGGGCTAGACAAGTATTGAAGAGTTGATTGATTTGTTACAAGTCTGTTGATATAGAACTGTTAACGCTATCATATGCCAAGTATTTGGTACGAATGAGAAGGTAAGTTTGTCTATGTACAAACAAATATATTTTTATCGATTATTCGATGGGCACGCGAGGTTGCCTAATGTTGAACGTAAATACATTTAACGTAAGAGTGTTGATCAACATAGAGTACAATAGGCTGATCACCTAGAAGTGCTCGTAAGTAAAGACGGGTGGATGGCCTTAGTGCCGGATATCATTTTCAAGTATGAAAAGGAAAAAAGTATGTTCATGGTCTATTGACCGGTTCATAATTCCTAAGCTATTATATATAATTGGGAATTGTTGTATGAGAAGTATTGGTCAAGTATTTCATAATGCTTCATAGATAATTGTTCAGATATGGAGATTTAGCATGTAATTGTTGATGTGATATTCATATGATTCAGTGTTAAGACTTGTTGAGCTAGTTATGCTCATTCTTGCTTGAACCATATGTTTGCAGCTAAAGCCGAACGAACTGAGAGTTCTAAGAGAGATAAAGGCATGGCAAAGATGGACAATTAATCGTCCTATAATAGACTACTATATTTGTATGTAATACACTTATGAAGAACAATGAATGTATTCGGTTATGAACCTGGGAAAGAATTTATTATAGATGTAATACAAAGATAGTAATTACACTCATTTTGTTATTATTTCAATGGAATGATTGTATAGAATGTAGAATCGTGGAGCACCATCTGTCGGGTTGGAAGATACCCGGATTTGGGGGCATCACATTGTCAGATATATGACTGGCCAGATAGGGCTGATGCAAATGAGTTCCTCTCTCCTTTTCCCTTCCATTTCTCCTCGAAATCTCACCATTTTTGAAGATTCAAAATCATCGAGGAGCTTTAATTCGGCTTGTTTCACGGGTTTCAAGCATGGAATTCGAGGTTTTAGTTTAAGAAATTTGGATAAATCTAGGGCTTTTATGAGCGTCTCTGTTGGATCTCAAAATGTTGCTAATGATGCCTTTTTCTCGGATTACAAGCCAACCTCTGCTTTCCTATTTCCTTGTCAGATCTATTTTAATTTCATTTTATTAAAAATGTGAATTTTTTAGTGAATCTGAGTTCAATATAGCTTCAAAGATATATTACAATATTATACTATTTTTTTTCTGAATCTTGTTAAATTGTGTGTGAATTGCATTATAGTCACTGTACAATTCGATAATGATAGAGGAATAAATACATAATTTAAGTTCATAAACCCATTGCCTTTACTTAAAGTGGAGGAAGTCTTAACATTTTATTGCAATTAGTGCCTAAAGGCTCCAGGTTTTACTGCTATATTAGTAAATATGGTTTTCTAGTAGTTTGATATTGTATAACGGTTGAACATGGCATTTTAGATAGTTGTGTTGATGATCTTAATAATCCAAGACATTATATAGTATGGGATATGAAGAAGAATACTCATATTTACCCACAACATTATATAGTATGGGATATGAAGAAGAATACTCATAACAGTCTCTCTGAAGCAATTCCTTTAACAATGGCTAACATGAACCAACTTACATTTTTGTAAGTCTTGTTGACTTTTATAAATGCTACAGTTTCTCTTCAAAGATCTGCATCTTATAATGGTTTTGTTTTTGTGTGGATTTATTTTTCATGTTCTAGGGACTTGTCTTCCAATAATTTGAGTGGTCCTTGTGACAGCCCCAAATCCAGGTTCCAAATCACCGCGGATTCGGTACAATCATTCTATAACTATTACAGAAGATATAAACATAAATTGTTTATACAATAAACTTTACACACTATTCCCCAAGGACAAGTAACCTTAACTTATACACAATTCATAATATGTCTAAACTATAACATTGTTCTCATACTATACTATTACATTTTAGCTGCACATATTATCCCAAGCTGAACTTGACTTTATCCTTTCATGTATCCGACGTATTTGTCTTAATCTGCAATGTTAATCATGATATAACAAGGGTGAGCAATAAGTTTGCCCATCAAGTTTAAGTTCAATAATTTAAGGATATATCATGATGGAAAGAATTAAACAAAAGCTGGCTACAGTTCTACAATATAATTACGAACTAGCATGAACAAATTTTATATAGCTGAACGAACATTGAACATGAACATATATATATCTGGACCGAATGGTAATGAAGATGATCAACCTTTCATACATGATGAATACATGCAGTATGCACAGAGTACGATTTAATAATTCTTAGACATGGCAATTAGAAATGATTAACCACGCGTATAATTGAATAATACAACTCGAGGTCGAGTTAAGAAAAACTTGCATGTTCCGTGGATTATCGTTACGCATTTTAATAAGCTTGTCTGAAGACCTAATATTAATAATATCAATATATAAATTAGAATAATATCATCACAGTATTTAAATAATATAAACACATTATCACATAATCTTATCCTTCTATAACACAAATAAGACCTAACCTCAAGTCAAACTTTTACAGTCTGAGTCGAGTTCTGTACAATTCTAACATCCTGATGGTCTAGTCGGATAATCGTCGAGTTTAAGTTCAATTAAACTATGTCTAATCACTTAACAATTACCTTAGATAATTTTGTTATCAGCTAAAATAATTTTCATAAACTCGTAATATTTTTCAGATAATTATTATCATTTATCATAAATTTTCAATCATTAATATCATATTTATATAATTTAAATACCACTTAATTTTTATCATTAATATTTATTTAATACCAAATATTAATGAAAATCATAACATAATATTATAATATATTTATAATATACCAAAGTATTTTTAATACCTTAAAATCACATTTATATGATTTTTAAACCTTTAATTCCATTATCCGAATAATTGATATTAATTTTTAAAATATTAATATTCTCATGACAAAATATCAAAAGTTATATTTTATAACTTAAAATATTTTTATAATATCTTTGAAATCATTTTTATATGATTTTAAATCATTAATTCTATTTTTCCATAATTTATTTAATATATTTATTAAATTAATTAATTACCATTAATATTAATTAGTTAATGAAATTCATCATAAAATATTAAAAGTTATTAAAAGTAACTTAAAATATTTTCTTATACCATAATATATTTTTTATGATTTTTCATGTATTAAAATCATTTTAAATAATTTATTTAATAATATAATTAAATAAATAAAATACTATTATTATTCCAAAAATATTAATTATTTATGAAATAAATTCAGAATAATTAAAAACTAATTTTCGGACTTTAAAATATTTTTTAGGAATTTATTTTGTATTTTTAATAATTAAAAACTATTTTTATTCATTTATTAAATAAAATAATTATTTTTCTAATCAAATTGTTGTTAAAGGGCCCTATAGCGACGAAACTTTCGCTATAGGTGTTCTTGAGCTGTTCTTGGCCAAACCCAGAAATGAATATAGGTTTGACCACTCACAGATCATAGATCTTAAGGATTCTTGTGTGTATAAAGTGCTAATGTTGTAGTATTTATGTAATACTACAACCACAAATTCATTTCATAGCTAAACTGCAACACATCCAGAAGATATAAAGCACCAAAAATGTTGTCAGAATCTGTTCTTCATTTATGGGTTACCCAGAAATGAAGAACAGGTTAGGGTTGCTACTTTGAATCCTCATATCTTGCATCCTAGCTAGTTCTCGTTTATGTGATCTAATGGTTCCTACATGTAGTGCTTGTGTCACGGTCCATTTATATAACACCAGATCATCCTAATAACGTCATAACCGTAAGATATAGGCCGGTCAAAAACTTGTTAGAAACGTGTTCTTGAGAAATCTGGGTTTCCCATATTTCTTCATAAGGCTAGTGGTCAACACTGGTTTGACCACCCATATCTTTGATCTAGTGCATAATCTGGTGGGTCTAAGGGCTTTGATGTGTAGTTCTCATGTCATACTACAAAGATCAAACACTAACATGGTCAGTAACATTAACAGTAGCAAGATCCGTGGCCTGCAAAAACACTGTCAAAAAAATCTGGGTTTCTAGGTTACCCAGAAACCAGATTTTGTGAACGAACAATGAGTTTTGACCAACAATACCTCTCAATCCGAACAGGAACTGACCCCGATTCGAGTTTCAGATAAAAGCCCACATAACATACTACAAACATAAACATTTAAAACACTAAAAACATTAACAGAGACAGATCTAAGGCCTCTAACATATGGCTGTTAGGCCATTTTTCTAACTTTTTCTAGAATTCTAAAAACTCAAATACTCTTCTTCTTATATATCAAGTACTCTTCTTCTTAAGGTAGGGAATATTATGTGTTGTACTCGTAAGGGGTGTTATTCTTTTGTATTCATGAAGAGAACTTATGTTATTCCATTCTTTATTATTACATTGGAATAACACAGATACACAAGCCTACCTATACTTCGTGACATTCTTCTATTATTCCGCCTTTACTATTACATTTGGAATATCACATGCATGCGTTTTACGCCAAACCCGATTCCGTCTTTATTATTACATTGGAATATCCTGTGCATGCGTTTACTGCGGGACTGGTTCCGTCTTTATTATTATTCTGTTGGAATATCCTGTCTATGCATTTTACGCCGGACCTTATTCCGTCCTTATTAGTATTCTGTTGGAATAACCTGTCTATGCGAAGTACCACATGCATGGTGATTTATTTTGTTATTCCATTCTTTATTATTCTGTTGGAACATCCTGTCAGTGAGAATTTCGCCTGACCTGGTTCCGTTATTTAGTATTCTGTTGGAATGACCTGTCTATGCGAAGTACCGCATGCATGGTGATTTCTTTTCTTATTCCATTCTTTATTATACCTAGTTGGTTAAAGTTTTGACTTCTATACTCTATGAAAATAGTGAAATATCCTTGATAATTGCGCTTCATCCAGTATCTTTTCCTGGAAATATTCTTCTGAGCATTCTTGAATTTTACTCTGGAAAGCAGTATCATGTTGACAATTTGGACGTTATTGGTTCTTGGACAAATTAATTCTTGAACTTGTTTTATTGAATTCTTATATCATTGTCATCATCCTCATATTTATATTTTTTGAAAGTCATCTGTGGCCTGTAGTGCATAGATGGACTTGGAATGATTATGACCAGGGATTATTCGGTATAATCATGACCGTAATGTTACAAATGATGTAGTAAAAGTCCTCATTGGCCCATAGTCCATTGATGGACAGTTGTTGGCATGATCATGACCATGAATGAATACACAAATTTTCTTGGTCCGTAGTGCATGGATAATTGTGGTCGTGATACTAAAGAATGTCCTTGGCCGTAGTGCAGGGGTGATTCGATGATGTGGATTATTTATTAAGCTGAGTCCCAACGATAAAAGTGATGAAAAACCTTTTAAATCATAAAAGATAGTAGATTTTATTCTCTACTGACTCTTTTAATGGATTGCTTGTTCATTTAGCAGTTAAACTTGATGTTTGTTATATTGTATCAGTTTAACACTGTTTAAGGCTAATGATAATTTATTTTGTATTATCTTAGTCATAATATTTCTTACTGGGCTAGTTGAGCTCACCCTTTCTTTCATTGTTCTCTTCAGGAAGTGAGAATATAGCTGGAACGAGTCAGGGAACGGAGTGATGGTCCTAGATGGTGCATTAGTAGTCCTCACTATTATGTGAAATAGTGTGATAATAATTGTAATGAGGACTCCTTTTGAGTTTGTATACTCTCTAGTAGACAATATTTGTATTCAAACTCACAGTTTATGTTTTGTCGTATTGTACCGCATACTGTATTATTAAGTTGTATTTGAATTACATACCGTATATCAAGGCGACCAAAGATGGGTGATTATTGATGCTTACGTGATAAGTCACTCAGTTTTATTTTATTGGTATTATTAATGTAATAAAACATAAAATCTTTTTATATAAAACAGAATACTTTTATAAAGTTATTCTATAAAAAGAATATATTATATTCTATTATGCATAGTGTTACTGCATAGTAAAATCTTTTTATATAAAATAAAATACATTTATAAAGTTATTCTATAAATAAAATATATTATATTCTATTATGCATAGTGTTTTGCATAGTAAAATCTTTTTATATAAAACAAAATACTTTTATAAAGTTATTCTATAAATAAAATATAATATATTTTATTATGCATAGTGCCTGCATAGTGTTTTGCATAGTAAAATCTTTTTATATAAAACAAAATACTTTTATAAATAGAATATATTATATTTAATTTAAAACATTTTGCTTTAAATATGGGCCGTCCGATTAAAAGTAAATCAATCTGGACCGTTCATGAATTAGTTACTATGCAGTCCGTTCTTCTATAAATAGAAGTTCATTCATTCATTATTTCTTACGAATTCACTGAAACTCTAGAGAGAAAAACTATAGAGAGAAAGAAGAAAGTATTCTGCTACTTCACTACTTATATATCCAAAGATCTTTTTCTTCATAAGGTAGGAATATTATTTGTTGTACTCGTAAGGGGTGTTATTCTTTTGTATTCATGAAGAGAACTTATGTTATTCCATTCTTTATTATTTTGTTGAATAACTCAGATCACGCTGGCTACCCTATACTTGGTGACATTCTTCATTATTCCGTCTTTACTATTACATTTGGAATATCATGTTTGTCGTTTAACGGACTGATTCCGTCTTTATTATTCTGTTGGAATATCCTGTCTGTGCGTTTTACGTCGGACCTGGTTTCGTCTTTATTATTATTCTGTTGGAATATCCTGTCTGTACGTTTTACGTCGGACCTGATTCCGTCCTTATTAGTATTCTGTTGGAATAACCTGTCTATGCGAAGTACCGCATGCATGGTGATTTCTGTTGTTATTCCATTCTTTATTATTCTGTTGGAACATCCCGTCCGGTCAAGCGAATTTACTTTGACCGGATTCTCGTTATTTAGTATTCTGTTGGAATAACCTGTCTATGCAAAGTACCGCATGCATTTTGATTTCTGTTGTTATTCCATTCTTTATTATACTCAGTTGATCAAAGTTTTGACTTCTATACTCCATGAAATTAGTGGAATATCCTTGATAATTGCGCTTCATCCAATATCTTTTCATGAAAATATTCTTCTGAGCATTCTTGAATTTTTACTCTACAAAGCAGTATCATGTTGACAATTTGGACGTTATTGGTTCTTGGACAAATTAATTCTTGAACTTGTTTTATTGAATTCTTATATCATTGTCATCATCCTCATATTTATATTTTTTGAAAATCATCTGTGGCCTGTAGTGCGTAGATGGACTTGGTATGATTAGGACCGTGGATTATTCTTGTAATCATGGTAGTAATGTTACAAATGATGTGGTAAAAGTCCTCATTGGCCCGTAGTGCATTGACAGACGATTGTTGGCATGATCATGACCATTAATGAATACAAATATTCTTGGCCCGTAGTGCATGGATAATTGTGTTCGTGATCTTGAAGAATATCCTTGGTCAGAGTGATGCGGGGTGATTCGATGATGTGAATTATTTATTAAGTGAGTCCCAAATGATAAAAGTGATGAAAACCCTTTTAAATCATAAAAGATAGTAGATTTTATTCTCTACTTGACTCTTTTAATGGATTGCTTGTTCCACCGCAGATTAAACTTGATGTTTGTTATATTGTATTAGTTTAACAATCATTTAAAATTGATGATAATTTATTTCAGTATTATCTTAGTCATAATATTTCTTCTTCGGGCTAGTTGAGCTCACCCTTTCTTTCAATGTTCTCTTGAGGAAATGAGAATATAAATTTGGAACGAGTCGGGGAACGGAGTGATGGTCCTAGATGGTGCATTAGTAGTCCTCACTATTCTGTAAAATAGTGTGATAATAATTGTAATGAGGACTCCTTTTGAGTTTGTATACTCTCTAGTAGACAATATTTGTATTCAAACTCACAGCTTATGTTTTGTCGTATTGTACACGACAGTTGTATTATTAAGTTGTATTTGAATTCTGTACCATGTATCTGGCGACTCAAGATGGGTGATGTATACCTAATTTTGGGGGCGTCACATATTTGCTAGCAATTGATGGTTGATATTTGACACATAGCTAGGGCTAGGGTTAGTTACCAACCCAAGATTATGGCAAGATTTACAAGTTACTTACCAAATAATACAAAAAGGGTACTTTAGTCATTTTGATTTTTGTTTAAATGGCATATAAATAAATTGTCCAAACCCTTTTGGGTTTAAGGTTTAACCCTTAGGGTTTAGGGTTTAAGCCTTAGGGTTTAGGGTTTAACCCTTTAGGTTTTAAAATAAATTCTAGGATTTCCAAATTAGGTTTCCAAAATAAAAAATTATTATTTCTAAATTATAATTAGAATTCTCTAATTATATTAAAATTTTCTAATAAAATTAAAATTACCTAATTTCCAATTAGGGTTTAGAATTCGCGGAACTTAATAATTCACCCCAAAAATTTTTAATTTACAGAATTCTTTCTCGAAAATCTCGAATCCTTTCACTTATTTTCTGACTAGGTTTATTATTTAACCTTAATTCAATATTTTAATATTCTATAAATATAAAAATTCACGGGTCGTCACATTCACCCCTTCTTCTAAAAAATTCGTTCCTGAAATATACCTTACACCTTACAGCTTACACCTTGAACCATTCACCATTCATTCTCATCATCACATGCTACCCAATAAAATCCTCACAAGAGTTAAAATTTTCAAATTGTGCCGAGGAGTCATATAAACTATGAATTTTTTATTTTCGCAAAGGTTTTATGGAAATTAATCTGCAAACCGTCATATCCTGAAGACACAGAGGGTGATTAGCCCGGTATGCCCAGTACTGGCCCAATAATACTGGTTTGATCTGTTTCTTATCTCTGCCATAGGCACAAAAATTTTACCTCAGTCTTATCGGATTCCGCACAAAAATAATTTTGTTCGGGAAAATTTTCAAAGAATGCTTAGAATTTTCATAAACGTTGGTCTAGTCGAATCGAATAGCTTGGACTCATATTAATAATCAACTTCAATTGAAATATTTAGGTATAGCCAAAACCCTGTTGGCAAATTAAAATTTTGAAATTAGTTTGAAAATGACGCCATGATGCCGTACCGTATTAATAACCCGTTTGAGGATGCCGGCATCGAGTGACTTTGTCATAACAAACCATACAATAGTGGAACAACGATTTTAGATCAAATTCAACACTAAGTATTCCTGCATTTATAACTCCATCAACTTTTTATCATCTCTGCACCAGGTTACATAGTACATAAGCGATAAATAAAAATATATTTTGATATTTCAAATCATTATCGTCTAGCTGAAACAAGTAGCAAAGACTATTCTTTAAACCATTCAAAAATCATTACAAATCTGTTTTATTACCTCAACAGGTAACGATGTGTCGGTGGCCCGAAGTCCACTCATACACAATGGTTACCCGAAGTTGAGAATAAAAATTCATTTCATAAAGCACATAGTGCATTTTTACCTTGATGTCAAAAATTTCGAGTCTAGCATAGCTAGAAGATTTGGAAAACTTATGTCTACACTAATGATTAATTGCTTAGTATTCTATCTATTCCTATTATCCTTAATACTCCATTCACACAAAACTATACACAGTTCATCAAACTCGTACTTAATCCTATATTCTCTACCTATACCCTATCTATCTGTTATATACAAGAGAAAAGAATTACCTTCTCAACAGGTATATAGCAAATAGCGCGACACAAACCTAATCTTAACTCCCTTCTCCATACGAATTTCATTTAATCCATATACATAATCCTTTCTTGAATCTGTACCAATTAATAGTACAGCTGACACTCAGCAATCTTTTTGTAAACTTTTCAATCATTCGCTTGATCCTTCTCCATACTATAACCTTATCCGATAATGGGGTGATCTCATCGTATATATTACGATTCATTTCTATACTATGATCATTTTTCTTTTCGATCTTCTATCATTATACTTTTAGTCTTTTAGACTATATCTATTCACCACTACTGTTCAACTTTATTATTAGAGTTATGGAACTCTGTATCTTTTATAACTCGCCAAGATTCATCATTGAATCTTACCGACACACCAACTTAATTTGAGTTAGTACTTATCCTAATCAGTGTGTTTATTAGTCTAAGGTATCACTACCATAGGTTTATAACCAACTGCTTTGATACCAACAGTGAAAGCCCCGAATCCGGGTCCCAAATCACCGCGGATTCGGTTCAAACATTCTATCATTATTGCGAAAGATATATATTTATACAATAAACTTTACACACTATTCTCCAAGGTCGAGTAAACTTACCTTATACATAATTCATAATATGTCTAAACTATAACATTATTCTTATACTATACTATTACATTTTAGCTGCACATATTATCCCAAGCTGAACTTGACTTTATCCTTTCAAGTATCCGACGTATTCGTCTTAATCTGTAATTCTAATCATGATATAGCAAGGATGAGCAATAAGTTTACCCAACAAGTTTAAGTTCAATAATTTAAGGATATATCATGATGGAAAAAATTGAACAAAAAGTCAAGCTCTGATTCTACAATATAATTGCGAACTAGCATGAACAAATTTTACATAGCTGAACGAACATTGAACATGAACATATATATATCTGGACCAAATGGTAATGAAGGTGATTAGCCTTTCATACCTGATGAATACATGCAGTATACACATAGTGCGATTTAATAATTCTCAAGCATGACAATCAGAAATGATTAACCACAAGTATAATTGAATAATAATACTTGAGGTCGAGTTAAGAAAAATGTGTTTGTTCTGTGGATTATCGTTACGCATTTTAATAAGCTTTGTCTGAAGACCTAATATTAATAATATCAATATATAACTTAGAATAATATCATCACAGTATTTAAATAACCTAAACACATTATCACATAACCTTATCCGTCTATAACACAAATAAGACACAACCTCAAGTCAAACTTTATAGTCTGAGTTGAGATCGGTACAATTCTGACATCCTGACGGTCTAGTCGGATAATCGTCGAGTTTAAGTTCAATTAAACTCTGTCTAATCACTTAACAATTACCTTAGATAATTTTGTTATCAGCCAAAATAATTTTCGTAAATTCGTAATAATTTTCAGATAATTATTATCATTTATCATAAATTTTCAATCATTAATATCGTATTTATATAATTTAAATACCACTTAATTCTTTTATCATTAATATTTATTTAATATCAAATATTAATGAAAATCATAACATAATATTATAATATATTTGTTGTAAGACCCCAACTTTTATAAATAAAGATGAATTATCTATAAATATCATTTTTGATTATTATGGAATGTTGTGGGTAATATTTATAAATTTTGCAAAGTACGCAAGTTGTTATATAATATTCGATTGGTGGGAAATATTTGTTTTAACAGGAATATTCGTACAACTAAGACAATCATTGGTGGACCCTATTAACTAAATTATTATTTGATCGGATTGAAAACGACAAAAATACTTTATGAAAATAACGACGGAAGTTTTACCATTAACTGTTGAAACACCCGGTGTTAAAAGTACAGTAATACGCGTAGTTGCACAGTAGCACACGGTATTGATTATTGATGCTTACGTGAGAAGTCATTCAGTTTTGTTCAATTATTGTTACGATGAATTCTTTATAAGTATCTCACGTTATTTGATTCAATTATTGTCAATATTTTATATATTATTAAATCAATAATTGAGACGACAAGGTTATTAATATTATTATTTGAAATATTAACGATGTTTAGAAGTTCTGTCAAGGAGATGTTTGGTCACCTAATTGCACGCCAATATGGATAAATCCTTATTGGAAAGCCCCCTCTTTCCTGGGAACGACCTGGTCGATTAATATTGTGAAATGTAATAATGGTGATAAAGTTTGTTTTATTAGTATTATTAATGTAATAAAACAGCAGAAAAACTTTATATATAAAATGTAATACTTTTAAAAAAGTTATTCGTTTTATTAGACTAATAGTAAAATCTTTTATATAAAATGCAGAATAATTTTATAAAGTTATCTATTTTATTAGACAATAATTAGAATATATTATATTTTATTATGCGTAGTATTTGCATATTGCCTGCATAGTGTTTGCATAGTAAAATCTTTTTATAAAGTTATTCTTTTTATTAGATTGTAAATAGAATATATTATATTTTATTTAAAAGATTTTGCTTTATATATGGACCGTCTGATTAAAGTAAATCCATCTGAACCGTTCATGAATTAGTTACTATGCAGTCCATTCTTCTATAAAAAGAAGCTCATTCCTTCATTATTTCTTACGAATTCACTGAAACTCTAGAGAGAGAAATTATAAAGAAACTATAGAAAAGTATTCTGCTACTTCCCTACTCTTATATTCAATTTCTTTTACGGTAAGGGATATTATTTATTGTACTCGTAAGGGGTATTATTTCTTTTGTATTCATGAAGAGAACTTATGTTATTCCATTATTTATTATTCTGTTGGAATAACCTGTATACGCGGGCTACCCTATACTTGGTGAAATTCTTTTGTTATTCCATTCGTTAATATTCTATTGGAATATCGTGTCTGTGCATTTTACGCCGGACCTGATTCCATCTTTATTATTCTGTTGGAATATCCTGTCTGTGCGTTTTACGCTGTACCTGATTCCGTCTTTATTATTCTATCCTGTCTATGCGTTTTACGCCAGACCTGGTTCCGTTAATTATTATTCTACTTGAATAACCTGCTTGTGCGGTTTATCGCATGCTTGGTGGTTTCTTTTGTTATTCTATTCCTTATTATACTCAGTTGGTTAAAGTTTTAACTTCTATACTCCATGAAATTAGTGGAATATTCTTGACATTTGCGCTTCATCAGTATCTTTTCATGGAAATATTCTTCTGAGCATTCTTGAATTTTACTCTACAAAGAAGTATCATGTTGACAATTGGGACGTTATTAGTTCCAGAATAAATTAATTCTTGAACTTGTTTTATTGAATTCTTATATCATTGTCATCATCCTCATGTTTATATTTTTTTGAAAGTTATCTGTGGCCTGTTGTGCATAGATGGACTTGGTATGATTATGACCAGAGATTATTCGGTGTAATCATGACCGTAATGTTATAAATGTGGTAAAAGTCCTCATTAGCCCATAGTGCATTGATGGACTGTTGTTGGCGTGATCATGACCATTAATGAATACACAAATTTCCTTGGCCCGTAGTGCATGGATAATTTGTGGTCGTGATACTATAGAATATCCTTGGCCGTAGTGCAGGGGTGATTCGTTGATGTGGATTATTTATTAAGCTGAGTCCCAACGATTAAAGTTATGAAAAACCTTTTAAATCATAAAAGATAGTAGATTTTATTCTCTACTCGACTCTTCTAATGGATTGCTTGTTCCGCTGCAGTTAAACTTGATGTTTGTTATATTTTATCAATTTAACATGGTTGAAGGCTAATGATAATTTATTCTGCATTATGTTAGTCATAATATTTCTTACTGGGCTAGTTGAGCCCTTTTGCTTTCATTGTTCTCTTTAGGAAATGAGAATGTAGCAGGGACTAGACGGGGAACGGAGTGACGGTCCAGATGATAACATTAGTAGTCCTCACTATTCTATGAAATAGTGTAATAATAAATGTAATGAGGACCCCATTGAGTTTGTATATTGTCTAGATGACAATATTTGTATTAAAACTCACAGTATATGTTTAGACGTATTTTACACGAATTGTATAATTAAGTTGTATTTGAATTTTGTACCATGTATTTGGCGACTCAAGATGGGTGATGAATACCTATTTTGGGGGCGCCACAACAGTATCGTAGCTTAGGGATATGATCCTCGCTAAGATGTGAGAATAGAACTAGGAGGGAGAGAGACGGGAATTCTTCGCTAGTATGACCTACCTAAGTTTTTTTTTTGGTATTTAATTGGTCTGGTCGTAATATAAGGATAATATGTTACATGTCAATTAACATTTTGTTTTGTGGCGATGATCTCGAAAATGACATCCGAGAATGTTGAGAATAGCAATGGAGCACAAAGCGACCGCTGATTCACCACATATCAATAATCGTGATAATGTGCATCGAAGGCGACAATCCTCATGAAAAACAACAACACCGACCAAATGATGAATGATGGAATGTTCGAGGCTTTACGCAATTCATGCAACAAAGAAAGTAGAGCGGCTCCTATCCAAAATGTAGGTGGAAACACCGAAACTCTCGAACAGTCCACCGCAAAATGCTTCAAGGAGCCGGGACCACCGGAGTTTATTGGAGAGCCAAAACCACTTAAGGCGGAAGCATGGATAAAAGAGTTCACCAAGATATTTGATGTCTTGGGATGCTCGAGGAGCAAAAGGTTCCTTTCACGCCTTTATATGTCATGTGAGGAGAGGCGATTCGGTGGGAATCGAGAAAGCGTACTCAATATGCCGCACTGAAAATGTCTTGGGAGAAGTTCCAAGAACTATTCAACGACAAGTATTTTCCTGAAAGTATTCGTCACATGAAGGAGGTGGAGTTCATCAAGTTGGAGCAGAATAATATGACCGTGTCGTGTCGCAATGTGAAGCTAAGTTTGCCGAGTTGTCGGTTTAATCCCACTTGGTGGATAATGAAGAGAGAATGACGCGTATGTTTTTAAGAGGTTTGAAGTCAGAGATACGTCAACATCTTATTTCTCATAAACTGTGTTTGTATTCAAATGTTGTAAATAGGGCTCAGTTAGTGGAGCGCGATAACGAGTCAATGCAACCAAAAGAGAGCAGCCGGCAAAATGATAATACTAGTGAGAGCAGTCATCGAAGCGGTGACAACAAGCGTGGAGGGAATCAACAGGCCAGAAATGGTAACCACTTCGGTGGTAATCAGGACCAAAACAATAAGAATGTACATTTCAAGAAGAGGAGATTCAACAATGATGGAAAGACATCAGCACCATCACCCATTCTTAAGGAAGGAGAACGACCACCTATCATATGCTTCAAATGCGGAGGGGAGGGACACATCAGTCCAAACTGCGCGATGCCATCCAAAGCATGCTATAATTGTGGAAGAAAATATCCCTTAGCCTGATTTTGTCGTTCACCGAAGACAAGTTCAGCTAGGATGGAGGCACCAAAGGCCGTCCCAGAAAAGTCATAGCCGGTAGTGCAAGGGAGAGTGTTTGTTGTGACCTCCCAGAAAGAAAGGAACCCGAATGAGGTCATAACGGGTAAGCTTATCATAAACTCTAGTGAAGTCTATACTTTATTTGATACCAATTCTACCCATTCTTTTATTTCTCCTACTTGCGCTCAACGATTAAATTTGACTCCGGAGAAATTAGACTTTGACTTATTTGTGGAAACTTCGTTGGAAGAAACCTTCATTACATCCACCGTTTATAAGTCTTGTTTGGCTCAAATCGGTATCCTCACATTACCTGTCGATCTTATTTCATTGAAAATACATGCATTTGACGTGATTCTAGGGATTGATTGGTTAACTACTCATCATGCAAAAATTGATTGTTTTTGTAAGGTTGTTAGCTTTCATATTCCTAATCAACCTATTATGCGAATTCAAGCAACAGAACCATTAAAATTAATCACGGTCATCTCAAGCCATAAAGCTATTCATTTATTGAAAAACAGATGTCAAGCTTTTTTAGCTCATGTCACGGATCTAAACAAAAGTACGTCAGTTTTGAATGATATTTCTATTGTTAATAAATTCCCTGACGTATTCCCTAAAGAACTTCCTGGCCTACCCCCAGAGCGTGAAATTAAATCTTGTATCGACCTTGAACCCGGTACAAAACCCATTTCCAAAGCCCCATAACGAATGGCTCCTATTAAACTTCAGGAGTTAAAGACCCAACTTCAGGAATTGTTAGACATTGGCTTTATTCGTCCTAGTACTTCTCCTTGGGGTGCTCCTGTTCTATTCGTGAAGAAGAAAGATGGGAGTATGCGACTTTGTATTGATTATCTGGAGTCAATCATGTCACCATCAAAATAGGTCCCATTGCCACGTATTGATGACTGTTTGACCACCATTCTGAAGAAGCCAAATTCTTTTCAAAAATTGATCTTCGTTCCGGATATCACCAATTGAAGATTAGAACTGATGACATTCCAAAGACGGCTTTCAAAACTCAGTACGGGCATTATGAATTTCTAGTCATGTCCTTTGGATTGACTAATGCTCCTGCTGCATTTATAGATATGATGAACCGAGTATTCAAGGAATATTTGGATCACTTTGTGGTCGTCTTTATTTATGACATCCTTATTTATTCCAAAATCCGTGAAGATCACGAGAAACACTTGAGGCTGACACTCCAAAAGCTTCGTGAATACAAGCTTTATGCCAAGTTGAAGAAATGCGAGTTCGGCTTGAGGAAGTAGCATTCCTTGGGCACGTAGTATCAATTCATGGAATATCCGCTTGACCCTAAGAAAAGATCAAGCTATTCAAAGTGGGAGAAACCTAAATCGTTGGATCAAGTACGTAGCTTTCTCGCTTTAAATTTGGTTATTATAGGAGATTCGTGGAAGGATTTTCTCGAATCGCTACTACATTAACTCAAATTTACTCGGAAGATACAAAGTTCTATTGAGCGAAGAATATGAGAAGTGTTTTCAAGAACTCAAGAGGAGACTCATTTCAAAGACTGCTCGACAATACCATCTGGCTTAGAGGGATTTGTCATCTACAGTGATGCTTTGGGCAAAGGGTTGGGATGTGTTCTCATGCAAAATGGGAAAGTCATAGCCTATGCCTCATGACAACTCAAAGAATATGAGAGGAATTATCCTACTCATGATCTAGAGTTAGCGTTGTCTCTTTCAGACTTAAAATTTGGAGGCATTACTTGTATGGGGGGAAAGTGGAGATCTTTACGGATCTTAAAAGCCTCAAATATTTCTTCACTCAAAAGGAACTCAACATTTGACAACGACGTTGGCTTGAACTGTTGAAAGATTATGATCATACCATTCAATACCATCCTGGAAAAGCGAACGTGGTAGCTAACGCATTAAGTAGAAGATCATATGCAAGTACGAGTGCGATATTGTCAGCGTAAAGGACCATTTTTTGTGACTTGCAAAGGATGGAGATAGAGTTAAAGACTCCAGGGACCATGTGATGATGACGAATATACGAGTAGAACCGACTTTTAATTGATAAAGTTAAAGTCGCTCAAGCTACTGCACTCCAGAGTGATGCGTATGAGGAAGAAAGTGCAAGAAGGTGCTATCTTTGAAGCAAGAATCGATGAAGAAGGAATACTTGAGTCAACTCCGCACTTTGTGTTCCTAACGACCATGATTTAAAGTATAAAATCATGATGGAGGCGCACAACACACCGTTTTCAATCCATCCTGGGAGTACCAAAATGTATCATGATATTCATCATACATTTTGGTGGAGCAATATGAAGAGAGATATAGCGCTGTTTATCTCAAGGTGTCTAACTTGTAAATGATTTAAAGTGGAGCATCAAGTACCAAAAGGTCCATTGCAACCACTTGAAATTCTAGAATGGAAGTGGGAGCACATTACCATGGATTTTGTTACCGGTCTTCCTTAGGTTTCTCAAGCTATAGATACGATTTGGGTCATTGTTGGTAGATTGACCAAGTCTGCTCATTTCTTACCGATACAAGAAACTTATACACTTGAACGCTATGCTCAGTATGTACATAAACAAGATTGTAAGAGATCGCATGGTATGCCAAAGATCCATAGTTTCGATCGAGACCCAAGATTCACTTCATGATTTTGGGTTAGTTTACAAAAAGCTATGGGCACAGACTTTCACGATTTAGCTTCGGCATATCATCCTCGAGACGGATGGATAATGGAGAGAACTATTCAAACTCTTGAAGATCTATTAAGACTTTGTGTCCTTGATTTCAAGGAAGTTTGGACAAGTTCTTACCATTGGTGGAGTTTTCCTACAACAACAGTTATCAAGCAAGTATTGGCATGGCTCCATTCGAAGCGTTGTATGGAAGAAAGTGTCGTTCTCCAGTATGCTGGGATGAGGTGGATGAAGCAACATTGTTGGGACCAAAGTTGGTACGTATGACTACAGAAAAGATTCAAATAATCCGGCAACATATAAAAACCTCACAAGATCGACAAAAGAGTTATGTTGATCTTCATCGAAAGGATGTGGAATTCGATATATGAGATCATGTGTTGTTACGTGTTGCTCCATGGAAAGGAGTTACGAGATTTGGAAATAGAGGAAAGCTCAATCCTCGATTCATCGGCCCATTTTTAATCCTTGATCGAGTAGGAACTGTGGCCTATAGACTCGCTTTACCACCAAGTATGTATCGTGTTCATAACGTTTTTCACATATCCATGTTACGTAAATATGTGGAAGACCCGAACCACATTATTGAGTTAGAACCGGACGAAATAGCGGAAGATTTGATGTATGAAGAGGTTCATGATCAAATCTTGGATAAGAAGGAACATATTCTATGCTCCAAGGTTATACCTCGAGTCAAAGTTTTGTGGAGAAAACACGATGTTGAGGAAATGACTTGGGAGTTAGAATCTGAAATGAAATCTAGGCATCCTTACCTCTTCGACATACCAGGTACGTACCCTAATTTCGAGGGCGAAATTTCAAAAGAAGGGGAGGTTGTAAGACCCTAAATTTTATAAATAAAGATGAATTTTCTATAAATATCACTTTTGAATATTATGGAATGAATTTGATATAATGTTATAGTTGTGGGTAATATTTATAAATTTTGCAAAGTACGCATGTTGTTATATAATATTCAATTGGTCGGAGAATATTCGTTTTAACAGGGAATATTCGTACAACGGCACAATCATTGGTGGACCCCACAACGAAATTATTGTCGGATTGAGAAAATGACAAAAATACTTTATAAAAATAATGGCGGAAGTTTTACCGTTAACTGTTGAAACACCCGATGTTAAAAGTACATGAATACGCCAGAGTTGCACGCGAAAGAGTACACGGTATTGATTATTGATGCTTACGTGAGAAGTCATTCGCTTTTGTTCAATTATTGTTACAAAGAATAATTGCGATAGTATCTCACGTTATTTGATTCAATTATTGTCAATATTTTATATATTATTAAATCAATAATTGAGACGACAAGGTTATTAATATTATTATTTGAAATATTAACGATGTTTAGAAGTTCTGTCAAGGAGATGTTTGGTCACCTAATTGCACGCCAATATGGATAAATCCTTATTGGAAAGCCCCCTCTTTCCTGGGAACGACCTGGTCGATTAATATTGTGAAATGTAATAATGGTGATAAAGTTTGTTTTATTAGTATTATTAATGTAATAAAATGTAAAAAACTTTATATATAAAATGTATACTTTTAAAAAGTTATTCGCTTTATTAGACTAATAGTAAAATCTTTTTATATAAAATGTAATAATTTTATAAAGTTATCTATTTTATTAGACAATAATTAGAATATATTATATTTTATTATGCATAGTGTTTGTATAGTGCCTGCATAGTAAAATCTTTTTATAAAGTTATTCGTTTTATTAGATTATAAATAGAATATATTATATTTTATTTAAAGATTTTGTTTTATATATGGACCGTCCGATTAAAGTAAATCAATCTGGACCGTTCATCAATTAGTTACTATGCAGTCCATTCTTCTATAAATAGAAGCTCATTCCTTCATTATTTCTTACGAATTCACTGAAACTCTAGAGAGAGAAATTATAAAGAAACTATAGAAAAGTATTCTGCTACTTTCCTACTCTTATATTTAGTTTCTTTTACGGTAAGGGATATTATTTGTTATACTCGTAAGGGGTATTATTTATTTTGTATTCATGAAGAGAACTTCTATTATTCCATTATTTATTATTTTATTGAATAACTCAGATACGCTGCCAATACCCTATACTTGGTGAAATTCTTCATTACTCCATTCGTTATTATTCATTGGAATATCCCATCTACGCGTTTTCTGTGGGACCAATTACGTTAATTATTATTCTGTTGGAATAACCTGCTTGTGTGGTCTATCGCATGCCTGGTGATTTCTTTTGTTATTCTATTCCTTATTATACTCAGTTGGTTAAAGTTTTAATTTCTATACTCCATGAAATTAGTTGAGTATTCTTGACATTTGCGCTTCATCCAGTATCTTTTCATAAAAATATTCTTCTGAGCATTTTTGAATTTTACTCTACAAAGAAGTATCATGTTCACAATTTGGATGTTATTAGTTCCTGAATAAATTAATTCTTGAACTTATTTTATTGAATTCTTATATCATTGTCATCATCCTCATGTTTATATTTTTTTGAAAGTCATCTGTGGCCTGTAGTGCATAGATGGACTTAGTATGATTATGACCAGGGATTATTCTATGTAATCATGACCGTAATGTTATAAATGATGTGGTAAAAGTCCTCATTGGCCCGTAGTGCATTGATGGACCGTAGTGCATTGTGGTAAAAGTTCCCGCTATATTCTCATCTCCTGAGAAGAAAAATGGAACAAAAAGGAAAAGGGCGAGCTCAACTAGCCCAGTAAAGAATATTATGACTAAGATAATGTACAACAAATTATCCTTAGTCTTCAGCAGGGAAAAATCTGATAGAATACAATAGACAACAAGTTTTAGATCAACAACTGCAGCGGAAACAACAATTCATTAGAAGAGTTAAGTAGAGAATGAAATCTACTATCATATATCAATTTAAAAGTCCATCATCGATATTTTATCCATGTAACATCAATCAATATACATCATAAATCAAATATGCATCTTTACACTACAGGCCAAAGATATTCACTAGTTGGTCATGTTCATCTAAACACCTGTTCATCTTTACACTACGGGCCAAATATATTCATCATAAAATCATTCATCTTTGCACTACGGGCCAAAGATATTCAGTTATATCATAATTTAGGACGGAGGATGATGAAAAATATTTTAAAGAAAACGAATCTAGTGAAACAAAAGAATAAATATTAAGGATTAGTATTTCAGCTATTCCATGTCCAAAAATACCACATAAATAATCATAGTGGAGTAAAATTCAAGAATGATCAAAACATGGAAACAATCAAAGCTAGTATCCATAATAGATATTTTGGATGAAAAATGAAAATTTAATTTTTCTGTGAATAGTGTCGTATTCGTGAATAGTGCCGTATACGTGAATAGTAACTCCGACACTAAAAGATAGAAATTTCACAAAAAAAATCATCATGCTTCCTGAATAGTACTCGTGAATAGTAACTCGTGAATATTAACTCATGAATAGTAACTCGTGAATAGTAACTCATGAATAGTAACCCCGACATGAAAAGTTCCAAATTTGATAAAAATTCAGACCAATATTTTGGCATAATGATATTGAAGAAATAATATCATTTACGAAGAAAATAACATCCCTTACCTCACAAAAAAAGTGATTACATTTGGAATCTTTGGATATAGTCTTGAAAGAACTTGCAACCAGTATAGCAATACTCAAAGTACTAAAATACTCAAAAAAAGCGTTCGATATTATAGAGAGAAAAACTTTAGTTTACGTGTGATTTTCAATTCTAACCTAAGCACCTATTTATAGGAAATTGCTTAGAACACCAAAGCGAAAAATTTAATAAAATATTAATATATATTATAAATTCTTACGCACACCTTCATTGATCCAAAATATCGACCACATGTGCCAAACTTGCAAAATCGTTTTTCATATAAAAGTTTTTAAAACTCCAAAAAAAATAATCAATTAATCTGGAACTTCAATAATTCATAATAAATAGCCCTTTTATCGAAAAATTCGAATCGCAGCAATTTTATAGGAAATTCAATTCTCTACAACTTTACGTAAGAAAGTTTTCTAAATTCCAAACAAAAATTGACCATAAAATCCACATACAGACGATTTTACAAGCTATAATCAAATTTCAACCAAGAAATGGGGTCCACCGACACACAAAACATGTGTTAATCATTTAATGCAACAAAAATACTCTTCCTCCTCATATACTCATATATCCCATATTCATTGTAAAATATCACCATTAATATATTATTAAAATAATATATTCAAATGAATTATTTTATCAGAAAAAAGATAAAATATTAATTTTCAACAATTGTCACATTTAAAAATTTTCTCCATCTATATCCATATAAAATCAATATTTTTCTCATCATATAAATCAATAATTAATTATTTATAAATAATATTACAGAATCACAATATTGACAACCATGCAGTTCCTAGGAAAGAGGGGGATTTCCAATAAGAATTTCTCCTTACTGGCGCGCAATTAGGTGACCAAACCTCTCCTTAGACAGAACTTTCTAGACATTGCAAATAATATTTTCTAATAACATTATTCAGATAATATGAATTATTGCTTCGATAATGGAAAATAATTGTGTAGTGACAATTATTGAAACAACGAATATAAAAATCAACGATCAATTATTGAATTAATAAAATAAAATACTTTGAGCGAATAATTCTTTGTAACAATAATTATTGAGTAGTTCCTTCTTACGTAGGAATCAATAATTGGTGCAATACCATGTATACTTGTCTGCAACAACGCCAGACATCGTGTGTTTTTTAACCACCAGGTATTCCAACAATATTAACGGTAACAACTACACCGTTATTTATAAACAACTTATACTTGTCGTTTTCTTCATCCAATCGCTTTTGGTTATGGGGCCCATTATAAGGTCGCTACTGGTCGCATTTAATATTCCCTCGACAAAGAAGAATATTCCATGACCAAACGAATATTCTCCGACAACAATGAGTATTTTATAACCACTTGCTTATTTAAAATATTTGCGCATTTTACCCATAACTAACCACATTAATCAAATCAACCCTTACTATTTCAAAATAAAAAATAGAGGAATTAAATTTTATTTATTAATAATTTGGGGTCTTACAATTGTAGTATGTAGCTCACATACCATGACATAGTCGATTCCACTTCCCATCTTCATGACTTTTTCTGGAGGGTAATTGAAGATATAATCAACAATGTACGACTGATCATCAGCTGATAAAGGATCAACATCATTGTACCTTCACAAAGAGTCCTCAGTCAGATTGATGTTCAACTTTTTAGTTTTTCTTTTTCTAAAGGAAATCATCAGTTTTCAAGGGGCAAAACTGCCAATTAAGTGGCTAAAAAGTAAAACAATAAATAAATAAATTGTTCTCAACATGACAAAGGCCTTAGTTCTTGTTCAAGAGCGTACACTCCGTGTGTGTGCAAATTTTTATTCAAGTATTTGTTTCCTATTCAAGACCATGCTCAACAAACTTATCAATGATGTCATGAGCTCTCTTCTTAACATCTTCCTTAAGGTTGCAAATTTCAATAATCTAGCAATGTTTTAGATAGATAAGCACATTCAATGCAGGTGAGAAATGATAAAGTGCATAACAAATTAATTAAAGGTGAAGAAAGAACACACCTTTCGGTGCACCTTTGCTAACTTGATTGCAATTGCCGTTGGAGTTGGAGTATGTTATGGCGGTCGCGCTTATCCACAAGGTTAAAAGGCGGAAATGAATCTCATTGATCCTCGCTTTCGCTCATAAGCGTCCATTAATGATAGCAGTTCAATTAAGTTTGCAAATTTATATCCTAATTACTGTAGTTAGTTGATATTTGTTGTACGCCTTCACCGCCTTTTGGGAAATATAGAAAATTAAAAAACATGCTTTGATACATGTTCCGCGAGAAAGGATGCAATGAATATCATACAATCACTTTATTAAAAGCATTAAAGTGTCCTTGTCCATGTCCCTTGCAAACACCTCAAACAACATATAATCACTTTACTGATTAGCAAATGGCAGAATCAAACACAAGAGCTTATTTTGTCACAAAAGCAGGTAATCTGGCTTCAACAGAAAGCCTAAAAAATATGAGGTTGCGTTTGGAGCTCCAAGTCTCATTAGTTCAAAACTTGTTTGATAATTGATAAATAACAGAACTGAAAGAACAATGGAAAAAGAACAATGGAGAAAGGGAATGCAGGTAAAGTCTATCGCTTCTTGGAGACAGCAATAGTCTTTCCCTTGCGGCCAGTAGTCTTGGTATGATGTCCATGCACTCGAAGACCCTAGTAGTGGTGGAGACCATAGTGATTCCTGTTAAAATTTAAATGACAAAACATGAAGAAAAAAAACTCCAACTAGGCAGCTAATTCTTTCTACATTTATAGGAACAAAATTCATAAGTCCAAAAGAAGAATGACTGGCATAATCTTCTTCAAGCGCTCAAGATCATCTCTCAGTTTCATGTCTAGTGCATTTGATGTCACTTGAGAGAATTTCCCTAGACTTCCCAAGATTTAGCATAGATGAAAACACCATATCTGGATTCCTAGAAAAAGGTATGCCAGAAAAACTAAATAAAAGAAAATTTTGCTTGAGATCACTTACCCTCCATCCAGATGCTCCTTGAAGATTTTTTTAAAAGCTCGACAAAGTTCCAAGATAGTGTATAACTGAGCCTGATAAACTGAACTTTTTTTTAACAAGGGAGATTGTATGAAAATAGTAATGAGAGATATACTCCACGTACTTCAAAGATCAACAAAGAATAGGCTACCAAGGTAGTCCATCTCAGCTTCAAGTTAATCAATGCTTTTGTTAATCAAGGAAGTAATACTTGGTATTCTTGCCTTAATGACAGTCTCCCAATGCTGAAGTTAAAAGTACAAATCATTAAAAATATCAAGGTTTTAACTGAGATAAACACGTCAGATAAATAACAAATAGAATCCCACCACCGAAAGAAGTTTCGATAGATACTCTGAACCCATTTTAGATATCTATCTTGCAGAATAACAGTATACTAGCAATGATACCACATTCATTATCCAGTATGCTTCCAACCAATGTAATTGCTAGTCAAATTGTTCCTTTTCTGCTGCAGTTAAATATCTTATCCTTAGATTTCTTTCTCCTATGAGGCTTGATTGAAAGTTCACATATGTTTCTATGCCCTTCACAGACTCTCTGTGATGGCTATAGAAATCTGAGGTCCTTAGACATTAAATTTCAAAAATAAAAATCCCTTATTTTATCAACCACAAAGACACAAACATCAGTAATTACTTTTTGAAATTTTAAGGATAAATTGATTTCAAAACTTGGGTATGAGTAACAACAACAATAATTAAAAGTTGAAAGAATTAAAGGTAACAACAATAATTAAAACTTGAAAGAAAAAAAAATAACGAAGCAACAAGGGTTACATTACCAAACATATGCAGTGCATCATTGAGAGATTAAAAAGACAATCAAATTGTCCAGACATTAAGTTTATGACCTTGATAAAATTCCCAACTATGTACTCGATCTTCCTCAACAAATCAACAGTATCCACCACTTTCGCACGAACTTGGAATCTTGACATGTCACTTCCCACTCAATATACTCAACCTTAAAAGTGGCAAAGGAAGTATTTTTCTTAGCCTGCATATAAGAGAGACAAGGGAGGAGGAAAAAGGAGAACATCAAATACCACCAGTCCAATTGTACAAGTACCCAATTGCAGAAACCCAGAACCTTACGGGTTACAATAGATCTTAGGGCAAAAAAAGTTACCCAAAGAAGATAACACATGCGATTCCCAAAAATATTACGAAAAAAATACTGCAAGAATTCAAAATTGAGGACATACCTGTTAGGGTTTTCTTAGATTAATCCTCCGTTAGACTGATTTGAGGGTAGAAGTCGATCGATTTGGCTTCCACCATGAGACAATCCAGAGGGAGGAAGAGAGAAGTTTGACCTAAGAACTTCTGATTCGTGCTTCTGCAGTTTTGAAAATGCTCAAGATCTTCCCCGTTTAGATCATTGGAGTGAAGGGCACTCGCTTCCTTTTGTCGTAGAGAGAGAAATTATAGAGATAAGAGAGAAAGTAGTCCTGTTTTAATTTCAAATTTTCGCTTCCTGTTTCTATTTTTTGCTCCGTGTTTTTGTAGATAGATAACGTTTTTTTTTAAAAAAAACGTTATCTATTAAAATCAAAATTTTCTCTTATAAAATACAGAACATTTTTTTATATTTATCTACAACGTTTTGTTAAAAAAAGTTGTAAAAAAAATACCACAACATTTTTTATAAAAACGTTGTGGTTTAAGTGTTGTCTATTTAGTACTTTGTACTAGTGGGTTATACAATGGGTTGATCACCTACGTATGCAAGAAGTAGTTTACTTTCTTGGTGATTATAAACTAACCGTGATAGAAAGGTTTACGGTGAAATATTGTTAAACCTAGTAAGAGTTCATGGTCGATTTTACCCCTCAACAAAAGTATGAAATGTTTTAAAGGAATTCTTATGTTCCTCGTTATTCATTCTACTTCATGATTCTTGATAAGTTATGAAGGTTAGGGAATGTTTGAAAGATAAGAACTTCTTTGAAGAGAAGTTGAAAAGAAGGGTACGTTAAAAATTCGAGGACGAAATTCGGTGAAGAAGAGGTGAATGTGATGACCCGAGAGATTGAAAGTATAGTTAGGCAAGAGGTTTAACTAATGAAGATTATGTCAAAAGACGACCCTTATGAAAATAATGGTTATAAGAAAGAGAAGAAGTAAAAATAAAACCTTTGCTAAAGGTTGTAAGGATAAGGCATCCGGGTATGGGTGTGGTTTTAGAAATTATGAGGATGAAATTTTTATAAGGGGAAAAGAATGTAACAACCCGGAAAATTGGATTGTGTAGAATTTAAGTTTAAAGAATTAGTTATTAATAAAATAAATTTTTATTAATACTATTTTGTGCTATGTGTTTATAGGATTTTGTGCTATGACTTTAAGTTTAAAGGATTCTGGCTACGAGTTAGACTGAATGAGTAAGAATTTTCAAGACGAAAATAAAATAAATTCGGGAACAAAAGTATTTCCGACAAAAAAGATGAAATATGCACTATTCACCCGACAAAACCCTAAGGGTTAGGGTTTGAATAACCTAAGCCGTTCTGAGAGTTCGGTTTGTCGAAATGACATTCTATCAAAAGATTTGACGATAATATGTCATGAAAAGTTAAGTTAACCAATAAAATATTTTCTCAAAAAACGTGCAGAAATTGGACAAAAAAAACAACGAAAAGTATTGTTATGTACTTTTCATTCGTTTAACTACATTAGGGGAAAACGTGAAGGAAAATGCTTATCATCAAAAAGTATTTTTTAGTTTGTCGAAGTTCTGAAGAATGCATAAAAGTTAATCTGTAAAGGAAAGACGGAATATCCAAAAATATTTGGATTCCGAGAATCGTAATTTTTAAAATTGTCGGACGAATTCCGCTTGACGAAACCACGCCGCTTCTAGGAGAAGCATCGTGAATAATAAGGAGGTGGAAATAGTAACTTTGGTGGCGAAATGACTATTTTTCCCCTAGCTTTGAAAATCTATAAAAGAGAAATGTTAGTTGATTTCTTTGAAATTAACCAACACTTTGAGAGAGAAAGAGAGAGAAAGCTTGAGAGCTTGGAAAGGAAGAAAAAGGAAGAGAAAGAGCATGGATGCTCGGATCGGAGAAGATCGAGAAATAGAAAAGCTAGTAAATCGTCGGCTTTGTCTAGAGGAAGAAGAATAAAGAAGAAAGGTATTGAAAACCTAAGTTATAAGTTTTTTTCCCTTTAAGTTTCATATGTTAAAAACATAGCTTAATGAAAAGGGAAGTAAAAGATGGTAGGAATGGTTTTTATATGGTTGAAATCATGAGAAACCGAAGAAATGAGAATTAGAAGTTTAGTTTATAAATTTCTTAAGGAAGTATGAATTTTGTAATAAATTTGAACCATCCGAATGAATAATATGAACGATTCAGTGAAATAAATAAGGAATGGTGTTTTATAACACCAAATTCCAAGAAATGTTAAATTGTAATCAAAGTATCCATTAAAAATAAAGAATGAACGAAGAACGCGAACAACACGAAAAACGTTGTTGATGGACAAATTTAAAACCATCGTAGTTATAACTTGTTGTTGATGGACAAGTTTACAACCATCGCGTATAAGTTAGATACTTATTGCTTGGTTAGGAATGGGAGAAACGTTCAAGAAGAACGGATTAAACTTTGTTATAACGAAGATATGGCAAAAATTTCGTAACAGAGGAATGAAAAGTATAAAGTTTGTACATGAACCCGAATGTGTAGGGTTTCATAAGAATGTAAGAGAACATATAAAACGTGAGTCATGCACTCGAGAACAAATGAATTTCAAGTTCGGATCACCGAATTACGGACGAACTAACGAAGAATGTTAATAACGTAAAACGAGCAAATGATAAAATTGAAGCCAATCGAAAGGCATGTTAACGGGTTCAGAATGAAATTTTGTACGGAGGTAGTTGAAGTATGTAATGGGAGTAAGAAGATGGATTTGGAACTACCTCATTTTGAGTTGTAACGAAGAAGTTACGAGATTGCGAAGTAGGCAATTCGTATGCGTTCCAACACTTGGATAAAAATGCTAGAAAAAACTGAGTTTTTGAACTGGCGCCGCAACGCCAGTTTGAACTAGAAATGGGGCACCGCAGCGCCTGCTCTGGAAGATAGTTACTGGAGAGTGGTGTTGCAACACATCAATAACAAAGGGAGGAGGTGTCGCAGCGACGGTACATGGAAAAACCTAAAGAAGAGCTTTTAATTGCTCAACTCCTGGGGGAAGTGTAAGGAATGATAATGAACATATAGTTCACCTAATGTCACACTTAAAAAAGTTATTTAATTCTTTAATGATGGTTGAACGAAAAGATTGAATGGAATTAAAAGACAAAGAATGTAAACACAACGTAGTTGTAATTAACGATCAGTCTTATCATACAATGAACCATATGGCTTCAACATTAATAAAGAATAATGAACGTGAGGTTCATGTAATGGATAATGAAGGGAAGTAATTAAAACCTTGGGTAAAGGTTTAACGAGGGATTAAGAGACGATCAATGTGAACGTTGAATATGTAAACTATCCTCGTGAATTGTATTCGCGTCGTGCAAAAGTTCTAAGTATACATTGGTTGTATGACTTAAACATTGACAAAGGTGGTAAGTAAGATATGAATTTATCAAGAAAGTCGTAATGAACGGTAATAAGATTAATGAAAGTCCGAGTGTGTGTTGTATAAAGAATGTTAGAATGAATGTAAGCGTTAAACACTTTAGCCAATACAAGGGATAAGTGTACGCAAATATTAAACGAACAGAACCTACGCATCATGTATGGTTTGACAGTAAGGTAACGAAGACTAATGATTAAACATGTGAATGGTAAAGAAACTGAATTAATGACAATGACGTATAACATTAAGAAGCCGAGTAAATAATAATAACATGGATAACGTTCCGAGTCGAATGAACCGGACGTTATAAGATATGAATAAGGTAATGAAAAATTTTTAACGCTATGAATGTATAGTTTTGACATTGAATAATCGTTCTAAGTATACAAAAGACAGTATGACTTAGATGATAAGGAATAAATCCTAAGGTATGGCATTTAGTTGCCAGGAAGCTATAAGTAATGGGAAAATAACTTAATGAAGTTATAGTTTTAATGGTTCGGATAAGTTAATTAATGTTTTGGTTGTGGTACAATTGTAATCTTTAATGGAAAATATATGGGAACTGGGCTAAACAATTCCTTCAAAGAGCAGAGGTATATACGAAACTGGCAACTAATCTAACTCATTGTGAAAGACAGTGTAGATGAGACGGGAAACTAGTTTGTTGGTTGTTTGTGGGAAACCACTCAAAGTACCATATGGAATACTAGTAGAGACGTGATCTGTGATAAGTCCTATAAGAGTTATAAGAAGAAGATAAGAATGTAAATCATCAAAGATGATGATCGTATGAGTAAGACATCAGCGTATGTCGTAACGCCGTAAAACGTTAAAGAAAGTTGGCCGCGTAAACTTAGATTGTAAGAACACGAACCCTAAGAAGTAAAGTTAAGTTTAAACCAATATCTAAGTCAAGTATATGACTAATTGGTGTATGTGTTATTTCCTTATGTGATATATAGGAATTGCGATGCGCAGTTCAGTGTAAACTGTAAGTTGTAGTTGTGTGTAAGGCAAGTTTCTTAACTTTATTCATATTTTAAATGAATGCTAGTTTTTTATACTTTCTCAGATGTTGGACATGAGAAGTTTTATCGATGTGCAAATGTGTGATATTTGTATAAGGTGGTAGAATGTATGAGGCCTTGTGCCACGATTTTGACAGTTCGGTGTTTCTATGACATGAATTGTTGTGTGATTGAACTATTTAATATGAAAATGTTTTGTTTATACATGAACCATTATTGTTAAGTTTGTGCTAATGATTCTAGCCAGATAGAATGTGTATGGAAATAGGTAGAAGAAAGAAAGTATTTCAAGGTGAATGTGACTAATATTTTAAAATGATAGGAATCAAAATTATACTTATTATTCAAGCTACTTCATAACCTTTGTTCGGTTATTGAAGTTTTAAAAGAATGTTTAAATTCGAGTGTGAAGATAGACCAGATTTCAGGGGCGTTGCATTAATCACGAACCTAGAAAGCTAGGGTTTCGTGAACATATTAAAAACCATGAAATTTATGAGCCTTATACTCAAGAACTTCTGAATTCAGACATCGTATGAACGAATTACGAATGAACGAGCAATGAACGCTCAAGAACAATAAACGAACAAATAATGAAAATTTAATCAAGTGGAAGCCTCGTTAATAGATTCAAAAAATTGTTTTGACTGGAGGAAATCATAGTATGAAGAATAAGTAAGAAATTGGCTTTTGAACGAACCAATTCTGAGCTATAACGAGCAAGTTACGAGCTTAGAAAAGGAATGGCTTGAGAAATTGAAAAAAATTCAAAGGTATAAGGGAGGCGCCACAACGCCGCCCATTGAAGGATTAACAAAGGACACGGCGCCGCAATGCCAGTCCTAGACCAAAGGCAGAGAAGAATAGATATGAACATAAAAGGAATGTAAGTTGATTGAAGGTGAATTATGACCTTAATTAAAGTTGAAAGTAACATCTTAAATGATGATTAAAACCTTAAGTTCAATAATTAAAAGTTAACAAAAGGTTACGAAAACATAAACACAAAGTAAGTTTGTAATACGAGGCCTTGTATTTAATAATACGGTAAACCGTATTGATGTCAAATGAATGTTTGAGATTTCTTGAAATGTAATTACTTAAACATTGAACAAATAAGGTTACTTATAACAATAAGATGTTATAAAGTTGTAATGAACATTAATTAACCTAACGAATGATATTAGGTTAACCAAATAGATAATTTTACTTATAAGAATGAGAAGATAGGTTAATGATAATACTTATGAATTGTATAAGACCTAACCTGGTATGCTTTGTGATTATGTCATGTAGAACCTATAAAAATTCAAAAGTAAAGTGAAGTAACTTTAGACGATGTTGGAGACAAGTTTTCTAAACCATCGTCTATACTTTATTTTGGACAAGCTTTATGATTCATATATTATATGCATGAATTAATTTAAAGAAGAAGTCGAAGCCACTTACTTCGGCTAGATCACATTTAGAGTATTTTGTGGATTTCTTTATAATCTTTAAAAATATTATTGATATTGCTATCTTGTGCCAATTATTTTGGTATAGATTCAAAGAAAGATTGTGTATAAATAAATAAACGTTTTGTCATAAATCGACTGGCACGTGAGTTTGCCAAAACTTAAACGTAGATATGTTTAATGTAATGCCCCAGAAAATTGGATTTTTGAGAATTTAATTTTTATTTGATTAAATGAATTTAATTTATTATTTATGGGAGCAAGCTAATTGAAGGTCGTTCTATGACCTAAACATATCAGAACGTCGTAGTATTTTGGTTACGTGGTAGAATTAAAGTGTTTGAATTTCCAAGATAAAAAAAAGCTTTCCAATAAATTTTCTGAAAAACACTATTCACACAATTCTGCTTGGAAATTATTTTTGAACTTCCGAGAAATACGTAGCGATATAATATCAAGGTTAGATGAAATATCCAATAATATTTCAGTTATGGATAACGTAATATTTCATTTGTGGACTTAATTTGAGAACGTTAGGAAAATCAAGCGTTAAGAAGTTAGGGTAATGATCGTATAATACGTAGGTATTGTACGAGGTAGAGAATACGAGTATAATACAAGATATTATACGAGTATGTATGAATGATGGTATATCGTATATGATGAATAAGTATACGAGTTAGAATACGAGAATTATACGTAGAGTAGATGTTATAAGGCTTTAAGCCATTTGTGAATAGACTTGTGGATTATGTGAGATGTACAAGTCCAATATGATTTAATGAAAGTTCAATATAATTAATATGCAAGCCCAAGTGTTTGTAATGAGAAGCCCAAAGTAATTTAATGCAAGCCTAAATGTTTAAGCTAAGTTAATTAAGCTAAAGCCCAAAGTAAGGACCAATGGGTTATGGGCTGGTTTAAACACATAGGGCAAACCCAAAGTAGGGCGCAAACAAACTTAAAGGGTAAGTAAGTGTGGTGAGCAAACAAAGTGCTTAAGTAATGAGCAAGTAGACTTAATGACCAAGTGTTGTGGTAATCAAGTAAGCTTAATGTCTAAGTTAAGTAGTAACAAAGTAAATAATATGGATGCCAAGTTAACTTAATGCTTAAGCTAGGAATAGTAAGGAGGTGGAAGGGTTAATGACCCTTATGCCCTAACTTTGGTTTTCCTATAAAAAGCAAGCTAGGAATAGTAAGGAGGTGGAAGGGTTAATTGTTTATTTGCTTGAGAGAAAAAGCTAGAAAGTTATCCTTTGAAGTTCAAGAAGCAAGAAGGAGATTAAAGATTAAACAAGTTTTATTCAAGAGTAAGTAATCTTAAACCATGATTTCTTTCTCTTCCATTATTAAAGAAGTTGGTAGTGATAGAACATGTATGCTAAGAAGGAGTTGGAATGATGAATCAAAGGGCTTAAATCTTAATAAGCCGTATAAGTCATGAATAAGTAATTCAAACATAAATAAGTTATAAACTTATAATGAACGTATATGAACTTGTAACATGTTTACACAAATGAAGTTAGTATGTTAACAAGAAGCAAGAATAAGGGTTAGAAGTCATAAACTATCCTTAGTAATGAGAAATGGAAACATAAGTAATTTATACTTTTATAAGTTATAAACTCATAAAGAATAAGTAATAAACTATCATGTAAATAAGTTAATGAAGTATGTATATTAAGAAGTTAGTATGATGGAATGAATCCATTTGAAACGGTTTAAAAATCTTAAGTAATGAAGTTTTGCCGGAATGCACACGATTGGACGATAATCGTCGAATTTGTGAAATTGTCAAAATGGAAGTCGAATTTTGTGTTTGAACTCGTAAACGTTGGTTTTCGATGGAGACAAGTCTTATTTGGCATTATAGAGTTGCGAACTAGAGAATGAGCGAATTCCGACATAGAACGAAGAAACGAGCGTTGAACGTTCACGAACGTTTATCGTTCTTGCAAAATATGGACTAATAGGTGAATTTTTAGTTAACAAAGTCAAATAGATAAAATTCTTGCATGAACACGTAGAGTATGTAAATTATGAACTGTAGGCTCTTGAACGAGCCAATTCAGACTTATAACGAAGAAGTTATGAGCCCGAGAATCTCACATAAAAAGTTACCTGTCAAATTTTTCTGCTGCTGAGCACTAGCGCTGCGGCCCCAGTTAAGGCAAAGTAAGTCACGCCGCAACGCCGATCATGGCTGGTTGAAGCTGTGACCTACTAGAGAGTCATCTTCTTGTACGACCCATAATGAAGGTACTTTCATGTGTGAAATACCGAGTCCGATCTTCTAACCCATGTGATGTGCATGTTGCAAGACAAAAGCAATAAGCCGTGGCAAAATGTATTGGCGGCCTTGAAGAGTTCTTAGTGAACTGAAGTCCCAAGGCTACTGGCCTTGAAGGAATCTTAGTGATTCAAGGTGCTGCCCTTCCTTAGTCGAAATCCTGCTAGTTGAAAGCAAAAGAATGGATTAGGAGCTTGAGTATCTGAACCACTTAAAACCCCTTGTGTCTTTTACATTATGTCATTTACATTATGTACTATAACTGCTATAACTACTATGTATGTTTTAACTACTAACAACCGAACTAACTTTATGAACAATGTATGTATGATTATGAATATATCAATGAATGGGGTCTTTTACTTATTCCGCTGTGCTTCAAAAGATTCTTATGTTTGTCATATGCTAAATTATAAGCAATACAAAGTAAACCAGAAAAGTATTTAGAAAGAAAAAGAGGATCTATTCAACCCCCCCCCCCCTTCTAGATCTATTGTGCCTACTAGGAACTAACAATTTCTAGTCCCTTTGATTGACCAGATGGTTTCCTCCATTTGTTGGACTTTCTTTCTTATGTCCCCAATTTCTCGACCATCCTTGAGGTTTATGATTTTAGGGGTTTTGTTGGTTCCTTTATTGGAATGAGGTTCAAGTATATGTACTTCCCCTTTTTTGTCATAACATTGATTGCCACCCTATGAGGAAGACTTTGGTTGAATAGGCATTGTTTGTCCGTGAGTACTTTTACTATGTTCTTTCAGGAGGATAGCCAACTCTGCTATTTGATTGTTGAGACCATCAAACTAATTTTGAGACACAGAACCGGATTCGTGTTGGGCACTTTCAGCCATTTCGGTGGATAGGCCTTGTGCTTTCTTAGATTTCAATTTGGTAATGGGACTAATCTTGCAGCCTACAAGAAGAGTAGGTAGTTTATTCTTAATAAGCATTAACAACATGTATTTATGCAATGTCTTGGTTTTTATGGTTTTTAATATTTTTATTCAAAACAAATGCTAGTTGTTTTGATTATAGAATAACATGACAGGATTTGATATATGTACAATAATGGAATTGACATGGAATGGAAATAATATTTACATTTAATTGATATTTACATGGATTTTGATATTTACATTGAATTGAAATGGAAAGGCATGAAAAGACTTTCCTTTGCGGTTGGTTTATCATAGGCTAACATATCGTAAGGTTACTCTCACGGGCTTTTTGGCATGAAGGTTCCCAGATTATCATAATCTAATTGATGGGAAGTTAATCTGATCTTTTAATTGGAGCGGATCTGAGTGCACTACAAGAAAAAGGTCTAACAGCGACCAATAATATCAGCGACCGCATATCTGGTCGCTAATATTCATAATAGCGACCGACAAACGAGTCGCCTAGATAAGCGAGTTGTCTGACGATGATGCAGGCCAGGAAGTTGTTAAGACAAGGCTGTGAAGGATATTTAGCTTAAATAGTCGACAATCGTAAAGAAAATCCAAAAGTAGAGGAGATACCAGTAGTGAGGGACTTTGCAGACGTATTTCAAGATGAATTGTCAGGACTTCCACCTGACAGAGAGGTTGATTTCGTGATCGATTTGGCGCCAGGAACTGCTCCAATATCGAAGGTACCGTACCGAATGGCTGATAAGTAGGATTTATACCTACTTATGGAGTACCAATTCATGTGAACTATGCCCATCTCAAGTACATTTTAGTAGGTTTTAGCTGCATTTCATGATAATTTAAATTTCGCATACTTAAAACTCCTTTTGGTGAATAAGTGCAGGAATCGGCCTATTTTGGTGGTGTTATTGAGCACAAAGCGAATGGATGCTTGAGACGAGGCAAAAGATGGGATATGCATGGCATGAAGGTGTAATAGAGCAAGGAGAGAAAACATGATTGCACAAGTAGCAGCAGCAATGGCATAACAGGAGTCAGGATCTGCAAATTACAAAGCCGCGGCACATGCAATGAGAATACCCTTGAGGCTGTGGCGCATGGACATTACTCGACCGGATCTTGGAGCCTCTCAGCAGAAGTTCTTGCTGCCATGAGAAGGACAAGCCTTGGGAGAGCGCGTCAAGTCGCGATCTGCCTAAACATACAAACCTCACGCAAGTCTTGCGATGCGATAATATCAAGTTTGGAGGAAGCGCTGCCCATGGCCGAGAAAGAACTGGTCTTGACTTATTTTATTTTATTTCTAAATTTTAAAGGTTGTAATTGATTTAAAACGATTCCTGACTGGTGTCAGGGGTATCACTTGACATTCTATTAAGTTTTTCACGTATTTTTAGATCGTAATTAGGGTTTTACTCTCTGGGGAGATTCCAACGTAGAAGGAGGCCACAACTCTATCTTTCTATTCCTTCTTGAGATTTTCTACCAAAGTGGGATTATTATTATTAGTTTTTGCTGGAATCGTATGAGGATTTAAATTTTGATTCGTATTCAGCAATTGGGTTTGATAGTTTCGTCTTTCATCTTTCAATTGTCGTTTATTGATCATGTTTAGATTTTATCCCATAATGGCTTTTGGTTCAGTCATGAACTAAACTCTATTATGGGATTCTAACGGATTTTAATATGTAGTTTGATTGCATCTTTAAATGCTGGATTGTTTTGCACATCATATGGGATGTCTATCATGATTGTTTTGCATGTATGGATGCTTGATCACCATTCGTTTCAGTATTTGTATGGAATTGACAATGAACATTCAAATATGGACTATAATCATGATAGTATACGTATATAGGGCTGTGTTATATGGCTTATGTATTTCGTGAACCAGATAGTAATATATTGTTTCACCGTATAAGTCAGAATAAGGGCTTGAACTTAAAATCAATATAATTGCAATTTCACATAGACATATAGTGATTTTGGTTATATTGATGATTACATATAGTCTATCAACTGTGGATGCTATTTAAGTAGGTCTTAGTGCATTGAAAAATGGTTAATACTCTTTTAGTTGTTGACACATGTATACTTGCACGAGTTAGAGCTCTTTTGTTAGTCTTAAAAAAGAGGCAACAATGGTACCGGTAGAGATGAAATTATTAATGGTATAACTACAAGAATTACTGGACAAGAAGTACATTCAACCAAGCGTATCGCTGTGGGGAGCATCAGTGTTGTTTGTGAAGAAGAAGGACGGGAAGATGCGGCTTTGCATCGACTATAGTGAACTGAATAAGGTTATAATTTAAAAGATATCCATTACCGAGGATCGATGACCTGTTCGATTAATTGAAGGGAGCGAGATACTTTTCAAAGATAGACTTGAGGAGTGGTTATCATACACTGAAGGTGAGTGTGACGACCCGAAAATTCGGATCATCCAGAATTTAGGTTTAAAGAATTAGTTATTAATAAAACTAATTTTTATTAATACTAATATGTGCTATGTGTTTGTTAATCGTTCTATAACCTAGGATGATTATAAGTCAGGAGTATTCTGGCTACGAGCTAGTTTGAGCAAATAAGAATTTTCAAGACGAAAATAGAAGTTTTTCGGGAATAAAATATTTTCGGGGAAAAAGACGAAAAATGCACTATTCACCCGACGAAACCCTAAGGGTTAGGGTTTGAATAATCTTAGCCTTTGCGAGAGTTCAGTATGTCGAAATGACATTCCGTCGAAAGATTTGACGATAATATATCGTGAAAAGTTAAGTAAGCTGATAAACGTTTTTCTCGAAAAACGTGCAGAAATTGGACGAAATAAAAACAACGAAAAGTACCGTTGTTTACTTTTCACTCGTTTAGCTACGTTAGGGGAAAACGTGAAGGAAAATGCTTAACGCCCAAAAGTGTTTTTCAGTTTTTCAAAGATCCAAAGAATACGTAAAAGTTAATCAGTAAAAGAAAGACTAAATATCCAAAAATATTTGGATTCCGAGAATCGCAGTTTTTAAAACTGTCGGACGAAACCCAAAAGACGGAACTACGAAACTTAAGGGCTAAGCAAACTTGAGGGCTAAGTTAACTTAGTCCTTAAGTCTTGAATAGTAAGGAGATGTGAATATTGATTTTAGGGGCGAAATGACTATTTTGCCCCTAACCTTGGTTTTCTATAAATAGAAAGCTTAAACTCATTTGTTTTGGATTTTGAAAATCCTACAACACTAAGGGAGAGAGAGAGAGAGTTCGGATGGGAGAAGAATGAAGAGGAAAGGCTAGTCCGTGTACAAACTTTGCCTGACGGGAGAAGATTAAAGAAGAACGGTAATCCGAAACCTAGTCTCTTTTAAATTTTCTTTACGTTTAATATGTTTAAAACATAACTTAATGATATTAAGGAGTAAAAGAAGATTGGAATGATTTCATATGGTTGAAATCATAAGAAAATGAAGAAATAAGAATTAGAAATTTAGTTTATAAATTTCTTAAGGAAGTATAAGATTTGTAATGAATTAGAATGATCCGAATGGATTATATGAATAAGTAGTTGAAATAAGTAAGGAATAATGTTCTATAACATCAAATTCCAATTAAAAGTGGAATCGTAATCCAAAATATCGATTAAAATGAAGAATGAACGAAGAACACGCGAAGAACGTTGTTGATGGACAAATTTAAAACCATCGTAGTGTAATTGTTGTTGATGGACAAATTTAAAACCATCGCGTATAAGTTAGATGCTTATTGCTTGGTTGGGAACGTTAGAAATGTTCATGAGGAACGGATTAAAACTTAGCTATAACAAAGTTATGGCGAAAATTTTGTAAAAGAAGAACGAAAATTTGAAAGTTAGTAAATGAACCCGAATGTGTAGGGTTTCATAAGAATGTAAGAGAATGTATGAAAAGTGAGTCGTGGACTCAAGAATGAATGAATTTTGAGTTCGTATGACCGAATTACGGACGGACGAATGAAGAACGTTAATAACATTAAAATGAACGAAGAATGAAGATTAAGCCAATTGAATGGCATGTTAACGGATTCAGAACAAAGTTCTGTCCGAGGGTAATCAAAGTACTTAAGATAAGGAAGAAAATGGCTTTGGAACGACCTCGTTCCGAGTCATAATGAAGAAGTTATGAGATCGTAAAGTACGTGTCTCAAACTTGACTCAACACTTAGAAAAAATTTCTAGGGATTTGGCTCGGCATAGCGCATGACAGACCGAGAAGTGGTGCCTTGGTGTGCTCTCAGACCTCGAGTGCTATTAATTAGTGCCGTAGCGCAAGAGATAACAAAGGGTTTGGCCCCGTAGCGCCAGACCAAGGAAGAAGGTAAAGTAGGTCGCGCCGCAGTGCGAGAGAGAGAGGGAGGAATGGAGCCGCAGCGCCGGTGCAGAGCAATGCCCAGAATTGAGATTTTTAGTTCTCAGTTACAGGAGGATGTGAAAGAAAGAAGTATGAACATGTAGTTCACGTAATGAAACACTTAATCAAATGTTTTAAACCTTTAATAAAGGTTGAACAAAAAGATTAAATGAGAATAAAATACAAAGAATGTAGATGTGGGTTACGGAACTGATATCCGGGGACCGTAGTCATGATGAACGAACGTGAGTGATTACTGTGATTGTGATTCCTTAGACGTTGAGTGACGAAGGTAATGAATAACATTCCGATGTTATGTCATGGTAATGAGAGATGAATGTAAAGCGTTTAGACGCTGTGAACACAACGTTGTTGCGATGAACGATCGGACTTAGCATACAACGGACTGTATGGCTTCGACATTAAGAAAGAATAATGAACATGGGGTTTATGGGATGGATAATGATGAATGCAATTGAAACCTTGAGTAAAGGTTGAATGAGAGATTAAGAGACGAGCAACGTAAACGTTGAATACGTAAACGATCCTCGTGAATCATATTCGCGTTTGACGAACGTGCTAAGTATACCCTGGTTGTATGACTTAGACATTGGCAAAGGTAGTAAGTAAGGTATGAATGGTATCAAGAAAGCCGTAGTGAACGGTAAAAAGATTAATGAAAGCCGATTGTGAGTCGGATGAGAATGTTAAAATGAAATGTAAGCGTTGACACTTTAACCGACGTGAAGGTTGAGTGTAGGCAAATATTAAACGGATAGAACCTACACTCTGTGTATGGTTTAACTGTAATGTAATGAAGACTAAGTTTTAGCCCTGAATGGTGAAGAAACTAAGTTAAAGATTATAACGTATAACGTTAAGTAGCCGAGTTAATAAGTATAACTTGGACAACGTTCCAAGTTGAATGAACCGGACGTTGTAAGGTATGAATAAGTTAATATGAAATGTTTAACGCTATGTTCTCATAATATTGACATTGGATGATAGTTCTGAGTATACAAAAGATTGTATGACTTAGACAATAAAGAATGAATCCTGAGGTATGGCATTTAGTTGCCAAAAAGCCATAAGGAATAAAAAATTGACTTAACGAACATTATAATTTAATAATTCGTATAAGTTAAGAGAAAGTTAGGTTGTGGTACAATCGTAACCTTTGATGGTTGACATATGGGAGCTGGGCTAAACAATTCCTTCAGAGAGCGAAGGTATATCTGGCCGGCAACCGATCTAACTCACTTTGTGATGGCGGTGTAGATGAGACAGAACTTGTTTGTTGGTTGTTTGTGGGAAACCACTCAGTACCATATGAACTACTAGCGGAAAAAGCGATGTGTCTTTGAGTCCTAGAAAAATATCTGAAGAAGATAAGAATGTGAATCATCAAAGATGATGAACATGTTGAGTAAGACATCTCCGTATGTCATGAAACCGTAAACCGGTAATGAAAGTTAGTCACATAAAATTATATTGCAAGAACGCAAACCTTAAGAATTAAAGTTAAGTAAACCAATGTGTAAGTCAAGTATATGACTAATTGGTGTACGTGTTATTTTCTTATGTACTATATAGGAATGGGAATGGCGCGATTCGGCGTGAAAAGTAGTCGTTGTCGTGTGAATGCAAGTTTCTAACTTCATTCATATTTTAAATGAATGTTAGTTTCTAAATCTTCTCGGATGTTGAACTTGAGAAGTTACGTCTACATGTCTTGAATGTGTGATATTTGTACAAGGTGGTAGAATGTATGAGGCCTTGTGCCACAATGTGAACACTTTGGTGTTTCGATGAGATGAACTATTCTATGTTTGAACTGCGTTCAATAAAAAGAATGTTACTGTTTATATGAACAACCGTTATTATTAAGTCTGTGTGCTATTGATTCTAGCTAGAGCAGAATGTGCATGAAAGAGAGTAGAGAATGAAAGTATTTCAAAGTGCATTTAACTATTGTTTTAAGATGATAGGAATCAAGACTATTCCTATTATTCAAGCTGCTTCGTAACCTTTGTTCGGCTATTGAAGTCTGAAAAGAATGTTAAACTCTTGAAGTTGTTTGTTCAATTGTTATGACTTCTTTGGGCAATTGAATGCTCACACTTGCTTTAAATGAAAAACATTTTCAGCGAACGATGTTAGAAAGAACTTAAGGATCCCGTATAGATCAAGCTGACGGTATCCAGATGAAGTGCCATTCAGAATGTGAATGAGCGAGAAGATCAAGTGAAGACTTGTAATGTAGAAATATGAAAATTAAACTATAGAATAGTTTAATGAACGATTATGTATCCTTGGTGGCGGATAAAAGTCACTCGTTCAAGATGTAAAGAATAATGTAATTATCATTATTTGTAATGAGAAAGGTTATAAGGTTTCCAAAACCTGGGTTTTGAGAGTGTATGTTGTTATATTTCAGTATATAATGATGTTTGCAGAATGAATGATGTACTCGTGACGTTCAGAATCCGGGTGTGAAGAGTGACCGGATTTTGGGGCGTTATAGGTTGGTATCAGAACTGATAGGTTATAAACATTAGGTATGAGTACCTAAGACTATAATCGTAAAGAGAAGGATAATAAGATCACCATGTGATCATAGTAAATCGTAGTAACAGATGAGTTGTTAAACGATGAATGATTTATAGCTAATGCTATGAATGAATGGTACTACGAATTAGTACGGGAAGAAGAACTCAGATTGAGTTGTAAAGGATAGCATACGAATTAAAGAAAACTCGTATTAAGTAAGGAGAAAGTTAGAAGTTGTAAAATTTCAATCGAGGACTCATGTGATAGCTGAGTTGTATGAATCTTTGTATGGGCAGAGGTTTGTGCTTGGTGTAACAACCACTCAGTTTATTACAGTGATAATCATTGAAATTAGTCGCGCTATCAAGATGTATATGACGAGAAGGTGAATCTTTTCTCATGTATATAATTGGTAGGTAGAGAACGATAAGGTATGTACGAGTTCTTGAAACTCATACTTATGGTAAGTTCGTGACTCATAATAATATGGTATGTTTTTGAATGTTTCAAATAATGGGCGCTAAAGATCTGCATCGGATGTTCTTAAACTCATATTATTGTGGAAAGTTCCTTAACTCATAATGTGTGGTAAGTTGATGGACTGTACTATGGTATAGAGTTGTTTAGACTGAAAATGAAGTATTTTCAGTAGACTTAGCATTGAAGGTGCTAGAGAAGTTTAAGTATTATCGCAGTAAGACAATAACAGAAGATGGAGAATAGGATATTCTAAATCCTCTAGCTATGCTAGATTTCGAAGTTTATTCAAATCGTGCTGAATTGTACATTTTGAAAAAGAAAAGAATTGGTTCATCTTTTGGAACCAATGGATTTTAAAAAGAGCTATGCTTGGTATGTCTATGCTAATTGTTTCGGCTAGACAGAAATTGATTTGAAATATCAAAAGGAATTTTATATCATCCGTGCATTTGATGAAAGGATGGTACAAAGATTGAGTTATTAATACAATTAAACCTGGTATGAAATTTGATCAGAGGATCAACAACCTGCTATGGTATGATGTATAATGACGAAATCATAAACTGACGAAGTCCTCAACGTACTGTGAAGAGTGCGGTATCATGACGTCATAAAACGTTTTGATGTATTGCGAAAGAATTTAAAGAAGTAGTCGATGTCAATTGATTTGACTAGACGAATGTTTCAAGAAATATCCAAAATTTTTGGTATTAAGTGTGAGGTGAAACTACCCTGAAATGGGGATATACGATAGGTTGATCACCTACGTATGGAAAGAGGTGGTTTACTTTCTTTGTGATTGTAAACTTACCGTGGAAAGAAGGGTTTACGGCGAAATGCTGTTTAACCTAGTAAGAGTTTATGGTCGATTTGACCCCTCGGCAAAAGTATGAAATGTTTTAAGAGGAAATTTTATATTCCCCGGTATTCCTTCTACTTCATTATTCTTGATAGGTTATGGGGGTTAGGAATGAGGGAAAGATAAGAACTCCGTTGAAGTGAAGTTGAAAAGAAATGTAGGCTAAAATTTTGAGGACAACATTCTGTGAAGAAGGGGTGAATGTGATGACCCGGGTAAGGGTGTGGTTTTAAGAAATTCCGAGGACAGAATTTTTATAAGGATGGAAGAATGTGACGACCCGAAAATTCGGATCGTCCAGAATTTAGGTTTAAAGAATTAGTTATTAATAAAACTAATTTTTATTAATACTATTATGTGTTATGTGTTTGTTAATCATTCTATAACCTAGGATGATTATAAGTCAGGTATTCTGACTACGAGCTAGTTTGAGCGAATAAGAATTTTCAAGATGAAAATAGAAGTTTTCCAGGAATAAAATATTTTCAGGGAAAAAGACGAAAAAGGCACTATTCACTCGACGAAACCCTAAGGGTTAGGGTTTGAATAATCTAAGCCTTTCCGAGAGTTCGGTATGTCAAAATGACATTCCGTCGAAAGATTTGACGACAATATATCGTGAAAAGTTAAGTAAGCGGAGATAAAGTTTTCTCAAAAAGCGTCTAAAATCGAAACGAAATAAAATGGCGAAAAGTACCCGCACATGTTCTTTTCACTCGTTTAGCTACGTTAGGGGAAAACGTGAAGGAAAATTCTTAACGCCAAAAAGTGTTTTTCAGTTTTTCAAAGATCCGAAGAATACGTAAAAGTTAATCGGTAAAAGAAAGACGAAATATCCAAAAATATTTGGATTCCGAGAATCGTAGTTTTTAAAACTGTCGGACGAAGCCCGAAAGACGAAACTACGAAAATTAAGGGCTAAGCAAACTTGAGGGCTAAGTTAACTTAGTCCTTAAGTCTTGAATAGTAAGGAGGTGTGAATAGTGATTTTAAGGGAGAAATGACTATTTTGCCCCTAACCTTGGTTTTCTATAAATAGAAAGCTTAAACTCATTTGTTTTGGATTTTGAAAATCCTACAAAATTAAGAGAGAGAGAGAGAGAGAGTTCGGATGGGAGGAGAATAAAGAGTAAAGGCTAGCCCGTGTACAAACTTTGTCCGACGGGAGTAGATTAAAGAAGAATGGTAATCCGAAACCTTGTCTCTTTTAAATTTTCTTTAAGTTTAATATGTTTAAAACATAACTTAATGATTTTAAGGAGGAATAGAAGATTGGAATGATTTCATATGGTTGAAATCATAAGAAAATGAAGAAATAAGAATTAAAAATTTAGTTTATAAATTTCTTAAGGAAGTATAAGATTTGTAATGAATTAGAGCGATTCGAATGGATTATATGAATAAGTAGGTGAAATAAGTAAGGAAAATGTTCTATAACATCAAATTCCTATAAAAAGTGGAATCGTAATCCAAAATATCTATTAAAATGAAGAACGAATGAAGAACACGAAGAACACACGAAGAACACGAAGAACGTTGTTGATGGACAAATTTAAAACCATCGTAGTGTAATTGTTGTTGATGGACAAATTTAAAACCATCGCGTATAAGTTAGATGCTTATTGCTTGGTTAGGAATGTTAGAAACGTTCATAAAGAACGGATTAAAACTTAGCTATCATGAAGTTATGGCGAAAATTTTGTAAAAGAAGAACGAAAATTTGAAAGTTAGTAAATGAACCCGAACATGTAGGGTTTCATAAGAATGTAAGAGAATGTAGAAAACGTGAGTCGTGGACTAAAGAATGAACAAATTTCGAGTTTGGATGATCGAATTACGTACGGACGAATGAAGAACGTTAATAACGTTTAACTGAACGAAGAATGAAGATTAATCCAATTGAATGGCATGTTAACGGATTTAGAACAAAGTTCTGTCCGAGGGTAATCAAAGTACGTAGGATAAGGAAGAAAATGGCTTTGGAAAGACCTCGTTCCGAGTCATAACGAAGAAGTTATGAGATCGTAAAGTACGCGTCTCAAACTTGAATCAACACTTAGAAAAAATTTCTAGGGATTTGGCTTGGCGCCGCCGTAGAGAAGTGGTCTTCTGCAGTATGAGCTCGAACCTCGGTATTTGTTAATTAAGCGGCCAAGTAAGCGCAAGAGATAACAAAGGTTTTGGCGTCGCAGCGCCAGACCAAGGAAGAAGGTAAAGTAGGTCGCGCTGCAGCGCGAGAGAGAGAGGGAGGAATGGCGCCGCAGCGCCGGTGCAGAGCAATGCCCAGAATTGAGATTTTTAGTTCACAGTTATTGGAGGATGTGCAAGAAAGAAGTATGAACATGTAGTTCACGTAATGAAACACTTAATCAAGTGTTTTAAACCTTTAATAAAGGTTGAACAAAAAGATTAAACGAGAATAAAAGACAAAGAATGTAGATGTGGGTTACGGAACCGATATCCGAGGACCGTAGTCACGATGAACGAACGTGAGGGATTACTGTGATTGTGGTTCCTTAGACGTTGAGTGGTGAAGGTAATGAATAACATTCTGATGTTATGTCATGTTAATGAGAGATGAATGTAAAGCGTTTAGACGCTGTGAACACAACGATCGGTCTTAGCATATAACAGACTGTATGGCTTCGACATTAAGAAAGAATAATGAACATGGGGTTCATGGGATGGATAACGATGAATGCAATTGAAACCTTGAGTAAAAGTTGAATGAGAGATTAAGAGACGAGTAACGCGAACTTTAAATACGTAAACGATCCTCGTAAATCGTATTCTCGTTTGACGAACGTGCTAAGTACACCCTGGTTGTATGACTTAGAAGTTGACAAAGGTAGTAAGTAAGATACGAATGGTATCAAGAAAGCCATAGCGAACGGTAAAAAGATTAATGAAAGAGGATTGTGAGTCGGATGAGAATGTTAGAATGAAATGTAAGCGTTGAACACTTTAACCGACGTGAAGGTTGAGTGTACGCAAATATTAAACGGGTAGAACCTACACTCCGTGTATAGTTTAACCGTAATATAATGAAGACTAAGTTTTAGCCGTTAATGGTGAAGAAACTAAGTTAAAGATAATAACGTATAAAGTTAAGAAGCCGAGTTAATAAGTATAACTTGGACAACGTTCCAAGTTGAATGAACCAGACAATGTAAGGTATGAATAAGTTAATATGAAATGTTTAACGCTATGTTCTCATAGTATTGACATTGGATGATCGTTCCAAGTATACAAAAGATTGTATGACTTAGATGATAAAGAATGAATCCTGAGGTATGGCATTTAGTTGCCAAAAAGCCATAAGGAATAAGAAATTGACTTAACGAACATTATAATTTAATAATTCGTATAAGTTAAGAGAAAGTTAGGTTGTGGAACAATCGTAACCTTTGATGGTTGACATATGGGAGCTGGGCTAAACAATTCCTTCAGAGAGCGAAGGTATATACGAAACTAGCAACCGATCTAACTCACTGTGATAGCAATGTAGATGAGACGGGAACTTGTTTGTTGGTTGTTTGTGGGAAACCACTCAGAGTACCATATGAACTACTAGTAGAGAAGCGATGTGTGTTGAGTCCTAGAGAAGTAATACGAAGAAGATAAGAATGTGAATCATCAAAGATGATGAACGTGTTGAGTAAGGCATCTTCGTATGTCATGAAACCGTAAACTGGTAATGAAAGTTAGTCATATAAAATTATATTGCAAGAACGCAAACCTTAAGAATTAAAGTTAAGTAAACCAATGTGTAAGTCAAGTATATGACTAATTGGTGTACGTGTTATTTTCTTATGTACTATATAGGAATGGGAATGAGCAGTTCAGCGTAAGCTGTTGCTGTGCGTAATGCAAGTTTCCTAACTTCATTCATATTTTTAAATGAATGCTAGTTTCTAAATCTTCTCAGATGTTGAACTTGAGAAGTTCTGTCTATGTGCGAATGTGTGATATTTGTACAAGGTAGTAGAATGTATGAGGCCTTGTGCCACAATGTGAACACTTTGGTGTTTCTGTGAGATGAACTATTCTATGTTTGAACTGTTCAATAAAAGAATGTTCTGTTTATACATGAACCGTTATTGTTAAGTCTGTGCTATTGATTCTAGCTAGACAGAATGTGCATGAAAGAGAGTAGAGAATGAAAGTATTTCAAAGTGCATTTAACTAATGTTTTAAGATGATAGGAATCAAGACTATTCCTATTATTCAAGCTACTTCGTAACCTTTGTTCGGTTATTGAAGTTTGAAAAGAATGTTAAACTCTTGAAGTTGTTTGTTCAACTGTTATGACTTGCTGGGCAGTTGAATGCTCACACTTGCTTTAAATGAAAAACATTTTCAGCGAACGATGTTAGAAAGAACTTAAGGATCCGTATAGATCAAGTCGTATTTATCCGGATGAAGTGCCATTCAGAATGTGAATGAGCGAGAAGATCAAGTGAAGACTTGTAATATAGAAATATGAAAATTAAACTATAGAATAGTTTAATGAACGATTATGTATCCTTGGTGGCGGATAAAAGTCACTCATGAAAGATGTAAAGAATAATGTAATTATCATTATTTGAAATAAAAAAGGTTATAAGGTTTCCAGAACCTGGGTTTTGAGAGTGTATGTTGTTATATTTCATTATATAATGATGTATGCATAATGAATGATGTATTCGTGACGTACGGAATCCAGGTGTGAAGATAGACCGGATTTTGGGGCGTTACAGTGAGGCCAGAGAGCGTACCGAAGACAACATTCAGAACGCGATACAGTCACTACGAATTTTTGGTAATGTCAATTGGTCTAACGAATGCTCTTGCAGCATTTACAGGCATAATGAATGGAGTGTTCAACCCATTTTTGGACAAATTTGTAGTGGTATTTATAGATGACATTTTGGTATATTTGAAAACCAAGGACGAACATGAAGAGCATTTGAAATTAACGCTAGAAGTTTTAAGAAGGGAGAAGTTGTATGCCAAGTTTTCGAAATGCGAATTTTGGATTGAGCGGGTATAATTTCTTGAACATGTGATCGATAAAGATGGAATTTCGGTAGATCCATCCAAAGTTAAAGCCGTGATAAACTGGGATCAGCTGAGAATGTGACGCCCCCAAAATAGGTATACAACACCCATTCTGAGTCACCAAATACATTGTACAAAATTCAAATACAACTTAAAAATACAACTGTCGTGTAAAGTACGACAAAATATAAGCTGGGAGTTTCAAAACGAATATTGTCTTCAACACAATATACAAACTCAAATTCAATATTATTACAATTATTATCACACTATTTCACAGAATAGTAAGAACTACTAATGCAACCATCTGGACCGTCAATCCATTCCCCGACTAGTCCCAATTATATTCTCATTTCCTGAAGAGAACAGTGAAAGAAAGGGTGAGCTCAACTAGCCCAGTAAGAAATATTATAACTAAGATAATGCAGAATAAATTATCCTTAGCCTTCAACAATATAATAACTGATAGAATATAATCGACAACAATTTTTAGATTAACAACTGCAGCGGAATAAGAAATCCATTAGAAGAGTCAAGTAGAGCATGATATCTACTATCTTCTATGATTTAAAAAGTTTATCATCAATTTTATCGCTGAGACTCAGCTTAATAAATAATCCACATCATCGAATCATCCCTGCACTACATGCCAAAGATATTCTTTAGTATCACGACCATGAATTATCCATGCACTACGGGCCAAGGATAATTGGGTTTTCATCAACGGTTATGATCATGCCATAAAATAATTCATCTTTGCACCCTTGGCCGAAGAGAATCCATGGCCATAATCATACCAAAAACGGTCCATCAATGCACTACGGGCCAATGAGGACTTTACCACATCATTTGTAACATTACGATCATGATTATACCAAATAATCCTTGGTCATAATCATACCAAGTCCATCTATGCACTACATCCAAAGATGACTTTCATAACAATATAAGCATGAGGATGATGACAATGACAAAATAATTTAATAAAACAAGTTCAAGGATAAATTGTAAAGATTTATAATTTAATTTATCCCGAATTCAATAATGTTCAAATTGTCAACATGATACTGCTTTCTGGAGTAAAATTCAAGAATAATATTGTATCAAAAATGAGTTGGACCGAAAAGAAATCAATTTTTGTCATGAATAGTACCCTAGGTGAATAGTAACCGAGTAAATAGTACCCCGTGAATAGTAACTTTGGGAATAATAACCCCGTGAATAGTACTCCGGCATGAAAAAGTCAAAATTTATCATGAATGCTCAGAATAATATTTTCATAAAAAGATACTGGATGAAGCGCAAATATCAAGGATATTCTAATAATTTCATGGAGTATAGAAGGCAAAACTTAACAAAATGAGTATAGAATTCAAAATCTGAAATGAAATAATATTACTTACATACTACATAGTATGAAAGAAAATATTATTTTATATGAACAACGAACAAAAATAATATCCCTTACAAATATTGAACGAAAATAATATTCATTTCGAATACTGAACGAATCTAATATTCCTTACGGATATTAAATGAAAATAATATTTTTTGCGAATATTGAACGAAATAATATTATACGAATACGAAAAATAATATCTCTTCAGAATTTGAAATAAATAATACCCATTACGAGTATTGAAAGAAAATAATTTTCTTCATGAATACGAAAGAAATAATACCCCTTACTTTGAAAAGAAGAGTATTCCAACTGGTAAAGCGGATATATATTCTTAAAGAAAACTTTCACTATTTTCTACACTCAAATCTTCCTAAAACTCGAAAGAAATACGCTCAATATTATAGAAGAAGAATTTTCTGATTCTGGTGTAATTTTCAATTCTAAATAAGCATCCTATTTATAAGAGAATTGAAGGATACTATTTAGAAAAAAATTCACGGATCAACAGTTAAATAACTCACAGGCTGAATTTAGACGCCTGATTTTCAATAATGTCATATAAAACAAATTTTAATAATATAAATATATATAAACACATGTTATATATAAACATATATATATAATACTAATTTCCCTTTATATACGTTTCCTCCCCTCACCCCATTTTGATTTCTTCCAAATCTTCCACACGTATTTACCTTTTATCTTGAATAACTTTCTACCGATTATTTGAAAAATGGGTAAATGGGGGTCCATAAAATACGCAAAATTTACATCAAATACTTCATAAAAAAATTCCCTCAATATTTTTAACAACATTTATTCATCATTATTATTATTCCCAATATTTAACAACGAGATCATTCCCAGGAAATAGGGGGCTTTGCAATAAAGATTTCTCCCTATTGGCGCGCAATTAGGTGACCAAACCTCTCCTCGATAGAACTTTCTGAACATCGTCAATATTGTAAATAATAATATGAATAATCATGTATCGTCTCAATTATTGATTTAATAATATATAAAATATATATCAATAATTGAATCAAATAAGCGTGAGATACTATCAAAGCAATTCTTGTAGTAATAATTGAACAAAAGCGAGTGACTTCTCACGTAAGCATCAATAATCAATATCGTGTGCTACTATGCATACGCCTATTCTTTACTATTATAGGAGAATGGAAGGATACTATTTAGAAAAAAAATTCACGGATCAACAGTTAAATAACTCACGGGCTGAATTCAGACGCCTGATTTTCAATAATGTCATATAAAACAAATTTTAATAATATAAATATATATACATATAAACACATGTTATATATAAACATATATATATATATATATATATAATACTAATTTCCCTTTATATAGGTTTCCTCCCCCCACCCCATTTTCATTTCTTCCAAATCTTCCACACGTGGCCCCCACCTTTTTATACTTAATAACTTTCTACCGATTATTTGAAAAATGGGTAAATGGGGGTCCATAAAATAAGCAAAATTTACATCAAATACTTCATAAAAAAATTCCCTCAATATTTTTAACAACATTTATTCATCATTATTATTATTCGCAATATTTAACAACAAGATCGTTCCCAGGAAAGAGGGGGCTTTCTAATATGGATTTCTCCCTATTGGCGCGCAATTAGGTGACCAAATCTCTCCTCGACAAAACTTTCTAGACATCGTCAATATTGTAAATAATAATATGAATAACTGTATCGTCTCAATTATTGATTTAATAATATATAAAATATCGACAATAATTGAATCAAATAGCGTGAGATACTATGCAGCAATTACTGTAGTAATAATTGAACAAAACTGAGTGACTTCTCACGTAAGCATCAATAATCAATATCGTGTGCTACTATGCAACCACGCCTATTACTGTACTATTATAGGAGAATGGAAGGATACTATTTAGAAAAAAAATTCACGGATCAACAGTTAAATAACTCACGGGCTGAATTCAGACGACTGATTTTCAATAATGTCATATAAAACAAATTTTAATAATATAAATATATATACATATAAACACATGTTATATATAAACATATATATATATATATATATATAATACTAATTTCCCTTTATATAGGTTTCCTCCCCCCACCCCATTTTCATTTCTTCCAAATCTTCCACACGTATTACCTTTTATACTTAATAACTTTCTACCGATTATTTGAAAAATGGGTAAATGGGGGTCCATAAAATAAGCAAAATTTACATCAAATACTTCATAAAAAAATTCCCTCAATATTTTTAACACCATTTATTCATCATTATTATTATTCGCAATATTTAACAACAAGATCGTTCCCAGGAAAGAGGGGGCTTTCTAATATGGATTTCTCCCTATTGGCGCGCAATTAGGTGACCAAATCTCTCCTCGACAAAACTTTCTAGACATCGTCAATATTGTAAATAATAATATGAATAACTATATCATCTCAATTATTGATTTAATAATATATATATAATATCAAAAATGATTGAATCAAATAACGTGAGATACTATGCAGCAATTACTGTAGTAATAATTGAACAAAACTGAGTGACTTCTCACGTAAGCATCAATAATAAATATCATGTGCTACTATGCAACCATGCCTATTACTGTACTTTTATCACCGGGTGATTCAACAGTTAACGGTAAAACTTCCGTCGTTATTTTCATAAAAAGATATTTATGTCGTTTTCTCATTCTGACAATAATTCCGTTGTGGGGTCCACCAATGGTTGTGCTATCGTACGAATATTCCCTGTTAGAATGAATATTCCCCGACCAATCGAATATTTTATGACAACTTGCATACTTTGTAAAATTTATAAATATTACCCACAACTATAACATTTTATCAAATCCACACCATAATACTTAAAAAAAATTATTTTGAGAAAATTAATCTTTATTCATAAAATTTGGGGTCTTACAGAGAACGCCATCAGAAGTACGAAGTTTTCTTAGATTGGCAGGATATTACAGAAGATTCATTCAAGACTTTTCCAAGATCGCAGCTCTGTTAACGAACTTGACTCGAAAAGCTGTGAAATTTGTTTGGACAGAGAAGTGTGAGGAAAGTGTTCAAGAACTTAAGATGAGGTTGAGTACGGTAAATGTGTTATCTCTTCTGGATGATACATAAAATTTTGTTGTTTATAGTGATGCGTTGCATAAAGGACTTGGTTGTGTGCTTATGAAAAACCGCAAAGTCATTGTGTACGTGTCAAGAAAATTGAAGGATTATGAGAAGGGGTATCCGACCTATGACTTGGAGTTAGCTGCAGTGGTTTTTGCGTTAAAAATTTGGAGGTATTATCTTTATGGGGAGAAGTGTGAAATATATACAGACCACAAGAGTCTGAAATATATTTTTACACGCAAGGAGTTGAATATACGCCAAAGAAGGTGGTTGGAGTTAATTAAGGACTATGATTATGAGATTTTATACCATCCGGGTAAGGCAAATGTGGTTCGCGCGCAAAATAGAAAAGGTGGGGAGAAATTGATGATGTTGACCGCTCAGGAGGAGCTAATTTCAGAAATGGAGAAACTTGAGTTGGAAGTGAAGTATCCTATGGAAATCGACGAGAAACTGTTTCAGATGCAATCTGGTACAACCCTACTGGATAAAGTTAAGGAGGCTTAACTTTAGGAGGAAGAATATAAAAAGGTTAAAAAGAAGATATCTGAAGGAACTGAACCGAGATTCAAGATGGATAAGGACAAAATATTGAGATTCGAGAGCATAATTTGGGGACCGCCACTTACAGAGATTAAGGAAGACATTTTGAGCGAGGCTCATAGCTTACGATATTCGATTCACCCTGGTAGTACCAAGATGTACCAAGATCTTCGACAACATTTCTGGTGGCCAAATCTGAAACGAGATGTTGCAGAGTGTGTTGCCAAATGTCTAATATGTCAGAAAGTGAAAGAAAAACATCAGAGGCCGAGTGGGTTGCTACAACCGTTGGAGATCCTAGAATGGAAATAGTAACATATTACGATGGACTTCATGGTTGGCCTTCCGACAACTCAGCAAGGCTATGACGCAATATGGGTTATCGTTAACCGACTGACGAAATCCGCACACTTCCTTTCGATCAAAATCAGATTAAACTTAGATCAGTTGGCAAGGTTATATGTGAAAGAGATTGTTTTGAGGCATGGAGTTCCGGTGTCAATTGTTTCCGATAGAGATCCGCGCTTTACATCGAACTTCTGGAAACATCTAAAGGAATGCATGGGTACACAATTATGAATGAGTACAGCATATCACCCTCAGACAGATGGGCAGAGTGAAAGAACGATTCAGACATTAGAAGATATGCAAAGAGCCCGTGTAATAGATTTTAAAGGAAATTGGGATGATCACCTACCACTCGTAGAGTTTGGCTACAATAACAGTTTCCACGCTAGTATTGGCATGCCGCCTTATGAAGCATTATACGACAGAAAGTGCAGAACTCCGATATACTGGGATGAAGTTGGCGAACGATAATTACTAGGCCCAGAATTGGTACAGTAGATAGCAGAAATAGTCAAAGTGATCCGAAAAAGACTGGTAGCAGCTCAAGATAGGCAGAAGAAATACGTCGATCCACACCATAAAAATATTGAGTTTGAATTGGGTAGTTATGTGTTTTTAAAAGTTTCTCTCTGGAAGGGAAAGATCAGGTTCGGAAAGAAAGGAAAATTAAGCCCAAGATTCATTGGTCCCTTCGAAGTATTACGAAGAATCGGAGAAGCTGCATATGAGGTAGCCTTACCTCCAGCACTCGAGAATGTCCACAATGTTTTCCATGTTTCGGTTTTATGACCCTACAAACCCAATTATAAGCACGTGATTGAATATGAATCCCTTCATTTTGAGAAAGACTTATCCTATGAAGAAATTCCTGTTCAGATTGTCGATAGAAAAGGACAAGTTCTCAGAAAATAAGTAATACCTTCTGTTAAGGTAATTTGGAGGAACCACAACGTTGAAGAGGCTACGTGGGAACTCGAAGAAAATATGATGAAGAATTATCCTAATTTATTTACTTAACTTAAGTGTAAGCAATTCTGGGGACAAAATCTTTGTATGGGGGGAGAATGTAACATGTCGAATTGATTGAGTGATTGAGTCGTGATTCTGGGGATATAATCCTATTAAGTAGGGAAAGATGTGACGAACGAGATTTTGTAATTTAATTTTAATATTTATTGAATTAAATAAATATTCTCGATGATTTAATTATTGGATTAAATAATTAATTAATGCAATTGTGGTAGATTAATTTTATTATATGTGTTATATTTATTAAATTAATGTGGAGAATTTTTATTATTCAAAGTATGTAATTATGTGAGCTTATTAAAATTAAAAGAAATATTTAATAAGCCTTATATTATTTTATTTAAATTGATAAATAATGAGAAAAAATTATTAATTTGGCATAATTAATAAAGGAGAAAATTCATTATGTGACCATGTGAATTAATGAGAAATTATTATATTTTATTTAAACTAAATAATATATTGATTTATTTTATAAGGGTGTGACATTATTAAACTATAGTATAACGGAGTAATGAAATTAAATGGGAATAAGTTTATTAGGTGTAGCTAGACAAGGCCTTAGGGGAGGTTGACAGCAGTTAATCCATGATGGGTTAACTGACCACCACAACGCGTCAGTTCTTAAACCTTAATACGTCTTCTTCTATTACTATCTAAGTCTGGGAAAAAGAAGACAACTTATAGAGAGAATTTCAGAGAATTAGAGAGAAACAGTGTGAGTTATTGTGATATTGTAGAAGAACGTGAAAGTCAGAAGAATTGTTTTAAGGGTAATCTCTTCAACCCAACTTCTATTTTTACGATTGTTAAAGTATTCATTAAAATCGCTTTAAGTTTTGTTAAAATCTCTGTAATTGGAAAAAGGTAGTGATTATGTGTTATATATGTGGTAAGATGTTATTATAACATATTTTTACTGTATATTGTATAATTCCATATCATCAGTTGCATAAAAATTATGGCGTACATTGCTTCTTCAAAATACAGAGTATAAAAATATGGTCATATGGCCTTACGTACCAAATTTGATACGTCAATCATATGTTATATTTTAAATTTAAACTTGTATAGGATTATATATATTAAAACGAAGAGATCAAACTTCGAATGGACATATTTTGTGTTCTAACGAACTCGTAGTGCTAATCTTCATGGTTTGTTTTCCAAACTTTCAAGAACAGTGAAATTATATAATTTGATTAAGGTAATTATATGTTTAAACTTGTTCAAATCACTCTATAAATATTGGATAATGATTATGTACGAATTCTACTATGTGGGGTAGGTTTAATTTTATATATTTAATGATTATGTATATTATTATTATGATGGAAAATTGAAGTCGGAGCTTCGCATCACAAGCTGCCAACTCCATGCTTTATGTCGTCGTCATTGGCCGCCAAATACTACACTCTCTCCGTTGTCTAGAAATGAAAATTTTAAAGTGTTCAAGTTCATGAATGTGATAGTAACAAAATCTAATGAACATAAAAATATGTTAGAATTATAATGAGATGTTAAAATAGATTATTAATATGTCAATAACACATTTAAGTATGAATTGAATTATTGAACGCATAGTTAGCTTATTGTTCATGTAGTGTAATATTATGTGACCTTAAGTGTGATAATTTAACTAAATAAAGTCCTAATCCGAGTTAGAAAAAAAAGTATGAACTTGTGATGACTAGTTACAATGTAATTGACTGGTATTGTGAATGAAAATGATATGTAGGATTAAATCAAGGAATGTGTATAATTAACGTGTAATCTACGCACGAGGCAAGTTTCTTAATCCTACTTGTTATCATTATTCAAGTTTATAAATTTCGTCGAGTAAATTCTCATTATTATTAATCAAGTTCAATTAGTTATATTAAAGATTATTTATCTTTTCAAAGTATGATTCCGTTATACAATACTTGTTCTATTGTATACCTCTTGAGAATGTTATTCGATTTAAATATCATTTATTGTTGAACCTTGTTAGATTAGTGAACCCTTATTTATTCGACTAGTCCATAGTTGATGATGTTCTAAATTAAGAACCCTTATTGATTTATCCAAACCAAACTTCCTTTGGTGCGGACTCTATTGTCAAACTGAGATGAACAACCCTGTATAGGGATTACTTATGTGTTAGCGTTAAGATATTGTGCATAGTATGGTACTAAGGGTTGATCCCCCTAAGTACGAGTAGAAGAGTCCATAGTCTTATGACTGTTAAAGGTTTCAAGTATAACCCTTGATAACCTAAGACATAGTTCAAGGTCTTATGACCCTCAAAAATCTTTTGATTCTTGTTATTCATTCTTGATTCAAAAGTTGAGTTTTATTCCAGAAGTCTTTGATTCATTCGCATGTTATTTATATATTATTATTTCATTTTTATACTTGTGGGCAATCATGCTCACTTTTGCGTAATAATAACATTGCAGTTAAGAACGAAAGGTCCGACGAGCCTTCTACAAGCAAAGGCAAAGGTAAGATTAACAAGTGATGAAGACTTGTTATTTTATGTGATGATGTATTTATGCTCTAGACTTATGTTAATGATGTGTAAGATGATTAATTGTTTATGTTTCCACAATTAAGATTTAAAGTTAGTTTGACCTGTGATTTATGTGTTTTTATGATGTAACTCCTTAAGGAGAGGATTTATTTTTATCTATTAATGCTTTCATCTATTATGGGTAGATATACATATGATGTTTGTATAGTGAACACCAAATCATGCGGGAATTGAAGTACCCGGATTTGGGGGTGTCACAGAATTAATAAATATTTTTCGATGATTTAATTATTGGATTAAATAATTAATTGTTGAATTTGTGGTAGATTAATTTAATTAGGAGAAATTTATTATTCAAGGTGTGTATTTAATTGAGCTTGTTTGATTAAATGAATTATTTAATAAGCATAATGTTATTCAAATTAATTTAATAATTAATTAGAGATTTAATAATTTGACATAATTAATAAATGAAAATTTTAATTATGTGACTATGTGAATTAATGAGAAATTATTATATTTTATTTAAATTAAATTAAATAAGATATTTGATTTATTGTTTAATTGGGTGTGACATTATTAAACTATATAATAAGAGATTAATTAAATTAAATGAGAAAGAGTCTTTTAAAGGCTAGCCAAACAAGGCCTAAAAGGGAGTTGGTCAGTTAACCCACGAGGGGATTAACTGACCACATCAACGCCAGTTATATTATGCATCTTATATTTAGTTCTTAGTTTCACCCTGGAGAGCAAAGTGCAGAGAAAAATTCAGAGAGAAAGTTTAGAGAGAATTTATGATATTAAAGAAGAAAGCAAAGAATCAGAGGAATTACTATAGGGTAATCTCTCCAACCCAATTTGTAAATTACGTTGTAATTATTTTCTATGAAAAACTATCTCTAAGTCCTTTGTGATTGAAGAAAGTTGCAAATTGATGAGTATAGGATGTGATGTATAGGTTAATTTATTTTTATAATAAGTGTATATCATATATTCATGTGTTTAAAGTAATTGATTTCATGTAATCATGCTAGAATCAGAGTTTTCCATTAATAAGTATTTTGAGTTCACCGTAAAACAAAAATATAGTGATCAATTCATGAATTGGCGATTTATGTGTACACACATGATAATATATAATCATAACATGTTTTCTACCATCTATGTATGTTTTCAAAACGTTAAATCCATATAAATATGTAGTAATTGGATATTTTTAAAGTTATAAAGTATAAAAGTTGTATATATGGCCATATGGCCCTTACGTACAAATTAAATGCTTTAATCATAAGTCGTATCAAACATTTACACTCATATATTCTTATGTATGTTGAAACGAACAAAACATAATTTAAATGGATGGATTTGGTGAATTAATTAATTTGTAATGTTAAAATTCATGTTTTTCTTCAAAACTTTACAAAATATGAAAAATAGTGAAATTAAATGTTGTAAATTGTGTAATTACGTGAATTAAAGTGTTAGAATCATGCTAAAGACATGTTTTTGTGAAGTCTATAATTCATGGGTAGCATTAAAATTCATCGTGTTAGCCTAATTTGGGATTTATTGGGTTGTTCTGTGTGTTCTTCGCGAACTGCAGAATTTGGGTCTGCATCGTAGCGTGGACGCGCCGCTCCAAAGAAGAAATGGAGCGCGTTCGCACCATGTAGCGTGCCTGCGCCACTTTAGAGAACAAATGGAGCGCGCCCACACTGTGCAGTGTGCCGGCATCGCTTCAGAGAACAAATGTAGCGCACACACGCCCTACCTACAGAACTTCAGAAATTTTTCAAAGTGTTCAAGTTTTGAAAATGTGTTTTGAAAACCAAATGTAATGAACAAGAAGACATGTCAAGCATATAATATTATGTTAATTAAATTATGTTATGTGATTAATTAATAAGACTTAAAAGTCCAATAACATATTCAAACACCAATGTTGGGATTCGATAGGTATATTGAACTATTGATTAATGGGTATTGTGAATGTATTGATATGTAGGTTTTAATAAAGAACGTGAATTAATCATAGCTTGTGCAAGAGGCAAGTTTCCAAACCTTACTTTTATATTGAACAAATATTCTATTTTTAAATTATTGTTGTTAAGCCAGTTCCTTAAATTCTAAATTACTCATTATTCAAGTCTTAGAATTATATTTTATATCGAGTAAGCTCTTGTTCTTAATTGCTCAAGTTCAAGACTTCATATTAGATGCTATAATTTTTTTAAAGCATAAATTTAGTCATACAATACTTATTTCGATTGTATACCTTTTAGAATTTTTATTCAATTGAATATCATTTATTGTTGAACCATGTAAGACTAGCGAACCCTTATTGATTCGACTAGTCCATAGTTGATGAGCGTTCTAAATTTCACAACCCTTGTTGAATTTATCCAAACCAAACTTCATTTGGTGCGGACTCTAATGTCAAACTAAGACGAACAACCTTGTTATGGGAGTACTTATGCATTAGCGTTAAGATGTTGTGCACCGTATGGTACTAAGGGTTGATCCCCCTAAGTACGAGTAGAAGAGTCCATAGTCTTATGACTGTTAAAGGTTTCAGGTATAACACTTGACAACCTAGGACATAATTCAAGGTGTTATGACCCTCAGAAGTTCTTTTGATTCTTTTTATTCATTCTTGATTCAAAAGTCAAGTTTCTTATTTCAGAAGTCTTTGATTCACTCGCAGGTTATTATATTTTTGTTACATTATTATACTTGTGGGAAATCGTGCTCACTCTTACGTAATAATAATATTGTAGTTAAGAACGAAAGGTCTGACGAGCCTTTTACTAGCAAAGGCAAGGGGAAGATTAACAAGTCATGAAGACTTGTTGTTTATTTGTTATGTTATGTTTCAGACTTATGTTTAAATTGTGTAAGACTTAATATTTGTTTATGTTTCCGCATTTGAGATTTAAGGCTAATATGACCTGGGATTAATGTATTTAATTTCTGATGTTGTAACTCCTTAAGGAGAGGATTTATTTCTATCAATTTTACGGTTTCATTTATTATGGGTAGATAGAAATATGATGTTTGTATTGTGAACACCATATCACGTGAGAATTAAAGTACTCGGATTTGGGGGTGTCATAGGTTGATATCAGAGCCGTAGGTTATGAACCTTAGGTGGGTGAAATAATCTTAGGTAGTAGTAGCCTTATAGGAGATTGAGAACATAGTGGTGATAAACTGTGACGCCCCAAAAATTTGGTTCTACATCACCCATCTTGGGTCGCCAGATACATGGTACAGAATACAAATACAATCTTAAATATACAGCTGTCGTGTAGAATACGACAAGACATATGCTGTGAGTTTTAATAAGAATATTGTCATCTAGACAATATCCACACTCAATGGGGTCCTCATTAAATTTATTGTCACACTATTTCACAGAATACTGAGGACTACTAATGCTATCATCTGGACCATCACTCCGTTCCCCGACTAGTCCCAGCTACGTTCTCATTTCCTGAAGAGAATAGTGAAAGAAAGGGTGAGCTCAACTAGTCCAGTATGAATTATCATGACTAAGATAATGCAGAATAATTTATCGTTAGCCTTCAATAGTGTTAAACTGATAAAATATAACAGACATCAAGTTTAACTACAGCAGAACAAGCTATCCATTAGAAGAGTCAAGTAGAACATAATATCTACTATCTCTTCTAGATTAAAAGTCCATCATTGATATTTTATTCTTGATCTACTCATCAATAGTTCTTTATTATACTTAAGACAAATAGAACTTTCATCACTTGTCTTCACCTGAACAACCAAAGATGTTAGTTAAATTCACAATTCATATTTATAATAATGTGAATTAACAGTTCCTTCTTGCCACAAAGGCTTAATAGAACGTTTACTCAATATCCTTACCCCAAAGGCTAAAGATATTCAAATGTATTAACAATGATCATACTAATCAGTTATCTATCTTTGCACTACGTGCCAAAGATATTCAACTATAAAACTAATGGTCATGATCATACCAATCAATTTACTGTCGATTTACACTACTACCAAAGACATTCAACTGTTAACTAATTGTCATGACCACCGCCAATCACATCATTGAATTATCCATGCACTACTGCCAAGGATATTCGTTAGTATCACTAGTGGTCATGATCATGTCATACACACCATCCATCTTCGCACTCTACTGGTCAAAGCTATCAAACAACAGAGATCATCTTTTTCTCTACAGTGCCAAACATATTCAACAACATATCATCTTTGCACTACACGCCAAAGACATACAACTGTAAAACCAATAAGCAACAGTATAATAAAGAATGGAATAATAAAAGAATTTCACCATGTATGCAGTAATTCACATAGATAGGTTATTCCAACATAATAATAAAGAATGGAATAATAAAAGAATTTCACCATGTATGCAGTACTTCGCATAGATAAGTTATTCCAACATAATAATAAAGAATGGAATAACAGAAGAATTTCATCATGCGTGTGTAATCCGCACAGACAGGATATTCCAACAGAATAAATAAGAATGGAATAACAACAAAATTCACCATGCATGCGATAGATCGCATAGACAGATTATTCCAATAGAATAATAAATAATGGAACCAGTCACATTAGAAATTGCATGACAAGATATTAGATAGAATAATAAAGAATGGAATAATAGAAGAATTCCACCATGTATGCAGTACTTCGCATAAACAGGTTATTCCAACATAATAATAAAGGATGAAATAACAGAAGAATTTCACCAAGTATGCAGTACTTCGCATAGACAGGTTATTCCAACATAACAGTAAAGAATGGAATAACATAAATTCTCTTCATGAATACAAAAAAAATAATACCCCTTACGAGTACAACTAATAATATTCTTAACTTTTGAAAGAAGAGTATTCCGATTGGTAGGGCGAGGATATACTCGAAGAAACTTGTACTACGCTTAAAGGTTTCTTAAACTCTAAAGAAATACGCTCAAGATTATAGAAGAAGAACTCTCTCTAGAGTTTCAGTGAATTCGTAAGAAATAATGAAGGAATGAGCTTCTATTTATAGGAGAATGGACTGCATAGTAACTAAATCATGAACGGTCTAGATTGATTTACTTTTAATCGGACGGTCCATATTTAAAGCCAAATCTTTTAAATAAAATAAATTATATTCTATTTATAATCTAATAAAACGAATAACTTTATAAAAGTATTGTGTTTTATATAAAAAGATTTTACTATGCAAAACACTATGCATAATAGAATATAATATATTCTATTTATAGAAAAACTTTATAAAAGTATTATGTTTTATATAAAAAGATTTTACTATTAAAACCTTAAACCAACGATCCATATTGATTTACTATTATAACTTTCCACCAGCGGTCCATATTGATTTACTATTATATCTTCAACCAACGGTCTGAAAAATTAGCACATCTCCTCATGAAATAATATTGTACCCAAAAATAATTTAGACCGAAAAGAAATATATTTTTCGGGTGAATAGTACCCCGTGAATAGTACTTCAGGAATAGTACCCTGTGAATAGTACCTTGACACAAAAAGTATCCCAAATACCCGAGTGAACAATACTAGAGTGAATAGTAATCGGGTGAATAGTAACCCGTAAATAGTAACTCGTGAATAGTATTCCGACACGAAAAATATCCCAAATACCCGAGTGAATAATATTCGAGTGAATAGTAATTTAGGTGAATAGTAACTCGTAAATAGTACTCTGACACAAAAAGTGTCCCAAATATCAAAGTGAACAATACTAGAGTAAATAGTAACTGGGTATTTTATGACAACTTGTCTACTTTGAAAAAATTTCACATATCACCCTCAACTTTAAACTTTTATCAATTTAACTATTTACCAAAAAAGAAAAATTGAATACTTTTATTTCATAAAATTCGGGGTCTCACAATTTCCCCTCCTTATGAAATTTCCCCCTCGAAATTTACATACGTACCTGATATTCGAAGAGATGAGAATACATTGCTTTCTTTTCAGATTGTTCTTTCCCGGTTATTTCCTCTCTATCATGATTTTCCATTTCTCATCTCCTGTATTTCAAATATCATTCTATAATATAGTTTCAAAATAAGGGTGAATTGACATACCACATAATACCCCTATATTTTGACCGACTAATTAAAAAACAAATAAACTTAGGTAGGTCATACTAGCGAAGGAATTCCCCGTCTCTCCCCTCCTAGTTCTTGTCTCACATCTCATGTGAGACCCCAAATTTTATGAAATAAAAGTGTTCAATTTTTCTATGTTGGTGAATAGTTAAATTGATAAAAGTTTAAAGTTAAGGATCATATTTGAAAATTTTTCAAAGTAGACAAGTTGTTATAAAATACCCGGTTACTATTCACGAGTTACTATTCACGGGTTACTATTCACCAAAATTACTATTCACTCTAGTATTGTTCACTCTAGTATTTGGGACACTTTTTGTGTCGGAGTTACTATTCACGAGTTACTATTCACGGGTTACTATTTACCGAAATTACTATTCACTCTAGTATTGTTCACTCTAGTATTTGGGACACTTTTTGTGTCAGAGTACTATTCACGAGTTACTATTCACGAATTACTATTCATGAGTTACTATTCACCCAAATAAAATATTTTATGAAAATAACGACGGAGGTTTTACCGTTAAAACTGTTGAACTACTTTCGGTAAAGTAAAAAATGCGATGTCTGGCGTTGTTGCATAGTAGCATTACCAGTATTGATTATTGATATTTATGTAAGAAGTCGGTCGGTTTGACTCAATTATTATCGATTATTAATATGAATTATTATAAATGATAATGACGTTTTGTTTTAATTATTATAGTGATAATGACATGTTGGTGGGAGGGAACATCGATAATGACGTTTTGTTTTATTCAGTAATAAAACGAAACATCTTTTATATAAAATAGAATACTTTATTAAAGTTATTCTATAAATAGAATATATTATATTTATTATTATGCATAGTGTTTTGCATAGTATTGCATAGTGTTTGCATAGTAAAATGTTTTTATATAAATAGAATATATTATATTTTATTTAAAAGATTTTTCTTTAAATATGGATGAGTCGATTAAAGTAAATCAATCTGACTGCTCATGGATTAGTTACTATGCATTCTATTTTCCTATAAATAGAAGCTCATTCCTTCATTATTTTCTTACGAATTCATTGAAACTCTGTAAAGAGAAATTATAGAGAGAAGCTATAGAGAGAAAAAATTATGGGGAGAAAGAAGAAGAGTGATCGCTACTTCACTACTTCTATATTCAATTCTTTTTACTACGGTGAAAGTGTTATTCTTTCTTCTTGAAGAGAACATTCATTATTCCATTCTTTATTATTCTGTTGGAATAACTTTTGTATACATGCCAGATAACCTATATACTTGGTGAAATCCATTCTGTTATTCCATACTTTATTATTCATTGGAATAACTTTTGTATACGCTGTGATATACCCTATACTTGGTGATATTCTTATGTTATTCCATTCTTTATTATTCGATGGAATAACTTTTAGATGTCTGATTTACCCTATACTTGGTGGAATGACCAAGATATGCGGTTCACCCAATACTTGGCGATCTTCTTCTCGTTATTCCATTCTTTATGATTATGTTGGAATAACAGGTTTATCTAAGTACCGCGATACTTGGTGAAACTCTCTTATTATTATTCCGTCATTTATATTTCGCTTTAATATCACATGCTCGTGCTATATCTCTGACCTGGTTCCATCATTTATTATTCCGCATTTATTATTACATTTACGATTAAAGTGAATATCCTCCGTCAAGCGTAATTTCACTTTAACACGGTTCCATATTTATTATTTAGCATTTATTATTCTCATTGGGAATAACTTTTATGCATGGGTCTCTATCGCATGCATGGTGAATCCTTCATTATTCTATTCTTTTATTATTCGTTGGAATAACACATATCATGTGATTGCCACATGCATGGTGAATGATCCTTTGTATTCATTCCTTATTAAATTGTGGAAATGATCTCAGATATCGTGGATTACCGCATGACGGTGAAAATCCATTTAAACTTTATATATTCTTTGTTATACTCGGTTAGTTAAAGTTTTGACTTCTATACTCCATGAAACTAGTGGAATATCCTTGATATTTGTGCTTCATCCAAGATTCTTTTCATGGAAATATTCTTACGAGCATTCTTGGCTTTTATTTTACAAGGAAATATCATGTTGACAATTTGGATATTATTAGTTCCTGGATAAATTAATTCTTGAACTTGTTTAATTGAATTCCTATAACATTGTCATCATCCTCATGTTTATATTATGTTGAAAGTCATCTTTGGCTTACGTGCATAGATAGACTTAGTATGATTATGACCAGGGATCATTCGGTATAATCATGAACTGTGATGTTATAAGTGGTGTGGTAAAAGTCTTCAATGGCTTGTAGTGCATTGATGGACAGTTTTTGGTATGATTATGACCAGAGATTTTTCGGTATAATCATGACCATTGATAATTTAATGAATATCCTTGGCCCGTAATACAGGGATGATCAGAAGATGTGGTTTATTTATTAAGCTGAGTTTCAGCGGATTAAGTTGATGAAAACATTTTTAAATCATAGAAGATAGTAGGTTTTATTCTCTACTTGACTCTTCTAATGAATTGCTTGTTCCGCTGCAGTTAAACTTGATTTTGGTTATATTTTATCAGTTTAACACTGTTGAAGGCTAAAGATAATTTATTCTTCATTATCTTAGTCATAATATTTCTTACTGGGCTAGTTGAGCTCACCCTTTCTTTCACTGTTCTCTTCAGGAAATGAGAACGTAATGAACGAGCCTGGGAACCAGGGTGATACCGGATGATCGCATTAGTAGTCCTCACTATTTTGTTAGATAGTGTGACAATAAATGTAATGAGGACTCCATTGGGTATGGATATTGTCTAGATGACAATATTTGTATTAAAACTCACAGCATATGTTTTGTTGTATTTTACACGACAGCTGTATAATTAGTTGTATTTGGATTTATGTACCATGTATGTGGCGACCCAAGATGGGTGACGTATACCTAATTTTGGGGGCGTCACAGTTGGTATTAGAGCTTAGGGATATGATCCCTGGCTGAGATGTGAGATAAGAACTAGGAGGGGAGAGACGGGGAATTCCTTCGCTAGTATGACCTACCTAAATTTATTTGGTATTTAATTGGTCGGTCAGAGTATAGGGATAATATGTGATATGTTAATTAACCCTTGTTTTGTGATAGTGTTTGAGAATGGCATCTGAAAATGTTGAGATAAGCAATGAAGCACATGAGAGTGTTGATTCAGCTCAAACAAAAGGTAACGACCAACAACACGATAATAATCATACTGGTGGAAACGGCTATCAGAATAATGATAACCATTGTGGGGGAAATTATCATGCCAAGAATGGTAACCACTTCGGTGGTAATCATGGCAAAGATAATAGAAGTGGAAATTGCAAGAAGAGAAGGTCATTTAGCCCAATTTTGTTGTGCACCAAAGTCAAGTCTAGCTGGGATGGTGGCACCAAAGGTGGATATGGACAAAACAAAGTCGTTGGTTTTAGGAAGTGCATTTTTCATGACTTCTCAAAAAGCGAGTAAACCGAACGAAGTTAGCACGGGTTAGTTAATTATAAATTGTGAAGTCTATACCTTATAAGATACCGGTTCTACCCATTATTTTATCTCTCTTGTTTGTGTTCAACGTTTAAATTTGACTCCGGAGAAGTTAGACTTTGACTTATTGGTTGAAACTTCGTTAGTAGGAGCCTTCGTTACCGCTACTATTTTTAAATCTTGTTTGATTCAAATAAACACTTTCACGTTACTTCGTCGATCTTATCTTTTGAAAATACTTGCCTTTGATATGATTTTAGGAATCAATTGGTTAACTACTCATCATGCTTTTAAGTAAGGTTGTTAGCTTTTATATTCATAACCAACCTCATTATACTAATTCAAAGTAACCAAACCCTAAAGTTAATCAATTGTTATATCAAGCCATAAGGAAAGAGCCCCGATCCTTTCGTTGTTAACTTCCTTATGTGGAATGCACCGCCGGACTTTACAGAGGCGACGTCGTGACTGAAGATGGCAAGTTGATAGGTATCATTGTAAGGTGCTATCCAGGTTAAGGGATAGAAGTCACAGTTGGTATTAATGTGACGTACTATTCAAGTCTTGGACGAGAGTAACAGTTTTGAATGATATTTCTATCATTAATAAATTTCTTGACGTATTCTTGAAGATTTCCTAGCCTACCCTAGAGCGTGAAATCGAATTTTGTATTGACCCTAGTACAAAAACCCATTTCTTAAACCCTCAAATATTTCTTCAACTAAAAGGATCTGTTTACGAGGATTATGATGAAAGTCATAATAAAAGCATTGGACTAATGAAAATTATGGGTATATGAAGTATTAGTAAGTGTTATGATGAGTTATGTTGGTTATTATGTGAAAACATGAAAGTTTCTTAGAAATCACAAAGAGTTGAAAATCAGATTTTGGTGAAAAATGTAACATGAAATTCAATTGACCATATCTCCTATTATATTTTGAATTTTTGAATGTGGTCAAGTCCTAGAGTTAGATCTATTAGTTACCTAACTAATCCAAGTGGAATTACTAGAAAAGGTGTTGTAGATTTTTTTGTGGACTAATTTTAGCAAAGGAGTGCAAAGCTGCAAAAACCCAAAAAAGTTCTTTGCCATGATTTTAGAGGGCTGTTTTGGCCACTTAAATTATGAGAAAAATTTCTGGCCTTTAGGGACATGAAGGTATATGGTATAAAGTACCTCCTGTCCAAAAATAAGCTCATTCGACTTAAAATGAGCAAGTTATGACTATTTCAATATTTAGGTTTTTCCGATTAAAATGCTATAATCGAAGTTCTATAACTCCAATGACCATGAAATTTAAACTAGAAGCTCACGTTAACATGTGTAAGGTCCTGCCAAGATTTGGGAATTTTTGGAGTTAAACTTGAGGTAGCTAATTTCTTAAGGAATTAATTAGAAATTGATTTTGAAAAATATTAAATGAATTTTAAAAATTCGAGAAAAATATATTTTCATTATGGGACTATATTACGCTAAATCCCAGAAAAGAAATATTTTTGGGACTGATTTGGTATTTTTCATGAAAATAGTTTAATTACTGAACATATGAGTTAAATATGTTATGTGAAGTAACAAAATTGGAAAATAGGATTTTATGGCTAGAGAATCTATATAGAGTATATGCATATTTTTTTTGATGAGGATTTGATCATTGGTGATGATATCTTATGAGTATGGCATTTTGAATGATTAAATGCATTATATGGTAAAAGCGTAAACAATTGAAATAAATTGTTTATAAATTTAAGAAGTGATTAAAATATTGTTATAATATTAATGATATTAGATTATGAGATTATTAAGTGATTGATAACATGGGGATATTCTTGAATCCTGGATAAATTATATTATAAATATTTAATATTTAACCTTTATCTCATTTGATTGATTCTTTATATTATTATCCTCATGCTTATATTATGTTGAAAGTCATCTGTATTTTGTGTGCATATAGATGGACTTGGTATGATTATGACCGAGGATTGTTCGGTATAATCATAACCGTAATTGAAAACACGATTATCTTTGGTAGTAGTGCATGGATAATTTGTGGTCGTGATACTAATGAATACACGATTATCTTTGGCCGTAGTGCATGGATAATTTGTGGACGTGATACTAATGAATACACTATTATCTTTAGCCGTAGTGCATGGATAATTTATGGTCGTGATACTAATGAATATCCTTGGCCTGTAGTGCAGGGATGATTCGATGATATGGATTAATTATTAAGTCGAGTCTCAAAGAATGAAATATTAATTCATGGATGTGGTAAAAGTCATCTTTGGTCAGTAGTGCATTGATAGACTTGGTATGATTACGACCAAGGATTATTCGGTATAATCATGATCAGTAATTGAAAACACGAATATCCTTGCCGATTGGTGCGTAGATAATTCGTGGTCGTAATACTATTAAGTCGAGTCTCAAAGATTATTGGTTTTGATTGTATATCTTTGGCACATAGTGCAAAGATGAATTGTTAATGAATATCTTTGGTAGGATTGCAAAGATGAATTTAATGTTTTCAACGATAAAGGTATTCCGTATATCTTCACCTCTTTATCATACCAGTAATGTACTTTCTAATTTTGAGGGCGAAATTCCATAAGGAGGGGAGATTGTGAGACCCCAAATTTTATGAAATAAAAGTGTTCAATTTTTCTATTTTGGTGAATAGTTAAATTGATAAAAGTTTAAAGTTAAGGATTATATTTGAAAATTTTTCAAAGTAGACAAGTTGTTATAAAATACCCTATTACTATTCACGAAGTTACTATTCACTTTCAGTTACTATTCACCAAAATTACTATTCACTCTAGTATTGTTCACTCTAGTATTTGGGACACTTTTTGTGTCAGAGTACTATTCACGAGTTACTATTCACGAATTACTATTCATGAGTTACTATTCACCCGAATAAAATATTTTATGAAAATAACGACGGAGGTTTTACCGTTAAAACTGTTGAACTACTCGGTAGTAAAAGTACGATGTCTGCGTTGTTGCGTAGTAGCACACCTGTATTGATTATTGATATTTATGTAAGAAGTCGGTACCACTCAATTATCATCGATTATTAATATGAATTATTATAGCGATAATGACGTTTTGTTTTAATTATTATAGTGATAATGACATGTTGGTGGGAGGGGAACATCGATAATGACGCTTTTGTTTTATTCGTAATAAAACGTAAACATCTTTTATATAAAATAGAATACTTTATTAAAGTTATTCTATAAATAGAATATATTATATTTTATTATGCATAGTGTTTTGCATAGTATTGCATAGTGTTTGCATAGTAAAATGTTTTTATATAAATAGAATATATTATATTTTATTTAAAAGATTTTCTTTAAATATGGACCGTCAGATTAAAGTAAATCAATCTGGACCGTTCATGGATTAGTTACTATGCATTCCATTTTCCTATAAATAGAAGCTCATTCCTTCATTATTTTCTTACGAATTCATTGAAACTCTAGAGAGAGAAATTATAGAGAGAAGCTATAGAGAGAAAATTATAGAGAGAAAGAAGAAGAGTATTCTGCTACTTCACTACTTCTATATTCAGTTCTTTTACGGTAAGGGGTGTTATTCTTTCTTCTTGAAGAGAACATTCTGTTATTCCATTCTTTATTATTCTGTTGGAATAACCTGTATACGCGGCATACCCTATACTTGGTGAAATCCATTCTGTTATTCCATACTTTATTATTACATTGGAATAACTCAGATACGCTAGATATACCTATACTTGGTGATATTCTTATGTTATTCCATTCTTTATTATTCTGATGGAATAACCTGTATGTGCGGTTTACCCTATACTTGGTGGAATGACCAGTATATGCGGTTCACCCAATACTTGGTGATCTTCTTCTGTTATTCCATTCTTTATGATTATGTTGGAATAACCGGTTTATGCGAAGTACCGCATACTTGGTGAAACTCTGTTATTATTCCGTCATTTATATTTCTATCGGAATATCATGTCAGTGCTATACGCCGGACCTGGTTCCATCATTTATTATTCCGCATTTATTATTTTGTATTTACGATTCCGTCGGAATATCCTGTCGGTGTGAATTTCACCTGACCTGGTTCCATATTTATTATTCCGCATTTATTATTCTGTTGGGAATAACCTGTCTGTGCGGTCTCTATCGCATGCATGGTGAATCCTTCTGTTATTCTATTCTTTATTATTCTGTTGGAATAACCTGTCTATGTGGATTGCCACATGCATGGTGAATGATCCTTTGTATTCATTCCTTATTAAATTGTGGAAATGATCTGTATACGTGGATTACCGCATGACGGGTGAAAATCCATTTGCAGTTTTATATATTCTTTGTTATACTCAGTTAGTTAAAGTTTTGACTTCTATACTCCATGAAACTAGTGGAATATCCTTGATATTTGCGCTTCATCCAGTATCTTTTCATGGAAATATTCTTCTGAGCATTCTTGGCTTTTATTTTACAAAGAAATATCATGTTGACAATTTGGATATTATTAGTTCCTGGATAAATTAATTCTTGAACTTGTTTAATTGAATTCCTATAACATTGTCATCATCCTCAAGTTTATATTATGTTGAAAGTCATCTTTGGCTTACGTGCATAGATAGACTTAGTATGATTATGACCAGGGATCATTCGGTATAATCATGAACTGTGATGTTATAAGTGGTGTGGTAAAAGTCTTCAGTGGCCTGTAGTGCATTGATGGACTGTTTTTGGTATGATTATGACCAGGGATTTTTCGGTATAATCATGACCATTGATAATTTAATGAATATCCTTGCCCCGTAATACAGGGATGATCAGAAGATGTTGTTTATTTATTAAGCTGAGTTTCAGCGATTAAGTTGATGAAAACATTTTTTAAATCATAGAAGATAGTAGGTTTTTCTTCTCTACTTGACTCTTCTAATGAATTGCTTGTTCATTGCAGCTTAAACTTGATTTTGGTTATATTTTATCGGTTTAACATCTTTGTTGAAGGCTAAAGATAATTTATTCTTCATTATCTTAGTCATAATATTTCTTCTTCGGCTAGATTGAGCTCACCCTTTCTTTCATTTGTTCTCTTGAAATGAGAACGTATGAGGAACGCAGTCGGGGAGCGGGGTGGCCTGTCAGGATGATAGCATTAGTAGTCCTCACTATTACATTAGATAGTGTGACAATAAATGTAATGAGGACTCCATTGGGTATGGATATTGTCTAGATGACAATATTTGTATTAAAACTCACAACATATGTTTTGTCGTATTTTACACGACAGCTGTATAATTAGTTGTATTTGGATTTATGTACCATGTAAGTGGCGACCCAAGATGGGTGACGTATACCTAATTTTGGGGGCGTCACATCTCAGCCAGTGATCATATCCCTAAGCTTTGATACCAACTGTGACACCCCCAAAATTTGGTTCTACATCACCCATCTTGGGTCGCCAGATACATGGTAAAGAATATAAATACAATCTTAAATATACAACTGTCGTGTAGAATATGACAAGACATATTTTGTGTGTTTTAATAAGAATATCGTCATCTAGACAATATCCACACTTAATGGGGTCCTCATTACATTTATTGTCACACTATTTCACAGAATAATGAGGACTACTAATGCTATCATCTGGACCATGACTACGTTCCCCGACTAGTCCTAGCTACGTTCTCATTTCCTGAAGAGAACAGTGAAAGAAAGGGTGAGCTCAACTAGCCCGGTATGAATTATCATGACTAAGATAATGCAGAATAATTTATCGTTAGCCTTCAACAGTGTTAAACTAATAAAATATAACAGACGTCAAGTTTAATTGCAGCGGAACAAGCAATCCATTAGAAGAGTCAAGTAGAACATAATATCTACTATCTCTTCTAGATTAAAAGTCCATCGTTGATATTTTATTCCTGTACTACTCATAAACAGTTCTTTGTTATACTTAAGACAAATAGAATTTTCATCACTTGTCTTAACCTGAAACACCAAAGATGTTAGTTAAATTCACAATTTATATTTATAATAATGTGAATTAACAGTTCCTTCTTTCCACAAAGGCTTAATAGAACGCTTTACTCAATATCCTTACCCCAAAGGTCAAGATATTCAAATGTAATAACAATGATCATACCAATCGGTTGTCTATCTTTTGCACTATGGGCCAAAGATATTCAACTATAAAACCAATGGTCATGATCATACCAATCAATTGCATGTCAGTGCACTACGGCCAAAGACATTCAACTGTTAACTAATGGTCATGATCCTGCCAATCACATCATTGAATTATCCATGCACTACGCCCAAGGATATTCGTTAGTATCACTAGTGGTCATGATCATGTCATACACCTGTCCATCTTCGCACTAAGGGTCAATGCTATCAAACAACGATCATCTTTGCACTACAAAGCCGAGATATTCAACAACATATCATCTTTGCACTACGAGCCAAAAGACATACAACCGAAAACCAATAAGCAACAAAGATAATAATGAATGGAATAATAAAAGAATTTTACCATGTATGCAAATTACATGCATGTAAAGTTATTCCAACATAATAATAAAGAATGGAATAATAAAAGAATTTCACCATGTATTCAGTACTTCGCAGAGACAAATTATTCCAACATAATAATAAAGGATGGAATAACAGAAGAATTTCACCATGCGTGCGTAATCCGCATGCATGAAAGTTATTCAAATGAATAATAAATAATGGAACCAGTCAGCGTAATAATCATGCATGTGATATTCCAAATGTAATAAATAAGAATGGAATAACAATAGAATTCACCATGCATGCGATAGATCGCATGCATGTGTTATTCCAATGTAATAATAAATAATAGAACCATGTCATGCGTAAACGCACAGACATGATATTCCGACAGAATAATAAAGAATGGAATAATAGAAGAATTTCACCATGTATGCGGTACTTCGCATAAACAGGTTATTCCAACATAATAATAAAGAATGAAATAACAGAAGAATTTCAACAAGTATGTGGTACTGCGCATAGACAGGTTATTCCAACATAATAATAAAGAATGGAATAACAGAAGTTCTCTTCATGAATACAAAAGAAACAATACCCCTTACGAGTACAACAAATAATATCCCTTACTTTTGAAAGAAGAGTATTCCGACTGGTAGGGCGAGGATATACTCGAAGAAACTTGTACTACGCTCAAAGCTTTCTTAAACTCTAAAGAAATACACTCAAGATTATAGAAGAAGAACTCTCTCTATAGTTTCTCTCGCTAGAGTTTAAGTGAATTCATAAGAAATAATGAAGGAATGATCTTCTATTTATAGGAGAATGGACTGCATAGTAACTAATTCATGAACAGTCCATATTGATTTACTTTTAATCGGATGGTCCATATTTAAAGCAAAATCTTTTAAATAAAATAAAATATATTCTATTTATAATCTAATAAAACGAATAACTTTATAAAAGTATTTGGTTTTATATAAAAAGATTTTACTATGCAAAACACTATAATAATAGAATATAATATATTCTATTTATAGAATAACTTTATAAAAGTATTACATTTTATATAAAAAGATTTTACTATTAAAACTTTAAACCAAATGTCCATATTGATTTACTATTATATCTTCAACCAACTATTCAAAAATTAGCACATCTCCTCATGGAATAATATTGTGCCCAAAAATGATTTAGACCGAAAAGAAATATATTTTTCGGGTGAATAGTACCCCGTGAATAGTACTTCGGGAATAGTACCCTGTGAATAGTACCCCGACACAAAAATTATCCCAAATACCCGAGTGAACAATACTAGAGTGAATAGTAATCGGGTGAATAGTAACCCGTAAATAGTAACTCGTGAATAGTACTCCGACATGAAAAATACCCCCAAATACCCGAGTGAATAATATTCGGGTAAATAGAAATTTAGGTGAATAGTAACTCGTGAATAGTACTCTAACACAAAAAGTGCCCAAAATACTTGAGTGAACAATACTAGAGTAAATAGTAATCGAGTATTTTATAAAAACTTGTCTACTTTGAAAAATTTTCATATATCAACCTTTACTTTAAACTTTTATCAATTTAACTATTTACCAAAATAGAAAAATTGAATACTTTTATTTCATAAAATTCGGGGTCTCACATAAACTCTTATCGAGTTCTAAGAAATGAATTCCTTAATTCATTGAAGATAATAAAAGACTTTATGTGTTTATATGATAAACTTATGTGCTCGCGAGTATCGATTAGTAACTAAAACTTTAAACTATGTTGTCAAGATATCGGATGTTGGATGATCTAGTCGAGTTTGGGAGGAGGAACCCCGAGTACCTACAGAGGAGGAGCCCCGAGACATTTATGTCGTCAGGGAGAAGTTGGTACAGAGAGAGCCATCTCCGTTTATCACTGTTGTTGGTCAAGAGCATGAGCCTGAGTCTGATCCAGAGGCGGATCCTGATGAAGAAGAGGAAGAAGATGTGTTCCCACCGAACTCTATCAGTGCCGAGATGTACGACGAGATATATGATCATAACATAGAGTTAAGAGATATTGTTCAGGAGCTGAATGAACGGACAATTATTCAACAGCTTACCATCGAGCAGAGGGATAAGGAGGTTGTGACTCTTCACATGCGTCTGGGAAACGTAGAGTGGGATTTAGTTCACGAGAAGGGTCAGACCGAGAAGAAGTCTGAGGAAATAAAGAAGTTGAAGAATGAACTAAAAGAGAACTTTGCAAGGATGACCATTGCAGAGGAGGCTTGGGTAAGGGAATCACGGCGTGCAGATCTTGCAGACGAGAAATGTCAGGCAAAGAAGGCTAAGCATGAGGAGACGCACTCTACGCTTCAAAATGTGATGGATGAGGCCCAAGATCGAGTTATGAGATACCCAATTCAGTTCGAAGGACTACCATCGTACATGCTAGATCGCAGGATGATGTCCCGCATTATGGAAGAAGAACGTAGCAAGGCTATTCAACGCCTTAGCAGGCAGTGATAGAATTAGCTTAATTATGTGAAAACCTATATGGTAGTTAAAAATGTAAATTCACACGTGTTTATAAACAGAAGAATATTTTGATGTTTTCGATCCTGTAGATTCTTTATCTCGGGATAGTTGATGTAAATAGCAGTAATGCTATCCTAGTCTGTTAAAACTTTTGATTAAATAAATATATCAATTATTTGAGAAAATGTGTTAAGTGATAAAGATCTAATAAGCATATATTTTAACAGAAATATGCCACCGAGAAGAAGACAAAACTGTCAACCAGCTTAAGAAGAATCGACGAACAACAACAACGACGCCAATGCTAATCCCGTTCAGCAATTTGTGAACCTATTAGCTGGAGCAATTAACAATCAACCTCAAGCTCCACCAAATACTACATTCAAGGACTTCAAGGCAGTACCGCCAGAGTTTAAAGGCTCCATGAACCCGATCGAGGCTCAAACTTGGGTTATGGAGATGGAAAAAGTTTTTAACGTCGCCAGAGTCAGAGAGGACCAGAAAACCGCCTATGCGACGTTCATGCTGAAATCCGAAGCCAGTTATTGGTGGAAAACAAATAAGGTCCGGGGTGGTGAAGGCGTGATTACCTAGGAGAGGTTCAAGGAGATATTTTTCGAGATGTATTTTCCGACCAGCTCACAAAACCAAATGGAGGTCTAGTTTCTGGAGTTGAAACATGGGAATATATCGGTACCAGACTATGTGGAAAGATTCAATGAGTTGGCTAGGTTTGCCACATATCAAGTGCACACGAATGAGAGAAAACCAAGAAGGTTTGAACGGGGACTAAAGCCCTAGTTATATAGTATAGTGTTAATGTTTTAGTTGAAAACTTTTGCTATAGTATTGGAGAAGGACATCCTCATTGAAAGCGGGAGCGATGAGGTGAATAAGTATAATTAGGATCAGAAGAAGAAGAAGAGTGAAAATGAGGGGATTAATAAAGCTAGTGGCAGTAACATGGGAGGAAGTAACAATCAGAAGAGGAGGTGGACTAATAACTTGTCAACTAGAAATCAACAAGGAGGTCAGAAGAAGAGGATTGAAGCATGACCGACCCTTGACAACCTGAGACATAATTCAAGGTCTTATGACCCTTAAAAGTTCTTTTGATTCTTCTTATTCATTCTTGATTCAAAAGTCAAGTTTTTTATTTCAGAAGTTTTTAATTCACTCGCATGTTATTATATTGTTGTTACATTATTATGCTTGTGGGAAATCATGCTCACTCTTGCGTAATAATAACATTGCAGTTAAGAACGAAAGGTCTGACGAGCCTTCTTCTAGCAAAGGCAAGGGAAAGATTAACAAGTGATGAAGACTTGTTGTTTATTTGTTATGTTATGTTTCAGACTTATGTTTAAATTGTGTAAGACTTAATATTTGTTTAGGTTTCCGTATTTGAGATTTAAGGTTAGTATGACCTGGGATTGATGTATTTAATTTCAAATGTTGTAACTCCTTAAGGAGAGGATTTATTTCTATCTATTTTATGGTTTCATTTATTATGGGTAGATAGACATGGATGTTTATATTGTGAACACCAAATCACGTGGAAATTGAAGTACCAAAATTTGGGGGTGTCACAATTCCCCAAGTTCGAAGATAACCTTGGGAAGTAAGTCACACCTCCGAAACAACCACGAGGACGGTCAACACCTGCAGCAGTCCAATCTCAGAGATAACCCTGAGCAATAACCGCTAAATCAGCTCAAACCGGAGATAACCCGGTGAAGGACAGAATCGTCATTTTGCAATCCTAAACCCACATTGTGTCGTCTCAACAACAACATACATACATTCTACACATCAATGTCCTACAAGAACCAAAGAGTGCCAATCCCGAGTGACTACTGCACAAGACAACACACGAGATAGAATTTGAAGCTTGAAGACCTAGGACATGGTCCCATCTTCCTGACTTCGTACAACCTCTAATCCCATGTCATTGTGCAGCTCTCGACAATAGCATGCCAAAAAAAGTCTTATAAACCTCGATCGGATGCCCGGATTAAAGTTCTGAAAGTTCGAGCAGAAAAGACGTTGCATGCGTGCGTGTTCCGAGACAATGAACACATGGAACCACTGGCACCGGGCGGCGCAGTACACACTGCGACTCCCCCACTATAAATAGAGGGCTTGGGGCAGCCATTTTTTAGAGGGAAAAGACGAGGAAGACCTGTCCAATTTGCTTTATACACACTATAAACTAAGTGCTTTCTCATTTTAAACACTTGTGAGCTTATATATTGCTATATTTTTACCGGGGGGAGCCGAGTGTTCATCCATTTCAAGTCATTGAAGTCTTCTTTGGCAGTCCACTATAAGCCTTCTTACACACCTTAAAGCCTTTCTCTTCATCTTTGCACACACTATTCTTCACGTTGAGAGTCGTGTTGTGTGTATGCCCGGACTTCGGTCCACGGTTTTTATTTCTTTTTTTGTATATATATATTATATATATATTTATATATATGGACTAACATTATCGAGTTATGTCTCGATTGAGCCTGGATTCAAGTCTAGAACGTTTATTGCTTATACACACACACACACACACACACACACACATATATATATATATATATATATGTTGTTGCCATCAAACTCTGTTTGATTGAGCCTGGATTTTACATCCGGTGCATCTCAATCAAACAGAGTTTGATGGCAACATCATATATAAGTATTTATATATATATAGCGATAAATCGCCGAAATGATAAACCAAGTCGGGATCGATATATATCTTGTGCGTTTATCGCTTTTATATATATATATATATATATATATATATATATATATATATATATTTACATTTCTGTTAGGCCTGGAGTTTACTTTGTGGCCTTTTACAGCTTTCTTTATATTTCATCCCGCCTGGAATTTACTTCGTGGCGATTGATCGTTTTTACTACTTTCTTTACATTTCGTCACGCCTAGAGTTTACTTCGTGGCAGTTGATCGCCTTTCCGACTTTAATTACATTTCTGATCTCCCATGGAGGTGCTTTGTGGTAGTTGATCATGTCTCTCTATATATATTTATCGCTTTTATATATTTATATATCCGATCCCACATGGAGGTGCTTCGTGGTGGTTGATCATGGCTATATATATATATATATATATACAACTTTTATATATATAACTGTTTACGGCTTTCATATAAATTTCTACAACATGTGAGCCTAGGAATCATGTGATCGCAGTTTCAGTCTAATGAATCTAGATTAGGTTCCCGTGATGGACATTTTCAGCTGTACACGACTTGTAAATTATTTAGTACTGCTATGTATATTATTTTCTCAAAGATGCTTTGCATCTCGAAAATAAAAGTAATCAAGCCGAACACCTAATAAAATGGAAGTATCAAAGGCCTCAATTACTATTGAGCACAAGGGTTTGAAAAACCTCTTTTATACAACATCACTGTTATATCTTGTTTAAAACTGAATTTTTACAAAAATTCAAACCCTTTGTATATAGGTGCAAACGAGGCATATCACTACTTCCAAATAATTCCACATTGATCCACACACACACACACATTCATAGAACAATTTAATTGAAAAGTGGCGGTCACCGTGGCAACGCGGATGTCGGGGGGTGCCTAACACCTTCCCTCCGCATAATCAAGTCCCCAGACCCTAACGAATCTTTGTTTCACAGACCCGTTAAGTAGTGTCACATCACTGGGTCAATGTGCAAATCTTTTCTCGATTGTATTGATACAACCATTTACTAAACCAACTGGCGACTCTTACAGTCCAATCGTCGTCATATAAATGTCAGACCTTTTCACAACTTGTTTTTTCAAAAAAATCTCACCTAACATGAGAATACAAACAGATAAGAATAGAAAAGGGATAAATAAAAATCCCGACATCGACAGGTGGTGACTTTGCTGGGGACACGTTGTATGTGAATGTATGTTGTGTACGGATGGGGACACGTCTCAAAACTATTATATGTTTGTGTGTGGATGTTGCATTTACATTTGATGGATGTGTACGAATGCATTACTTACTGTACTTAATGTTTTACACTATATCTGCTTGTGATATTAATGCTTCGCACATGTCATCATTTTCATAAACGGTGAGACACGTTGTATGTGAATGTATGTTGTGTTGTTCCTCCATCAGGAGGCTATCCTGTCGGTGTTTGATTACTGGACTCGTAGGAAGACTAATTGTAACGAGCTCAGGAAAGGCACCACCCAAATTTGCTCCAGTTGAAAGATCGAATTAACTTCTCGTCAAGTAAATTGTGATGATTTGGGAACCTTCATGCCAAAAAGCCGCGAGAGTAGCCTAGGATAGGTTAACCTCTGATAAACCAAACGCGGAGGAAAGTCTCTTCATGTTTTCTCATTTCAAATTACTCGTAATTTCATTCTATATTCATCTACGTGTATTGAGAAATATGAAGAAATATGAGTACATGCATATTTACCAATATTTACATGCTATCATATATTATAAACAACTAACATCTATTTTGCAGGATAATACTCCTAAACAGGATACATCATATATCATATGAACATTTATACACTCCCTAAAACTAAACTACATCAGTTTTTTATAGGGAAACAATCGGACCTATTAAATGTTCAAAGTCCAAAAAGGCCACGAGCCTATAACCAATTATGTCTTCATCTGAGCAGAATAATCTTAATCCAGACTCTCGCGAAGAATTCGACAGATTAAGTAAACAAATCACAGATTTGGTTGTTCTGCTTAAGGAATTACACCAATCTACTCAGGGTACAAGGATACCCGAACATGCTGAATCCTCTGCAGAAGGAGGAACCCAAGGTCCGGATAAAGCCATTCCAAGACCTGAGCTTCAGTTGGATCCAACCAACAAAATTCATAATACCACCTATCTTAAAGAAGATCTAGTCACCAGTGATATTAGAAAGAAAGTCCTTTAAATGGAAGAGACCATCCGTTCTATTAAAGGGATTGGAGCACATGAGAGTGTTTCTTATGGTGGCCTTTGTATATTCCATGGTGTGCATTATCCAGAGAAGTTCAAAACTCTTTACTTTGAAAAGTATGACGGGTTAGGAGACCCTTACACACACTTGAAGGTATTCATTAGAGAAATCAGATCTTATGCTGAGGATGAAAAGCTTAGAATGCAGCTGCTCTAGAAAAGCTTGACTGGAGAAGCCCGATCGTGGTATACCAGATTAGACAATTCAAAGATCCATAGTTGGGAGGAGCTAGCGCATGCCTTCCTCACTCAGTACAACTTCCAGTCTCAAATGGCCCCTGACCTGTATCAAATTACTAAAGTCAAAAAACAAACCAATGAATCTTGTAGAGAGTATGCTTAAAGGTGGAGGCGCTTTGCTTCTCAAGTTGTTCCCTCTATGAATGAGTCAGAGATGGTGATGACCTTCATAGACATACAAGAAGCTCCTTTCTATGAGAGAGTCTTAGCTGGTATTTGCAAACCATTCTCTGAAATGATTAAACATGGGGAGATAGCTGATATGGGATTGAAGTCAGGAAAGATTCAAGACCTAGCTGCCCTTAAAGCTGTTGTTGAGCACATCCAGTCCAGAAATTATGGAAACAACCCCCGGAGGGTCCATAAAAAAAAGAGGAGGATGTTTCCTTGATACTACAAAGTCAGAAAGTCAGTCAGAATATGCCTATCCAAAGGAGAAATTACACTCCCTTTCAAGCACAGTCTTCAAACCCTCCATTACCTAATGGTGGAGAAGTAAAACACACTCGAGTGTTCACGCCCTTAGGGGACTCACTCAAGAATATTCTCAATCTTTTGACCACTTATAAGAAAATTACGCATCTTCTTCCACCAGTAAACCCGAATGGGAGAGGTTTCAATTCTACTCGGAAGTGTGCTTATCATGTCGGGGCTCCTGGACATGATACTCAGGATTGCTAGGCCTTGAAACACAAGATCTAGGATTTAATATACAGTGGTGAGATCATGATCACTAAACCTAATCAACCCCATGTGCAAGACAACCATCTTCCTCTACACAAAGAAGAGGAGGTTAATATGATTAATTGGAGTAGTGGACATAGTTCCAATAATCATAATGGTGGATCTTCCCAGACCAGCAAGGATGATGGTGACAAGTGGGACTATGCAAAGTTCCAGTTTATAATGGAACGAAAAATGAATGCTCTGCGTGAGCAACTTAGCCAATTGGCAGAACTGCTGGTTCATCGTCACCAGGTCACACGCCAATTATTTAGTCAAGAGCATGCCAGTCTCCTTCCTCTTGTTACCAAAACTCCACCGCGTACTCCAAAACAGGAAACACTAGATGATAAAATTGCCAAAAGAGCAAATCCCAAAGCCCGTCGGGATTTTGCCAACAAAAGGGAATTTACATACCCAGGCCAACCAACGGAAGAAATGCTACAGATGTTAATACATGAAGGAAGAATCATAACTCTGCTATCTCCAATCAGCCCGCATTCAAGACGGTTTGATGGAGTGTGCCAGTATCACTCCCAATCTCGCGGTCACAACACAGAAGAATGTTGGGCACTCCACCACCTTATTCAGAATTTAATTGATAGCGGTGTCCTGCAGATGGCAGACGATGATGTTGTGGTACTAGAGAGTGGGGACGCGTTTCCTACAAAGTGGAAGGAACTCGTACTAGTCATATCTTCTGAGGCAGATACATCTACACCCTCACATACAATCCAACCCGTTCAACTCAAAGGTATTGCCAATCCTTTGAAAGTGGTTGCGCCATAGCCAATTATCTTTTCATGCAGACCATAATATCCTGTTGTCAGCCTACATAAAGTTCCATGGAATTATGGAGGGGTTGAAGGATCCACATCTCACATAACTGCTACAGTGTCGAAGGACAATCCACTGTATATCTTCCCCAACGGGTGATGAAGCCTACCATCAAGTCAAATGGGAAGATTCACATGGAAAAGGTGGAAGAATTTCTCTGTACTATGGCCCATAATGAAGCCAAGGTGGTTTTAAGCTTAAGAGAAGCTCCACATCAAATTTCTATACAACACGCAAGTATACATGGTCAACAAGTAATAAAGTGAAAGTAGAGTATCGTTCCCTCAAAGACTATAATAAGAATTTAAACCTCACAATTAGCAATTTCTTATTAATACTAATTTTATTAAACTAATCAATTTCCAGTTTGTGACTAAAAGTATTTAAAATATTAAAATCACCAAACAATCAATAAACGCCAAAAACTGAATTTTCAAACAAATAATGGAGAATTAGGCTTCCGACTTCACTCTAAGAATCACTCTGATTATTACACCTTTATTCCGGTTTAATTCAATATCCCAATTTATTAATCAAGAACACGTATGTAGAACTAGTCACCTCTCGATGTACTAATACCATATTAACTCAAATCCACAATTAAGATAGAATTAAGTTAAACACCTTAATCAACTAACTCATTATATATCTATGTGAATTACAATTAAAGAAGGTTTAAATTCAAGTCCTTTATCCGATTACATGCGATGTCAAGCATATCTCTGTCCTAACATTCATCAAGATTCTGTTCATTCACAAAATTCAAGAACACATGCTATATTAACTAAATCTAGACTTGTATTTCATTTCTCGAATTCATACAAGTCCACAAAGAATCGTTGATCGGGCAATTCATAAATTCAAGTTCAAATTAATATAGATAAACTGGATATTAGCATATTAAACTGAAATCAAAGATTACATAATCATCGTTCCGCTTAAAGATCCGTCATAAGCCTAAAAAGTATTTAATTCATCATAAATGAAATAATAACTGAATAAATTAAAGATAACATCCTTTCAATTACAAATATAAAACTAAAGAAGAAGAAAAATGCGGAACACCCTTCACGTTAGCCTTAATCTGCAATCGAAATGAAAGTTCTTCAAAATCTTTACTCCAAAGCTCGCTATGAAATTATGTCTTTAATCTCCGTTAATTGCTTTGCATGATGATGATTTTGTTGTTTGTAGCTCAATATATATCACATACATTAATTCTGGTCGAAATCCCATGTTATTTAGAGTCCATACGCCACACAAGTCCTAAAATCCAAGTCCCAACAGAGTTTCAAACCATTCAGGACAGTCAGGTTTCGGCATCCCCCACCCCGGCGTGGGTATATGCATGTAAAGGGCCCACCCCGGTGGGCTTAGTCCCTATCTCATGAGACACAAGACCCCACCTTGCGTAGGGTGTTAGGGCTTAATAGGCTCGCCTTGGGGTAACCTTTCTTTGCTGACTTTGTTTTCTTCTTTGCTTGCCACTTTGTTGTCACAAATGCACTCCTTTTATGCTCAAACGCCACACCACCACACCTACACATTAAATGACAATAAACAAGTAAAATAGAACATAAACAAAAGGAATTAACATCGATTAAGCATGGATTACGAACCGATTCATGGATATAAAATCCACTTATCAATCCCGACGAAATTCTACCGGGGAGATTGAACTGCCAGTGGAGATTGGTACACATATATTCTGCATATCTTTCCAAGTGCTCAAAAAAGATACCGGATACAACCTAATCTTGGGAAGACCATGGATTCATATGGATGGGGCGGTCCCCTCCACTCTTCATCAGCAGCTTAAAAACATTATCAACAATAGCCTAGTCACTATCGATGATGAGCCTAAATGTCCTGAACAAGGTAACATACCACTCATCAGCTTCAATTCAGAAGTTGAGCCGGTCAATTTTCTGGCCCTAGAGGTGAGACACACTCACTACCATCCTGTTGGGGTGCCACCTCTCATACCCCAGATTTCTACCGAAGTAACGTTGGCCGCTCAAGAAATTATGTTATTGGGTTATCAACCTAGACAAGGGTTGGGCAAAGACAATCAGGGCATCAAGCAGCCCATTCAAGTTCCCAGTCAAACATGGACAGCCGGACTAGGCTATATTTCCAATTCCAGTCACAGGAATCCTCATAAGCACAAACAGATTCCTTCAGCATCAGCCACGCGACGATTATCTCCACCAACAACTCTTGAGCTTTCATGGTCTCCGGTAAAGGTGTCTGCCCAGGTAATGGTTGTGTTATTTCCTATACCAATACTAGTAAAGGGGAAAGAAGTCTTGGTTCCAAATCCCAAAGTGGAAGAAGAGGAATGAAGACTTAAATAAGACATCGTCAGAATGATGTCAAACGTACGCATCATTGACCATGATGAACATACAAATAGATACACCCCAGACGATGATTGCCCAGATGTAATGGTCATCATTCGGGAGAAGGAGGATGATGACAGCCCCTCAATCAATGTAGTCCATCAGGACTTCACCCTTAACAATTAGAGCAGTACTCCTTTCATTGGTCGACAAGGTTAAAATGGGCAGAAACTCCTTAAGCCCTGTAGATAATAATAATTGCTTACTTTTCTGTAAAGTATTAGCAGTTGTTTTGTCAGTACATGCTAACACTTTGTATTATTAAACAATTTAATATATATTAAGTGAAAGCATTTTTTTTCAGGACTCTGAATTTAGATGTGCCTATACTTGCTGATAAGGTGCCTTTTCTCCACAAGGATTGTAGCTTTGATGAAAAGTTGGACCCAGACTTGATAGAAATACAAGAGGACATTGAGATACCTCAGGAGATCAAAGAATGGGTCGAAGACAAACCTAAACCCAACCTTAATCAAATCACTTCCTTCAATCTCGAAACCTTAGAAAACCCTAAGTTAATCCAGATTGGTTAAGACCTCACTCCAAGCCAAAGGAATCACATGGTTATACTATTAACCTAATTCCAGGATGTGTTTGCATGGTCTCATGAAGACATGGTGGGTTTGTCCACTGACATTGTCATTCATCGCCTCCCCATCAAAGAGTGCTTCAAGCAAGTTATGCAGAAGCTCAGGCGATTAAAGCATGAGTGGAGTTTAAAGGTTAAAGAAGAAATTATGAAATAATTTCAAGCAGGCATCATCATTGTGTCCACATACCTTGAGTTGCTATCTAACATAGTCCCCGTGCCTAAACCAGGAGGGAAGGTGCGAGTTTGCGTGGATTACTGGGATCTGAATATAGCTTGCCTTAAAGATAACTTTCCCGTGCCATTTATCCTCATTCTGATTGACAATATTGCTCAATACAACATGTACTCTTTTGTTGATTGCTTTGCAGGTTACCATCAAATCATCGTTGCTGAAGAGGATCGTGACAAAACCGCCTTCATCATGCCTTAGGGAACCCTTTTGCTATAGACAGTTATCATTCGACCTCATCAATGCCGGAGCTACCTACCAGCGAGCCATGATAGCTCTTTTCCATGATTTAATACACAAGGAGATAGAGATCTATGTGGATGACATCATCGTCAAATCATGGAAGAAAGAAGACCACCTAGACCATCTCAAAAAGCTCTTCAGCAGGTTGCGTAAGTACAACTTAAAGTTGAATCCAGCCAAGTGCGCCTTCGGCGTTAAATCCGGTAAGTTGTTAGGATTCCTAGTTAGCCATAAGGGGATTGAGCTGGATCTCACCAAAATCTAGGCCATTACAGAAATGCCCATTCTTCAGACAGAGAAGGAAATACGGGGATTCTTGGGAAGAATTAACTTCATTAGCTGGTTTATTTCTCAACTCACATCAACCTGTGAGCCCATTTTCAAGTTGTTAAGTAAGAACTCCTCCATAAAATGGAATGATGAATGCCAAAAGGCCTTCCTTACAATCAAAGAGCAGCTAGTCAAAGCTCCCATTTTTGTACCATCAAGGGATGATGTTCCCATGTTCATGTACCGTCCATAAGTGACAATGCCATGGGCTGCATGCTGGGACAGAAAGATGATAGAGGCCAAGAGCGAGCTATCTACTACCTCAGCAAAAGATTCAGAAGCAGTGAACACAAGTACACTCTGATTGAGAAGACTTTTTGTGCTTTAGCATGGGCTTCCATGAGGTTACAACATTATCTCCATGGTCACACAACACATCTCATATCCCGCATTGATCCTCTCAAGTACGTGTTCAGTAAACCAATGTTGAACTATTGACTGTCCAGATGGCAGTTGATCCTACAACAATTTGACATTGTCTACGTGACGCAAAAGTCCATTAAAGGTCAAGGAATTGCGGATCAACTGGTCGTCGCACCTTCAGGGAACTTCAAACCCTTGGAAACATATTTCCCCGATGAAGGGATAATGGCAATTCAGCAACACCATCAGTACGATGCATGCCAAACATGGAAGATGTATTTTGATGAAGCTGTAAACATTGAAGGTTCTGGGGTTGGAGCAGTTCTAGTATCCGTTATGGGGAAGCAGCATCCCGTCGCCGTCAAATTGTAGTTTTCCAACACCAACAACACATCTGAGTATGAAGGCTGTATCATGGGGCTAAAACTTGCCCAGTCAATAGACATCAGACGGTTAACTGTCTTTGGAGATTCCGAGTTGGTAATCGGATAAACCACGAGAATCTATCACACCAAAGGTCTACACTTGTTGCCTTACCATCAACAGGTTCTACAAATGGCTTCGGAGTTTGAAGAAATATCCTTCCTCCACATTCCTCGAAATAGGAATGATTTTGCGGATGCACTAGCAACCTCGGCCTCCTTGATCAATATACATGACAAGGAAGACATGCCAACCCTCGCATTTCCCAACAAAAGGCTCCAGCCTATTGGAATTACATTGGAGAAGTATCAGATGAGCTACCTCCTATCCAACACCCTTGGCATCAACATATCAAGGAGTACTTACAAGATGGATCTACACCCGTTGAAGTAAGCCTGAATGAAAGAAGGTGGATCCATCGACTGGCCATGAAATTTTACCTGAGCGTAGATGCACTGTATAAAAGAGATGCATGATTAGGTCTCCTCGGATGTTTGGATAAGGACCAAGCTCAAAGGCTCATGGATGAGATCCATGGTGGATTATTTGGACCACACATGAACGACTCTTTACTTGTTAAGAAGATCCTTAGAACAGGGCATTACTAGCTCTCTCTCAAAGCTGGCTATGATGATTACGTCAAGAGATGTTATCAATGCTAAATTTATGGGAATGCTATCCACGCCCCTCCGTGGGAGCTCCATAATATAAGTTCGCCTTGCCCTTCTCTAGTAATGGGCATCAGTTTATCTTCACCATGATCGACTACTTCACCAAGTGGGTAGAAGCAGCCTCCTTACCAAAGAAGTCGTCATTGCTTTCATCAGAAGCAAGGTCATTTATTGATATGGACAACTAGAGGTAATTATGTCAGACAATGCTAAGAACATCAACATCAATAGAATGACGGAGGAGTTGTGCAGTAAATTCCACATCAAACATCTCAACTTCGTCATCTACTGTCAAAAGATGAATGGTGATGTTGAAGCGGCTAACAAAAATATCAAGAAGATCATGCAAAAGATGTTTGCCAACCACAAAGGATGGCCTGACTTATTGCCTCTTACTCTGTAGCCTACAGAACATCTATACGAACTTCCACTGGGGGGGACCCCTACGCATTAAGCTATGGGATGGAAGAAGTGCTCCCCATAGAAGTGGAAATAGAATCCCTCAGAGTGTTGATAGATGCTCAGCTGGATGAAGACCAATGTGTATAACATAGGTATCACCAATTGTCTCTAATAGACGAAAGGCATGCCACTGCTATCTTCCATGGTCAGTTATATAAACAAAGGATAGCCATGTCCTACACCAGAAAGGTTCGGCTACGGCAGTTTAAAAAACATGACTTGGTTTTGAAGAAGATCATTGACAACCAAGATCAGTCTAAGGGAAAATTCACCCGTAACTGGGAAGGCCCATTTCTTGTTAAGGAGGTATTGACAGGAGGTGCTCTCAGATTATAGGAAATGGACGACGATGAATTTGCACAACTTATCAACTCGTACACCGTGAAATGGTACTATGTCTGAGGTCACCATCAAGCAAACATCCTTGTTTTGGATCATCAGATCCCAAGTGATTTCAGGTTTTTTAACCCTTCACTACATATAACTTCTCTTCACACTCATCTGCCCAATTAGGGACAAACACATTTTCTAACCAGCAACCTAGTTTCGGATCGCCAGATCCTTTTCTCTCCATTTAATTTTGAACCCTTACTCAACTCCGGTTATCCCACCAAGGATTGAACCTTTCACACCCACAGTTTTACCCTACTAGGGATAAGACTTTTTCACACCCGCAGTTTATCTTGTACATGGGATTAAATTTTCTCACCCGCAGTTTGTCCTAAATATGGGATTAAACTTTTCATTGGCTGTAAATCGTCCTGAACATGGGGTGAACTACGCTGACATGATCTCCTTGATACACGAGAGTACGTAGGCAACCATATTTTATATGGTCTGGTCGCAATAAAATAAATACAACAAAAAAATTTCTACACCCTTCTCATTACAAAAAACAAAAACAACAAAAACATTCCTACACCCTTTTTGCCCCATACAGCGTTGAACCTCTTACACCAGGTTCGACCTACGCAGACCTGATCTCCTCTTCAATAGGAGTACGTAGGCATCCATTCATTGTTTGGTCTAACCCCCTACCAAAACATAAACACTTGTCAACAGTACTGGGATCATCCTTCAATCCACCACATTTCATCGGCTTCAGACCAAAAGGATGGAACTACCTGACTTCCCCATGTAAACGGGAGAATCGATGACCATCTAAGCAACGGTTGATTCCTTAAAGAGAAACACCAATCCATAAGAGATGGAACTAACTGGGCTCCTCTTAAATAGGAGTACTGGTGACCATCTATGGTGCGATCAACCTCAGAAAGGAAAGCCACATTCCTCCATACATTTACATACAGAAACTAGTCTTAAGACACCAAAAATGGTAGGGAATACACACATATCATCGATCCATTCTAAAATATCCTGATATAACTCAATGTTTATCCATCAAGGAGGAATTCAGAATACATCAAGATCACAAGCCCTGAAGAAATAGGCAAATATCAAGCAAGCAACAAGGCATAACTAAAAGGAAAGGGATCAAAAATATATTTCCCTGCTATATATAATGGTGTGTGATATATACAATATGAATTGTACATAACAAAATGGCTAAGCTAGTCTATGCAGGAAAATACAAGCCCATCTACAAATCAGTGTTTATGCGAGCTATCAAGCCCAACATGGCATTCCTCTCAGAAGAAGGAGTTAACGATGTGGTCTCCTGTACAAGGGTATCCACACGAGCTAACAGATCTTTAGCCATCTGTATGGTGACGTGGTGCTCATCTCTATAATCATGCCAGTAGTAAGGGATCTCACCGTGGTACTATCTATGATGGCTACTTCCCGGGTAGATATGGCACTATCCCTCTCGCCTATCACAATATCTTTGGCCTCTTCCCGCTCAACAATAGCAACATCTCTACGAGCTAAGGCCTCGTCTCTCTTTAATCGAGCGGCATCTTTCCCATCAAGAGCTGTCAACATAAAGGCTCTAGTCTGATCTCTCTCAAAGGTCATCAGATGGAGACTCTGCTCGAAATACTATGTTGAATGTTGGTTCACAACAGTGCTAATACTAGGAGAATCTAAAAGAGCTGTTGGCAACCCAGTAAATGGCTCCTCCTCGGTGTGGGAATCAATGTCCTCCACGGGCTCTCCATCATCCGAATTAATACTTGACATTATGGATACTGTCGCAGCCGATGAAATCTTTGTCGCCATCCACACAGAATACTCTGGCGAACAGCCCAGATGGCTAACAAAAAAATTATCTATCCCACGCTAATCCCACCATGCATACACCCAGGATCAATCCTCTGCTGATAGATGGCGAGAAGCTAAACGCTGGCCTAATGCCCCCTTAAAAGGATGGAAGTCCTGGAACTGGTCAAACTGTGACATCACGACCAGTGGGTGGTAGGTAGTCATGCCCCTCAAACCAGCCAGAAGGAGATAATCCATGCCTGGAGCATGAGTAATAAAGCTATAGGGTGAACTGAGCCCTGTACACGGCAGGATGCAAAACAGATCTCCGATCCCTGCCAAAAATACTGACCAAGACATAGCGTCTATACACTCTGATGGTTGAAAGGAGTAATACATAGCTATATCACGGGTAAAGCAGTACCCGTGTCGGCTGAAAATGCCAATCGGTCTCAAGTGTGACATAAACCACACGTACAAGATGACCGAACTGCCTGTAAATACCCCTGCAAGGTAGGTACTGCAAAATGTGGCCGACCTTAACGTCTTCGCCACAATCATTGGAATGATGGTACGACCCTCCCTAAGAGCTCTCACTGCTATGATAACATCGATGTCCAGCTTATCCATATATCGTGGCATGTATACATATGCCACTATACACATCACGAATACATCCACTATGGCCAAATGCCATTGATCCTCTAGTATGGTAAAATCCCCATAATGACGTACATAACTATCCAATAAGCCAAACCTATCTATCAGGGAACATTGGGATAATACATGACCGGATGTAATCTCATCCTCTACTACTCTACGCTGTAACCCGGTGAGGGTCATGAACTGCCGGTGTATATCTCTGATAGCCATATGAGCACAAAGTCTGTCTAAGGCCAAAGTTGTCAACCACTCGTACTCCTCCAATGTAGGAGTCAACTCTTGGGTACTAAATCAGAAAACCTATCTCTCCAGTATCCAATGCTCTAGAATACCCACTACAAAGCCTGCGGGAACCTAAAACATCAAGAGGGTCATAGAATGCTGTAATAGCTGATCTACAGTCACCCTATCTGTAGGTGACATATTATCATATCACGACCTCTGATGGGAAACTATCAACACTGGTAGGGTGTGATCTATGCAGCTCCCCCCTCTATAAAAAGAGGTATTGAGGCATCCATTTTTGAAAGATAAAAGGCGAGGAAGCCCTATCCATTTTTCTCTGTACACACTATAAACTAAGTGCTTTCTCATTTTAAACATTTGTGAGCTTATATATTGCTATATTTTTACCAGCGGGAGCCGAGTGTTCATCCATTTCAAGTCATTGAAGTCTTCTTTGGCAGTCCACTGTAAACCTTCTTACACACCTTAAAGCCTTTCTCTTCATCTTTGCACACATCGTTCTTCACGTTGAGAGTCGTGTTGCATTTGTATGCCCGAACTTCGGTCTGCGGCTTTTAATTTTTTTTGTAAATATATTATATATATATATATATATATATTTATATATACGGACTAACATTATCGAGTTATGCCTCGATTGAGTCTGGATTCACGTCCGCAGCGTTTATTGCTTATATATATATATATATATATATATATATATATATGTTGTTGCCATCAAACTCTGTTTGATTGAGCCTGGATTTTACATCCGGTGCGTTTACTACTTATATATATATTAAAGTAACAGATTTGAAGAGATCTTACAATTAAGCACGAGAATGGCTATCGAACGACTTTTGGCGCCTCTTAACTCGATTTCCACTGGTTAAAAATTGATTTGTTTTAGTATATATGTGACGCCCCCAAATTCAGGTATCTTACAACCCGACATACGGTGCTACACGATGCTATAGTTAACACATATATTCAATTGAAATGCCTTAAACGAACGACTATGTCGTATATATATTCCAAAATAATATTACCTTCCCAGGTTCTTTATAACCATTACATAAGTTCTTTGTCATAATATCAAATACATTACAACATTAAACATATATTATTACATAGACAGTCCAACGATCTGCCTTAGCCTTTACCTTATCTTTATCGGATCCTTCGGTTCGTTCGGTCTTAGCTGCATTCATATGGTTCAAGCAAGAGTGAGCATAACAAGCTCAGCAAGTATAACAACTTCATTTAAACGACATGCTTGAAACATAGGAATAATATATCTTCAATAACTGAATAATAGTTATGAAGAACTATTGGTAATACAAAATAGCACTTCGCTTTTCCTTCAAAACATTTTACAATGACAATATTCAGTAAACATCAATTCTGGTCCAAGACCATGAGCATTTAATACTTTCTTTGAAAAGGACAAACCAACACTAAGTCCGTAAGTCTGGCATATCTTACTAGCACGTATAGGTGATTAGCCTATAGTACTCTATCTTGATCAACACTACATTTTTAAACGTATGTACATTTAAGTTGTGGCTGTGATGCCCCCAAATCCGAGTACTTGAAACCCGAACTCGGTACTTCACGATACCATTTCTATAAGCTGAATAATGCTAATAATAATATAACATTCAAACTTAATTTACATATGCATCAAAGTTTACTCTCAGGTACGAGACTTTTAAATACATTCCTTATAATACATGATATTAGATATATATATCATTGTCTTAATAAACTATAACTATTATACAACATATTATCATCTCATTTGAACCACTTTCCTTTCCCCTTGTTCGTGTCTGAGCCTTCAGGTTGATCATACTTAACTGAAAACATTTAATTTAAGCAAGAGTGAGCATTTGAGTGCCCAGCAAGTAATAGCAATTATATATATAAGCTGAAAGAATTTAAATGTTTTCTTTACATAACCCTTCTACAACGAATCAATAGTTGTGAAGTAATCTGAACCGATAATAATAACATAACAACCCTCTTTCAAATTTTTGAAACTACGTACTGACCATAAATGGGGTTTAAGTAACATACTATGAACATTCTTTTCATTTTCGAAAAGGTTTAGCAGAACTTCATCAGCAAACCATCATAACTTACGGGCACGAAGGGTGATAAGCCCGTTGTACCCTTTATTGATCAACACTACATTACAAGAACGATGTTATCGTTCACTTTGTCCGCCTTGGGCGCATAAAAAGTTTTCCCATATAAGGGATGTTCATACTTGTCAGGGTTCCAAACCAAAGGTTTTTACCTTGCTCAACAACAATTTATAATTCAACATATATATATATATATATATATATATATACGGGTAATTGACAAAGGTTTATCAACATGTGAATAAATACCATGATTATCCAAGTGGGGACACTTGTATAACCATTTATAGGAATTAACGAACAGAATATATATCTGAATTATCATATACTAACATGTTGATAGTCAATGATTGTATATAATATAAAGTTAATAATCTGTACAGTAATAATATAATTCTGAAACATTCTTACTCATGTCCATTGCATAAAGAAAATGCAAAGGTAGGATACTTGCCTGATACGCTGCTTACAGAATGCAACTTAGTTTTATCTTTTATGAAATCACCTATCATTATTCAAATCATTCGTTCGATTAGAACAATATACTATAACACATTATACTGCATTTCGTAGTCAACACATAACCTAATCACAGTATTACACATATCCAACAGTCATTGAATCACAAACAATCATTAATACAGTCAAAATATCTAAGTCCAGATCAATTTTTTGAAACTTGTCGGTGTACCGATAGCCTTATCAGGTAATAATCGAGTGTATCTCAATATCCATAAGTATCCGTCATATTATTTTTAATTGACTTAATATACTTTTTAAACACTTGTAATAATTTATCAAGAATTTTCAAACATCGGAATAAAAATTAAATGATTTAAACAACAAACAATTCTATTATCATTAATATTTAATTATTAATGAAATAATCCTTTAAATATTAAAAGTTATATTTTATAACTTAATATATCTTTAAACACTTTATTTTCATTTAAAATGATTTTTAAAATAATAAAATTATTTTAAACTAAATTATTTAATATAATCATTAAATAACTTTAATATCATTAATAATAATTAATTAATGAAATTCATCACAAAATATTAAAAGTCCTTAAAAATAACTTCAAATATTTTCAGTATACCATAATATAATTTTAAATTATTTTTCAAATATTAAAATAATTTTTTAAATCATTTATTTAAAATTATAATTAAAAAATTAAATATCTTTAATATTTCAAAATATTAAATATTTATGAAATATATCTAAAATAATTAAAATATAATTTTAGGACATTAAAATAATTTTAATAATTTATTTGGTATTTTTAATAATTTAAAACAAATTATTATTAATTATTTAATTAAAATAATTAATTTTGTACAAAAGCGTCGCTAAAAAGGTACATTAGGTGACAAAACGTCGCTAATGGTGTTCTTCACCAAACCCAGATCACCTGAATCAATGAATCTAGTAGGTACTTTGACCAACAATAAATCTCGATCTATGACTTTTCTAGGAAATCTAATATATAGATCTTGTAGTACTAGTGTAATTATACAGTTATCATCAACAATCTAGGCTAAACAACAACATCTAAGCAAGATATAAAATCACAAAGTCACTGTCAGAAGCTTTCTTCAAATTTCAATCGCCTGAAATTTAAAGTCATGGTCGGTCAACGCTTTTCATAGCCTTATTATGGTCAATCGATTCATGTTATGGGGGTTCTAGACGTTGGGATGTGTAGACAAACTTACAGAGAACATGATTCAAACATTATCTAAGTCTAAACATTATTAACAAGAAAGATCTAAGCTCAAAAAATCTTGTCGATCATGTACTTGAATTACGGTTTTTCCAGTTTAAAAACGTAAGCAGAGTAGGCTACTTTTGATCTTTATATCTCTCGCTCGAAGCTTGATCTAAGTGATCTATTGAATTCGTGTTTTAGAGAACATGTAATAATACAACTCTATTACATAAAATACATATAAAAAACAACAGATCTAGCAGATTAAAGCCTACCAAAGGTCGCCGTAACTTCATGTTCTTGATTTTCCGGAATTTCCGAAAAACCAAATCCGTGATCATCTTAGCTAGTTTGACCAATCATTACGACCATATTATGTGTTGTTTTAGATATCTAAGAGCATTGATATGAAGTACAACTAACAAGCTACATACTGAATATAACAAAAGCATAATAACATCTAACACCGATGATATAAGCTTGAGAAAATGATATCGGACATTTTTCTTGAGTTTACGGTTTGCCTGAAACTCTTGGTCACGCTTCGATCAACCGTTTGACCATGAATAACAATAAATCCATAATATATATGGACTTGATTCTTTTTTTCGATTAAAGAAAACATTACAAGCTACACATAACAACTTAAAACAACAAAAATCATAAACTACCAAAGATGCAGTAGCTCCGACATTCACCGTCGGACCACTAAAAATAAAATTTCAAGATTTTTAAAAAACTTAATTTTGAGCAGTTTGATGTTATGGATTTAACAAATACCAACCCAGATCATCAAAATAGACTATAAACAACATATTCTAACAATCAAACATAACATCTAACAACAAATTTTGGATAGAAATTCAAAGTAGGGTTTTATACCTTCTATGCTTTGATTCTGATTTCTAGGCTTCTGATTTGTTATGATTGATAGTAGGGTTGTATTAAGGGACTGGTATGCTACAATAATTCGTAGGTTTTAGAGAGAGAAGCTCAAGGATGAGAGTTGGAAGAATTTTTAGTGTACAATTGCATTACCTCTCTCTCCAATCTATATATAAACTAGGCTAGATGCCTTGGATGCTAAATTGGTTGATTGAATCTGAGTATTGGATGCCAAAATGGTAGGGTAGGATGTTTGCCATTAATTTGCTAGCAATAATGCACAATAATTCATAAATAATACACTAATGGGACAAAAAGGGCATTTTGGTAATTTCACTTAAAGTCTCAAGGGCATTCTTGTACAAGGTAATTAAATCTAGGATTTAATCATTAGATTTTAATTCTTACAATTTGTCAAATAATTTATAGGCTTTGACAAATTAACATAATTGTGAAATAAAGTCTTAATTAAACACAATAATTTACAATTAGGGTTTTCAAATAATAATTAGGGTTTTTCCTAATTATCAGCATAAAATAGTAATTAGGGTTTCTTCTAATTACAGAAATTCTAATACGCTGTAGAATTCATATAACACAACTACTACCCAGTCTTATCTCATAACTGAGTTTAATAATTAGGGTTTAACAACACATATTAGGTTATAACCCAATTTACCATAATTAACCAATCATTATCTCATCACACATATACATACAAAGACATATATATAAAATTGAAAAATCACAATATAAATAATATTATGTTATTATTCTCATCTCTTGATCACAATCCCAATTTAGGGTTTGATTCCATATCCACTTATCCTTCAGATACAACATCAATAATCAAGTTAAAATAATTAACTTAAATATTCTCAACAAATTCATATAATAACATATTTATTATTATAGTTTTAATTGTCACTTCATATATTATTTAAATAATATCCAATCATGTCTTCATGGAAAATAATTAATAATAATATTTACGCTACGTAAATTAATTACCATAAGAATATTATTTGTAGTAATTAATAATTCTAAAATTATTTCTAACTTTTCAAGTAATAAATATAATTGCATTCAACATTCACATTTCTTGACACTTATTCTCCTTATTTAATAAAAAAAAATTATATGCAAAATTTCTTATTTATTTTTATAAAAAAATATCGGGTTATTACATTCACCCTCCCTTATAAGGATTCCGTCCCCGGAATCACCATTTTAAAACTCATATGTACAAGGATACATAGCATATATAATCATTACAAGTAGACCTCGGTCATAATTGATCGAACTGATCTTTAACTATTCAACATAACGTTTGTCTATCTAATTAAACAAAAATTTAATTTCTAAAAGAACTCAAATTTCCTCCTTCAAAATTTATTTATGAACTAATTTACTATATATAAAGGAAAATCATATAAAATATATAAGTTATTCGAATAGTACCTGGAGTTCCATTTCCAGCTGCCATAGTATCCTGGACCGTCATGTTGAAGACCCTCAGAGTTGCTTTTGTTGGGTTATTGGTTGAGGTCGGTCCTGTGATTACTAAAGTTCCACTGCCTTTCCCCGTGGTTACATTCCCTGCCTCCATTCTCCTATTTAGACAATCCCTAACCTTATGTTCAGTCTGAAAGTAATATGCACACAAGCCAATCATGTTTGCTGATAAAGCATATACTTTGTAACAATCTTATTCATTTATTAATAAAAAGTATTAATTTATTAAAGGCTTTTAATTATCTACATGATGTTTGTTTTATAATATGTGATAAACCCACGCTTTTAAGCAATGCTTTTAGAATAATGATGATGATCATTCTAATGAGATCTAAATTCTTAGAAAGCTTAAAACTAAAATAGTTCCCAATCGTTGGATTACTAAATTGGGGATTAGTGAATCCGGATAGATTGGTACATACGTTGCTTGCTCATTGGATGAGGATGATTGATCTCATGATCATTTGTGTGGAGACACTAAAGCAAGTATGTAGGTGCTTATTAGAGAATAAGTTCACTTTGAACGTTGGCTCGCTAAGGAATACCTAATGAAGTTTTACTTATGTCATCAATAGGAATTCTCAGTAGTGATAGTAGTACAAGTGATCCTTGGACTTGAGATCATCATAGTATCTTGTGTATGATGAGTTATACTTTGACTTATTCCTTAAGACCCTTAGGGTATATCAAAGGGTATGCTTGGGTATAATAAGTTGTATATGGAGATAATGTATGATCAATAAAGAATCTACCACTTCTATTAAAAGAAGAGAAATGTCCTATGTGATTCGATAAATGACAACCCAAAGAGTCCTTGGCGGCAAGGCGAATGAAATTAGAAAGGAGTTTCTAATTTGCATTATTTTGAGTTGTGCATTTAAGGATCGAAATACATATAATTAAATAAAATAAGACTTGACAAGAATTCCATGTCTTATATTTAATTGGGACATTGTATGGTGGAAGGATTGAATTGTACGAGAACTATTTACTCAAAGGTTCTTTTATGATTAATGTTGAAATCTATATTATCCTGAAAAGTCGTTGATCGCTAGGAGGCTTATCCTATTGTAGAATAAATATTATTTATTTAAATAAATTAATTGTTTAATTTATTTATTTAAATAAGATTAGAATTGTTCTAATTGATTTATTCACAACCTGCTTTAATATGGAGAACCTAAAGGGTCACACCATAAAAGGAAGAATAATTATTTAAGAAGTTAATGGCATAATCGTAATAATATATTAAGTATATTTAATTTAATCTATGGTGATAGAATAAATTAAATAGCTTAATATTTATTATTTAATATTTTAGAAATTTTAAATATAAATTAATAAGAGGAGTCTTATTAATATTATTACAATTATTATTATTTTAATTTCTAAAAGAGTTTAGGAATTAATTTAATATAAGTACTCTCATTTATTCCTAATAGGATTAGGAGGAAAATTAATTAAAGGAGTTTAATTAATTATCCCTAATAAGATTAGGGAGCCCATTTAATTAAAAGAGTTTAATTAAATAATACCTTATTTTAATAAGGTTACTTGATATCTTTATAAGAGGAGTCTTATATCGGGATATTAGGGACTACGACATAATTCCAATTTGTTGGAGAGTACCTTCTTTTCTATAGAGATAGAAAACTAGGGTTTGAGCCAAATACCCATCTTCTTGAATTCTTATTCTTCCTTGGTGGATCACCTCTAGAGGCCAAACACTTGGGTGGCTAATGTTGATCAAAGGAAGGAACCAAACCCGGTGGATTCAAGTTGAACGCGAAAAGGATTGGAGGTGAACTTGTACCTGAGGAAGCTCGGATCTTCAAGGGTATGATTCTTGTCCTTCATATTTTTGTTTAATTAATAATTGTGCATAAAGGGTGATCCGAGTATATGGTTTGTAAAAATTTTAAACTCTGATTTTACACGTTTCGGCACTTTTTATGCAATTTGATTGCGTTCTTGAATATTACAAACCTAACAGTGATATCAGAGCCAAACCTTTATGCAAATTATTAATTGTTTTGATTTGATATGTATGTTGATATGTGTTTAGAACAATTTATTTGGGCATAATTATGTTGTATAAAATTTATTAAAAAAAAAAAATATCGGTAATCCTTTTTTTTTTATTACCGAATATTGTAAGTTCTGATACATATAAGTTCGACCCTTCGGGAATTCCGTTGTAGATCTCCCACTGGTATACAAGGGATTCATTATAACATATATATATGCACCAAGATTATATATATAATAGTAATATATATAATAATCATTAACTATATATATATATATATATATATATATATATATATATCCTGGTTTTGCTTATACGTGATATATAGTTAACAGATTAGTTAATATTAATATTAATTATATATATAATAATTATATATATATAATAGTTATATATATATATATATTAATCTAAATTATTTTATTATTAAAATAAAAAGTTTATTTTAATTTTAAAATTAAATTTCATGCTAACTAATTAGAGTTGGAATTTGATTCCATGATAACTAATTGGAGTTGAAATTGGATTGCCTAATTTCCTTAAATAAAGGAGTTTATTTAGATATGAAATAAGATTTCATATTATTCAAAATAAAGGAGTTTATTTGTGAATAGAAAAGAGAATCATAATTTCCTTAAATAAAGGAGTTTATTTAGATATGAAATATGATTTCATATTATTTCAAAATAAAGGAGTTTATTTGTGAATAGGAAAGAGAATCCGTGTTTTATTTTAATAAAAGTTTATTTTTACATGGAATTGGATTCCATAATTAATTAAAATAAAGGAGTTTATTTTGATTAAAATTTTTGATTAAAATAAAATAGTTTATTTTATTCAAAATAGGATAAATTAAAATAAAATAGTTTTATTTTGATTTAAATTTGGATTAAAATAAAGGAGTTTATTTTGATTCAAAAATAGATTTTATACTAACTAAATTTGCCCATTAAATGATATCAATATATATATATATATATATATATATATATATATATATATATATTAAATGTTTATTATTCATGAGATGAATGTTATTTATTGATGCATATGGTGATGTGTATGATAATAAATGGGATTGATTATGGACTATTGACCAATATGATTGGATTTTATTTTAGTTGGATGCATTAATGTATGAGTTTTATTAAATGGGTCTCACAGATTTCATCTTCTCTAATTTTTCTTAATATAAATTCTATCTCCTCCTATGTACTTCCCTCGATCACGATCAAGATTTCTATTTATTTTAAATAGTTTTGTAATAGGAATAGTTAGAATTAATTTTGAAGAATTAGAGATCAAGGAGCAAGGAGCAAGGAGCGCTGAAGACCCGCTTTGTAATGGAGCCCTAAGTTTAAATGTAATAGTTATATTTAAATATTATTTCTTACTTTAGGGTTTGACCTTTTGGTTCACTTGGTGGCTCTAGTGAACCAAACTAGAATAAAAGTCCATAATCAATTCGGGTAGAATATAATATTCTATATGTGCATGCTTATACTATATATATTATATATTATGCAAACATGCTTCAGCATGTTCATTAATATACGACGCTAATTTTATATATATATGTGCATGCCAGCTAAACAAGATGAGACAAATTAATAACAAAACCCTCAATTTTTTTTTTTATTAAGTCCTAAGCGTTCAAAGATATTTGGAATATCGAACGTCGCCTTTCTAGCATGATAAAATTAATAGAGTATTAAATATTTAATATGAGTTTGTTGTGTCACCACAAGGCAAGTATTAAGTATTTAAGATGTTAATTTATCACATTTGATGCTTATAAAGAAAATTAAACAATATTATTTTGTTGTGTCACCACAAGGATAATATATTTTTTTTTTGAATATATGGAGTGCTAGGTCGGACTTAACTTGGATAATTTTGATTCGGATGTGCCACCACTTGATCAAAATAATCTAAGAGGCAAAAGAAAAGGAGTTGCATAGTTGATGTAATTGACAAAAGTTGTCTACCTATTTATTTATATATAGTTTGTTGTGTCACCACAAGGCTATATACATTTGAAATGGGATCCTTATTCTCACTAGCAAATCTTTAATTAGATTTTGCCGAACTATATAAGTGAGGGTAATATAGTTTGAAGAAAATAGTGGGAGATACCAATTTAAAACAAGACCTAAATTATTTTGGTAATTAATAAAAGAATGTATGTTAAAATGTTGCTAATTACAAATTCATTTACAGAATTTTACAATGTCTTAAATTACTATCACTACAAAGCATATTAGATGCTAAATTAACCAGACCGAATTAAACGGATTGGTTAAGGAATTTGAGAATAGTTCTCATGGCTGAAAAGTTATCTTATGTCCTTAATACGTCTATCCTTGCAATGGTTGCAGACAATGCCTCTGAGGAAGACATTGCTACTTTTAGAAAGTGGCAAGATGATGCACAGTTGGCTCAATGCATCATGCTCGCATCTATGAGTAACGAGCTTCAACGTCAGCATGAAACTATGGATGCTTCTACTATATTCCTGCAGATCAAGTAGTTGATGGTGAGGAAAGTAGGACTAATAGATATCAGATATCTAAGGAGCTCTTCCGATCTAGAATGGCCAATGGCACTATAAGATGCATAAAAAAATTCTTAACATAATCAATTTGATTGATCAATTAGGACAACCGGTTTTGTCATGGATGGAGAGTTGAGCCAAGATTTGATCTTGCACTCACTCCCCGGACTCCTTTCATTAATTGTTGTGAATTTTTCATATAAACAAGCTAGATATCGACCTCGATTGATTTGCTTAACATATTGAAAAATGTTGAGAGTCACTTTCCAACCAAGAAAGATCAAGTCTTACTGGTAAGGGCCAAAGGATCTTCTAAAAAGAAGAACATTCAAAGAAGGTAAATAGAAAGGCATAAACAAAGGATAATAAGAACAAAACTGATACGGATAACAAAGGAGTTTGCTTCCACTGCAATAAGCCTGGACACTGGAAAGAAACTGCGAGAAGTATCTTGTAGAGGCTAACCAAAGAAGCTTAGTGAAGTTTCGGTTATAAATACAAATTTGTTTATGATTTAAAATAAAATTTTCTTTAAGTCAAGGTTCTAATTGGGTATTGGATACCGATTTTGGTTATCATAAATATAGATTTATGAAGGGACCAAGCAGAAGTAGAAAGTTAAACAAGATAAGAAAACCTATGTGCGGGAAATGTAGCAAAGGTTGCCATATTAGCCATAGAAACTTATAGTTTAGCAATGCCTACGGGCAAATCTATTAAGTCACTAAGTTGTTATTGTATTCCAGTTCTTGTTAGAAATATTATTTCTATTTTGTTGTTGGACAATAAAATTTTTTGTATTATAATTAAGAACAATTGTTGTTCTATTTATAATAATAATGTTTTGTATAGAACTGGAATATTACTTAATGGATTTTGTATACTTGACTTACGTGTAAAATATATTTTACAAATTGAACAAACTAGTATAAGAAAAGGAGATGATCATTCAAAGAGTTGAATGTGTGTATTTGCTGAAATACAAGTATGAATTATTTGAAAGGTTCAAAGAATTCAGAGGTGAAACAAATTGACAATGTATTAAGATTCTTTGATTAGATCAATGAATAAATACTTGTGAAATAAGTTTCTAGATCATCTTAAATGATTTTCTCATAATGGACGACTCCTGATACACAATAATTGATTGATGTATTTGAATGGAAAAATCGTACCTTGTTGGACATGGTGCGGTCCATAATAATTTTACCGACATTCCAGTATCCTTCTGGGATAATGTCCTAGAAATGGCTGCATATCTACGAAAATGGTAACCTCAAAATCCGGCCCCAAGACTCCATAAAAGTTATGGACAGGGAGGATTCCTAATCTTAAGTATGTTAAGATAAGGGGTTGTCCAACTTATGTGAAAAGGTTTTAAAGGATAAGCTTGGGACAAGATTTGACAACTACAATTTGTGGGACATCCTAAAGTAAGTTTAGGGTATATGTTCTATAATCCTACTTAGCAAAAGGTGTTTGTTGCGAAACACGGTGCCTTCTAAGATAAAGGTGTTTGTCATTGAAGGGGCTAGTGGGAGGATAATAGATCTTGAAAAGTTCAAGAACCACAAAACACTATAAGTCAAATAAGAGGAACCTATAGATAAACCTATTGTACCACAACCGAATCGTAAATCTGGAATAGTACCGAAGATACCTAGGAGGTATGGATTCATCATAGATGATGATGATGAGGTACGCATCATAGAAGATGATGATCCAGAGTTACATACGACGAGGTAAGAGTTTTAGTGTGTACAAAAGGGTCAGTGGGAGCATCGTGACATTCCTAGTACTATATGTTGATATACTACGGATGAGGAATAACATACCAATGCTACAATCAGTAAAGATAAAGTTGTCTAAACATTCCTCCATGAATGGTTTGGGAATAGTATCTTAATTGGGGATAAAATCTATATAGATAGATACAACAGGATGCTCGACTTAACCCAAGGAACGTATATTCATTTCATGCTAAAGTCATTTAGCATGGCAAACTCCAAGAGATGTCTCATGTCGATGAGCTATGGAGTGTATCTCTCTTTATAGTCCCCACAGACTCCTGAAAAGAGAGATCGCATGAGTGACTATCATGTATGCAATGAAATATACAAGATCTAATGTTGATCGGTCATATTCTGGAGAAGATCACTATGAGTCAGTGAAAAACATCTTAAAGTGCTTAGCCGGCACTAAGGATGTGATCAGATTTATGGTGGGTCTAAATTAAAACTAGAGGGCTTAACAGACTCAAGTTTTTCAGACAAACCAAGATGACAGAAAAATCCACATTAAGGTAAAGCGTTATCTTGAACAGTGGTGTAGTGAATTAGAAAGGTTCAAAACAACAAAGAGTTGCTGGTTTAGTGATAAAGACAAAGTATATAGCTATAAATGAAGCTGCAAGTTGATTGTTTGGATTAAAAGTTCATTCTGTAACTAGGAATAGTTCCTAAGTCTCATCTTGGATCTAAACATGTGTTGTGGCACTTTCATTTGATTATTAGAATCATTGAAAGATGGGAAATCACTATAGAGATAGTGGACTCTCAAGAACAACATCACATATCCATTAACTAAAGCTTATCCAACAAAGATAGATAATCGTCACTTAGAGAAGAAGAGTATAAGATACAGTGGCGATTGGCTATAGTACAAGTGGGAGATTGAAAGTAATATGCACACAAGCCAATCATGTTTGATGATAAAGCATATACTTTGTAACAATCTTATTCATTTATTAATAAAAGTATTAATTTATTAAAGGCTTTTAATTATCTACATGATCTTTGTTTTTATAATATGTGATAAACCCATAGTTTTAAGCAATGCTTTTAGAATAATGATGATGATCATTCTAATGAGATCTAAATTCTTAGAAAGCTTAAAACTAAAATAGTTCCCAATCGTTGGATTACTAAATTGGGGATTAGTGAATCCGGATAGATTAGTACATACGTTGCTTGCTCATTGGATGAGGATGATTGATCTCATGATCATTTGTGTGGAGACACTAAAGCAAGTATGTAGGTGCTTATTAGAGAATAAGTTCACTTTGACGTGGGCTCGCTAAGGAATACCTAATGGAGTTTTACTTGTGCATCAATAGGAATTCTGTAGTGATAGTAAGTACAAGTGATCCTTGGACTTGAGATCATCATAGTATCTTGTGTATGATGAGTTATACTTTGACTTATTCCTTAAGACCCTTAGGGTATATCAAATGGTATGCTTGGGTATAATAAGTTGTATATGGAGATAATGTATGATCAATAAAGAATCTACCACTTATTAAAAGAAGAGAAATGTCCTATGTGATTCGATAAATGACAACCCAAAGAGTCCTTGGCGGCGTAATGAAATTAGAAAGGAGTTTCTAATTTGCATTATTTGAGTTGTGCATTTAAGGATCGAAATACATATAATTAAATAAAATAAGACTTGACAATAATTCTATGTCTTATATTTAATTGGGACATTGTATGGTGGAAGGATTGAATTGTCTTGGAACTATTTACTCAAAGGTTCTTTTATGATTAATGTTGAAATCTATATTATCTGGAAAGTCGTTGATCGCTAGGAGGCTTATCCCTATCAGAGAATAAATATTATTTATTTAAATAAATTAATTGTTTAATTTATTTATTTAAATAAGATTAGAATTGTTCTAATTGATTTATTCACAACCGGTTTAATATGGAGAACCTAAAGGGTCACACCATAAAAGGAAGAATAATTATTTAAGAAGTTAATGGCATAATCGTAATAATATATTAAGTATATTTAATTTAATCTATGGTGATAGAATAAATTAAATAGCTTAATATTTATTATTTAATATTTTAGAAATATTAAATATAAATTAATAAGAGGAGTCTTATTAATATTATTACAATTATTATTATTTTAATTTCTAAAAGAGTTTAGGAATTAATTTAATATAAGTACTCTCATTTATTCCTAATAGGATTAGGAGGTAAAATTAATTAAAGGAGTTTAATTAATTATCCCTAATAAGATTAGGGAGCCCATTTAATTAAAAGAGTTTAATTAAATAATACCTTATTTTAATAAGGTTACTTGATATCTTTATAAGAAGAGTCTTATATCAGATATTAGGACTACGACATAATTCCAATTTGTTGGAGAGTACGTTCTTTTCTATAGAGATAGAAAACTAGGGTTTGAGCCAAATACCCATCTTCTTGAATTCTTATTCTTCCTTGGTGGATCACCTCTAGAGGCCAAACACTTGGGTGGCTAATGTTGATCAAAGGAAGGAACCAAACCCGGTGGATTCAAGTTGAACGCGAAAAGGATTGGAGGTGAACTTGTACCTGAGGAAGCTCGGATCTTCAAGGGTATGATTCTTGTCCTTCATATTTTCATTTAATTAATAATTGTGCATAAAGGGTGATCCGGGTATATGGTTTGTAAAAATTTTAAACTCTAATTTTACACTTTTTCGCACTTTTTATGCAATTTGATTGCGTTCTTGAATATTACAAACCTAACACAGTCGATCTACATATAAAACACCCACTGTTCATCCTTGGATTGGGGAAATTGGGAGAGATATGACCCTCCTGCCCGCACTTGTAACATACAAACATACCCTTCAGGCACTCACCAGAGTGATTCTTCCTATAATTTTTACACTGCACAGTCTGTTTCCTCACACCTTCCTGCTTCACTTGAACATTCTCGAAATAATTCCCTTTTCTTTTCTCACCCCTATTCCAACTATTACCTTCCACCTTCACATCTCCTCCTGTCTTACCTTTGTTCTTCTTCTCCTTGTTGTAGAGGCTAAAGGTCTCACTCCCCTGCTCAGTTATGATAGCCTTCTCCATGAATGCTGCAAAAGTATTGATTTGCAATACTGACACCTTATTGTAGAGCCAGGATTTTAAGCCCAGCTCAAACCTCATTGCCTTTCTATCCTCCATGTGAACTTGATGTGCGGCAAACCTTGCCAACTCATTAAACTTTGCGGCATACTCCGCAACAGTCATGTTATCCTGCTTTAAGTCCAGAAATTTCACCTCCATCATAGCTTGCATACTAACTAAGAGATAGTTTTTGAAAAATAAAGTCTTAAATCTATCCCAAGTAATTACTTCTTCTCCTGCCCTAGTTTTATTTGCCTCCCACCAAAAGTTAGCCTCCCCTTTCATCATATAAGTGGCAAAAGTGGTCTTTTTCCCTTCATCTACCCTAGCAATTACGAACGCCTTTTCTATCTCGTTATCCCATGTCTGGGCTTCTATAGGGTCAGCTGATCCTCTGAATTCTGGCAGTCCTACTGCTTTGAAGTCTTTAAATTTTGTCAAGCGATTATCTGGTTGGTTTCCTGCGGCTGGTATTCCCCGCTGCAAAGCCTGAGCTACCATGTTTGCAAATTTTTGCATCGGGTCTTGCCGTGGTCTCTCGGCATCGATGACAGTTTCTCCTGCCCATTGATTTCGTGTTTGACGTCTTGGCGGCATTATCTGGTTAAGTAAAACCATAAATTATACTTTATTAACTTACATTCTAAACCTTATTGCATAAGATTGATATATTAAACTTGTTTCATTTCTTAAACTTAGATTCATATCGAATATTTTACATAGCATAACACATACTGCTTTAAACACCAACTATCCCTTTGTGACTACGAAAGTCGGGATTTACAACCTTAACCAACATAAAAGTTGAAATTATTTCATTACACAAACATACTTATCACACATATTACATTAAACATACCTACACAATAGAACCTATACTACCTATTTACTAAGCCTTTTCTCTCGGACAACTCTTCGCTTGATGACCTTCCCTCCCACAAACAAAACATGAACCCGGTTCAAAGTAAGGACAATGATGAGAGGTATGTCCCTCATATCCGCAAATATAACATATCTTTCTCCTTTTCTTCTTACCGGGTCTTTCTAAGTCATAGTCATCTATCTTTCTTTTTCCCTTATCTCTCAGAACTTCACACGATGTGTTGCTTGAGGCTCCCATCTGTTAAATGTGAATTTTAAGATAATCTTGCTCTTCCATTATTTCTATTAACGCCTGACGCAGTTGAATATTAAGCAACTTTTCTATCTCCCACAACCTTTCCATCGAAGAAACCTTGTTCTCCAGATCCTGCACTTTTATTGATGCTTGATCAGCTTCAACTTTAGTGTCCGAATCACTATTTGTCATTTCCACCATTTTCGGATCGAATACTATGTTTTCCACGATAACCACCTCGTTCGGTTTGGTTTCCTTGTGAGCCTCTATTTCAGCTATTGGCTTCGATATTAGCTCAGGGGTATGGATCCGATCCTTCTTCAAGTTGTAATCATACCACAAGTCTTTTCCACCAGACATCTACACACATAAATTATCCTGATTAGCATATAGTTTATGTACTCAGCAAATAAGAGTTTTATATAAGTTATCTTTTATTTTGTTTGACGATGAATTAATTCAATTCATCTCTATAAACGCATCAACTCCTATCTCTCTGCCGAAAGGCAACTCCATCCACTCCGCATTGAATCGCATAAAGGCGATGTCTAAAGCTTGCTCCAAGGTATATATCCTCGCATCTTTGGCTTCTATCTCAACTCTCAACTGTCCTAGCTGGATCTCTCTCTGTTCCAACCTCCCACGTAACTCGGCTAATTCCACCTGTGTTCGGTGAGCAGCGTCCTTGTACTGCTGTTCTGAAATTTGGAGGGTATGGTTCTGTGCCTCCACTTTCTCAGCCCTAACTTTTAAGTCGTCGTTCCTAACCAACAAATCTCTTATCATCTCATGCTCCATGTACTCCTCACAAGAGTCCATCGTCCCTTGGTTCACTGAATATCTATCTTAACTTTCGTCATCCATTCTACTAAGGTTATAACCTATGTTTTGCATTCCTAACGTTTATAACCTACAGCTTTGATACCAACCTGTGACGCCCCCAAATCCGGGTACTTGAAACCCGAACTCGGTGCTTCACGATACCATTTCTATAAGCTGAATAATACTAATAATAATATAACATTCAAACTTAATTTACATATGCGTCAAAGTTTACTCCCAGGTACGAGACCTTTAAATACATTCCTTACAATACATGATATTAGATATATATATCATTGTCTTAATAAACTATAACTATTATAAAACATATTATAATCTAATTCGAACCACTTTTCTTTCCCCTTGTTCATGCCTGAGCCTTCAGGTTGATCATACATAACTGAAAACATTTAATTTAAGCAAGAGTGAGCATTTAAGTGCCCAGCAAGTAATAGCAATTCTATATATAAGCTGAAAGAATTTAAATATTTTCTTTACATAACCCTTGTAGGACGATTCAATAGTTGTGAAGTAATCTGAACCGATAATAATAACATAACAACCCTCTTTCAAATTTTTGAAACTACGTACTGACCATAAATGGGGTTTAAGTAACATACTATGAACATTCTTTTCATTTTCGAAAAGGTTTAGCAGAACTTCATCCGCAAACCATCATAACTTATGGACACGGAGGGTGATCAGCCCGTTGTACCCTGTATTGATCAACACTAGATTACAAGAACGATGTTATCGTTCACTCTATCCGCCTTGGGCGCATAAAAAGTTTTCCCATATAAGGGATGTTCATACTTGTCAGGGTTCCAAACCAAAGGTTTTTATCTTGCTCAACAATAATCTATAGTTCAACATATATATATACAGGTAATTAACAAAGGTGTATCAACATGTGAATAAATACCATGATTATCCAAGTGGGGACACTTGTATAACCATTTATAGAAATTAACGAACAGAATATATATCTGAATTATCATATACTAACATGTTGATAGTCAATGATTGTATATAATATAAAGTTATAAATCTGTACAGTAATAATATAATTCAGAAACATTCTTACTCATGTCCATTGCATAAAGAAAATGCAAAGGTAGGATACTTGCCTGATACGCTCCTTACAGAATGCAACGTAGTTTTATCTTTTATGAAATCACCTATCATTATTTAGATCATTCGTTAGATTAGAACAATATACTATAACACATTATACTGCATTTCACAGTCAACACATAACCTAATCACAATATTACACATATCCAACAGTCATTGAATCACAAACAATCATTAATACAGTCAAAATATCTAAGTCCAGATCAATTTTTTGAAACATGTCGGTGTACCGATAGCCTTATCAGGTAATAATCGAGTCTAAGACTCTATTTTGTATCTCAATATCCATAAGTATCCGTCATATTATTTTTAACTAACTTAATATACTTTTTAAACACTTGTAATAATTTATCAAGAATTTTCAAACATCGGAATCATAATTAAATGATTTAAACATCAAACAATTCTATTATCATTAATATTTAATTATTAATGAAATTATCCTTTAAATATTAAAAGTTATATTTTATAACTTAATATATCTTTAAACACTTTATTTTCATTTAAAATAATTTTTAAAATAATAAAATCATTTTAAACTAAATTATTTAATATAATCATTAAATAACTTTAATATCATTAATAATAATTAATTAATTAAATTCATCACAAAATATTAAAAGTCCTTAAAAATAACTTAAAATATTTTCAGTATACCATAATATAATTTTAAATTATTTTTCAAATATTAGAATCATTTTTTAAATCATTTATTTAAAATTATAATTAAATAAATTAAATATCTTTAATATTTCAAAAATATTAAATATTTATGAAATATATCCAAAATAATTAAAATATAATTTTCGAACATTAAAATACTTTTTAATAATTTATTTGGTATTTTTAATAATTTAAAACAAATTATTATTAATTATTTAATTAAAATAATTAATTTTGTACAAAACTGTCGCTAAAGGTACATTAGGCAACAAAACTATCGCTAATTGTGTTCTTCACCAAACCCAGATCACACAATCAGTGAACGAGTAGGGTACTTTGACCAACAATAAATCTCAATTTATGACTTTTCTAGGCAATCTAATATATAGATCTTGTAGTACTGGTGTAATTATACAATTATCATCAACAATCTAGGATAAACAACAACATCTAAGCAAGATATAAAATCACAAAGTCACTGTCGAAGCTTTCTTCAACTTTCTGGGCTGCCTAGAAATTTAAAGTCATGGTCGGTCAACGCTTTTCATAGCGTTGTTCTAGTCAATCGGTTCATGTTATGGGTGTTCTAGACGTCGGACTATGTAGACAAACTTACAGAGAACATGATTCAAACATTATCCAAGTCTAAACATTATTAACAAGAAAGATCGAAAGCTCAGAAAATCTTGTCGATCATGAACTTAAATTCGGTTTTTCCAGTTTAAAAAGCGAGCGAGTAGGCTACTTTTGATCTTTATATCTCTCGTTCTGAGCTTGATCTAAGTGATCTATTGATTTCAGGTTTTAGATAACATGTAATAATACAACTCTATTGCATAAAATACATATAACAACAACAGATCTAGCAGATTAAAGCCGGTCAAAGGCTGTCATAACTCATGTTCTTGATTTTCTGGAATTTCCAGAAAGCCAAATCTGTGATCATCTTAGCTAGTTTGACCAATCATTACGACCATATTATGTGTTGTTTTAGATATCTAAGAGCATTGATATGAAGTACAACTAACGAAAGCTACATCTTTGGACATAACAAAATCACCATAACATCTAATACACGCGGATATAAGCTTGAGAAAATGATGTCGACACCTTCGTTTCTTGAAGTTTTGGTTCGCCCGAAAACTCTTGGTCTTGAATAACGTTTAATCCATAATATATATGGACTTGATTCTTTTTTCAGATTAAGGAAAATATTATAGGCTACACATAAAAACTTAAAAACAACAAAAATCATAAACTACCAAAGATCTATGGCTACTGACATTTACTGTCAGACCACTAAAAATAAAATTTCCAGATTTTTGAATAACTTAATTTTGAGCAGTTTGATGTTATGGATTTAACAAATACCAACCCAGATCATCAAAATAGACTATAAACAATATATTCTAACAATCAAACATAACATCGAACAAAAAATTTTGGATGTAAATTCAAAGTAGGGTTTTATACCTTACTATGCTTTGATTACGATTTCTAGTCTTCGATTTGTTATGATTGATAGTAGGGCTGTATTAAGGGACTAGTATGCTACAATAATTCGTAGGTTTTAGAGAGAGAAGCTCAAGGATGAGAGTTGGAAGAATTTTTAGTGTACAATTGCATTACCTCTCTCTCCAATCTATATATAAGCTAAGCTAGATGCCTTGGATGCTAAATTGGTTGACTGAATCTGAGTATTGGATGCCAAATTGGTAGGGTAGGATGTTTGCCATTAATTTGCTAGCAATAATGCACAATAATTCACAAATATACACTAATGGGACAAAAAGGGCATTTTGGTAATTTCACTTAAAGTCTCAAGGGCATTCTTGTACAAGGTAATTAAATCTAGGATTTAATCATTAGATTTTAATTCTTACAATTTCTCAAATAATTTATAGGCTTTGACAAATTAACATAATGGTTTAATAAAGTCTTAATTAAACACAATAATTTACAATTAGGGTTTTCAAATAATAATTAGGGTTTTTCCTAATTATCAGCATAAAACAGTAATTAGGGTTTCTTCTAATTACAGAAATTCTAATACGCAGTAGAATTCATATAACACAACTACTACCCAGTCTTATCTCATAACTGAGTTTAATAATTAGGGTTTAACAACACAATATTAGGTTATAACCCAATTTACCACAATTAACCAATCATTATCTCATCTCACACATATACACGAGACATATATATAGTACTGAAAAATCACAATATAAATAATATTACATTATTATTCTCATCTCTTGATAACAATCCCAATTTAGGGTTTGGATTCCATATCGACATATCCTTCAGATACATCATCAATAATCAAGTTAAAATAATTAACTTAAATATTACGAACAAATTCATATAATAACATATTTATTATTATAATTCTAATTGCCACTTCATATATTATTTAAATAATATCCAATCAAGTCTTCATGGAAAATAATTAATAAAAATATTTCGCTTCTGTAAATTAATTACCATAAGAATATTATTTGTAGTAATTAATAATTCTAAAATTATTTCTAACTTTTCAAGTAATAAATATAATTGCATTCAACATTCACATTTCTTGACACTTATTCTTCTTATTTAATGAAAAAAAAATTATATGCAAAATTTCTTATTTATTTTTATAGAAAATATCGGGTTATTACAGTGGCAACCTCACATGCCTATCTTTTTGACGACAAAACATTTTAGCATACCTAGTCCTCATTTGAAAACCACACCAATATAGCTTGGTAAAACATTGAAAATACTTTGATAGATTATAAGAAATCCAATATATCGTAAGTCTAGCCGAAAGAATTAACTTTGACTTCATCATATATCAATTCATGCGTAAGAATACATGAATCACAAAGCTTGTTCAGAATAAACTGAAACAAGGGTTAGAACATTTGCCTTCAGTGTCTGCTACGGTTATTACACGCGAACTTTAAGTCTTAAAGGTCTCTACAATAGATGATCACATAGCGCAACACTTTAGGTCATGAATAACATACATGGTTCCTAACGAATCTTACCCTTCTTCTCAATCTAATTATGTAGTAGATTTCTTTTTATTGGTTACGACTTACTGTTATAGTTTACATCATCATTTCATTCATGTTCGATTGACTATCTTCAACCTTTAGTTATTATACTTAAGGTTTTAACAATGCCTTACAATGTTATAATTAAGCTTTAGTTCATTGTTAATCAATTACCATTCATGATCTACTTACAAACATTCTTTACTGTCAAAACCCTAAGGCTGGCGATGCGGCGTCTCTGTGACACGCTGCAGCGTGAGTTAGCAATGTGCATGGACCAGACTCGGCGCTATGGCGCGAGTCCCAGTTCTGTATGTCGCGTTTCGGTGCTAACTAATTGTGCACTATGGTTTGACCTCACGCTGCGGCGCCTGTCTTTCTTCTTTGAGTCGCACCACGACGCCAATTGTGTGCCTCAGAAAAATTTACAGACTTTTTCTTATGTGAGATTCCCAGGCTCATAACTTCTTCGTTATAAGTCCGAATTTGCTCGTTCAAAAGCCGTTAGCTCACAAATTACATACTCTACATGTTTATGCAAGAATTTTACATTTTTGACATCGTTAACTAAAAATTCAGCTATTGGTTCATTTTTAATGAAAACGATAAACGTTTGTGAACGTTCAACGCTCGTTTCTTCGTTCTAAGTCAGAATTCGGCCATTTTCGAGTTTGCAACTCTATAATGCCAAATAAGACTTGTTCCCATTGAAAACCAACGTTTCTAAGTTTAATATCAAAATCTGACTTCCATTCCGAGAATTTTATGAATTCGACGAGTATCATCCAATCGTATAAATTCTGGTATAACTTCGTTACTTATGATTTGTTCATTGTTCCAAATGGATTTAATCCATCAAATTGATATCTCAAGCTACTCATTTCATTAACTTATTTTCATGATAAGTTATTACTTATTCTCCATTAGTTTATAACTTATACAAGTATAAACTACATATAGTTTCAATTCTCATGACTTATGATAGTTTAAGTCCTTTAACCAACATTCTTACATCTTATTAACATACTAACTTCATTCATGTATACATATGACAAGTTCATATATGTTCATCATAAGTTCATAACTTATTTAAGTTTGAATTACTTATTCATGACTTATACGGCTTAAGTCCATTGATTATCAAATTTCTTTACTTCTTAACATACATAAACCATCATTCATACCTTTTCTATCAAGCTACTATAGAAGAGTTGGAAGATTGCGACATAGAAGGCTTACCCTTGATGATCAAGCTTTTCTTCTTTTTGAAAGTCTAACTTAAACTTTCTTATTTTATCTACCAAATAAGTTATCTTATGTTGGATGAAAGTTAACAATCCAACAAATGAACCAACTCCCCCTCTATTTATAGGATTGCTAAGGTTAGGGCATATTAGTCATTTAGGCCAACCCACCTCCTTATTATTCAATACTTAGCAACTAAGTAAACTTACTCCCTAAACTTAATACTTGGCCATCATAACAATTCCATGGTCTTCACTTGATTATCTTGGTCACCAAGTTCAACCATATTATCATGGGTTGCCCCATGGATCAGCTTAACCCATTGGATCAGAGCTTGGGCTTAGGTTTAATTAGCTTAGCTTATTCATTTGGGCTTGCATTAAATTACCTAGGACTTTACCTTAACAACCACTTGGGCTGTAACATTACATATATAATCTCGGGCTTGCACATTAACTTCTATTGGAGTTTACAAAATGCTTCACAATCCTACAAGTCCACTACAATTGGCTTAAAACCTTAGAACGTATACTATACGTATAATTCTCGTATTCTCACTCGTATACTTTTTTAACATATATGACATACCATCATTCATACATACTCATACAATACTTCGTATCATACTCGTATTCATTTCCTCATACAATACATATGTATCGTACGATAAATACATTGGCTTCTAACACTTTATTTTACATAACATTCTTAAATTACGTCTGCATGCAAAAAATTACATTTTCAATACTAGAATTATTATTATTTAATCCATTTCACCTTGATATTCTATCGTTATGTATTTCTCGGAGTTTCAAAAATAATTCCCGAGCGGAAATTGATGAATAGTGTTTTTCAAAATATTTCTCGGAAAGCTTTTATTTTCGTCTTGGAAATTCAACCACATTAATTCCTTCACGTAGTTAAAATACTACGACTTTCCGACATTTCTAGGTTATAGAACGATATTCATCTTACTAACACATGATAATAACAAATACTATAATTTTATTCATTATTTAAACGTATAAAACCACTTTACAAAATATTCAATTTTCTGGGTCGTTACACTCTCTCCCCCTTATAAGGATTCTGCCCCCAGAATCTCGCTTTAAATAAAAAAATTACACAAACAAATAAGGGTAATTCTTCTTCATCCTTTCTTCAAGCTCCCACGTTTTTTCTTCGGCATCGTGGTTCTTCAATAACACCTTCATTGAAGGTATGACTTTGTTCCGTAGAACATCCTCTTTTTTATCGATAATTTGATTCGGCATCTCTTCATACGTTAAGTCTGTAGCGCCCCCAAATCCGGGTATCTTCCAACCCGACAGATGGTGATATACTGTACAACATTCATACATTCATTTAATTGAAAAGTCTCAAAGAACGAACATAACTTCTATATATTTAAAGTAATATTTACATTTCCCAAGTTCTATACCCGTTACAAAGGTTCTTTGTCATAATATCAGTTAAATTACAACAATAGACATATACTATTACAAGACGACCTTAGTAATCATTTTTAGCTTTTCCCTTATCCTTTTTCGATCCTTCGGGACGTTCAGTCTTAGCTGCATTCATATGGTTCAAGCAAGAGTGAGCATAACTAGCTTAGCAAGTATAAAAATTTAATAACAACATGCTTGACACATACAAATCGTATATCTTCAATAACTAAACAATAGTTATGAAGTACTATTGATAATTCAAAATAGCACTTCGTCTTTTCTTTCAAAATGTTTTACAATAACAACAGTATTTAGTAAAACATTTACTCCGGTCAGAGACCTCGATTATTCATTCTTTATTGGAAAAGGACAACCCGGAAGCAAGTCCGTAAGCCCGATATTACTAACGAGCACTTCTAGGTGATCAGCCTATTGTACTCTATGTTGATCAACACTACATCCATTAAACGTATGCACGTTTAAGCATTTGGCAACTTCACGTGCCTGTCGTTTTACCGACAAAACATTTGTTTAACATTTCAGTCTTCTTTTGAAAACCATATCAAGTAGTTGACAAAAGATAACAACATTTGATAATACATGAATAGAGTATCAATACATCAAGTCTAGCCATAGGAATTGGCTTCAACTTTATCATAACTCAATTCATGCGAAAGAATACATGAACCTCAAAAACTTGTTAAGATTGAACTGAGACAAGAGTTAGAATACTTGCCTTTAGCATCTGCTACGGTATTTTAACTTTATGTTCAAGTCGTTCAAGTCTCTACAATACATGATCACATAATGCCTTACATTAGGTCACATATAATCAAGTATGTATATGACTATATCATACCCTTCATTTCAATCTAATTGTGTATTAGATTCAGTTACTATTCATTTCGGTTTATCATTACACTTCCATTTATATTCGACTAGGTTATCTCATCCTTTACATTACATTCCTTAAGGTTTAACAAAGTTTAAACAATGTTACGTTACATTCCTTAAGTTGTGTTTACTTCCTTTTCTTTTCTTTGTACTTAGAAACATTCATTACTATTTTTGTTACGAGGGCTAATGTCAAGCAAGACCATATTTATACCTAAATCTCGTACACTGCCATGAGCTCTTATATCATTGTCCCGGACTTGGCCATGGCCATGAGTCCTTATTTAATGAAGGCGCGTTGCGCCACCTCCGTAGGTTGTTGGTAATGTTCATGGTGTTGCGGCGCCACAATATGTATTATAGTTCATACCATATGCGCGACTCTCTTAGCGATGTGCCGCGATTCTTTTTAATGCATGACGCGTCTTTTTTTTTAGGGGTTGGCACCATGGCGCCAACTCAAGCGTACTTTATACCAAATTCAGTTTGTCAATTTTGTGAATTTCCCGGATGCATAACTTCTTTGTTATAAGTCCGAATTTTCTCTTCAAAAGCCTACGGTTCACAAATTACATAATCTACATGATCATTCAAGAATTTTATCTATCCGACTTCGTTCGTTAAAAATTCACCTATTGGCTCATTTTTAACGAAAACGATAAACGTTCGTGAACGTTCAACGTTCGTTTCTTCGTTCTAAGTCAGAATCCGGTCATTTTTGAGTCCGCAACTCTTAAATGCCAAATATGACTTGTCTCCATTGGAAAACAATGGTTCCGAGTTCAAACTCAAAATTTAACTTCCATTCCGAGAATTTTACGAATTCGACGATTATCGTCCAATCGTGAAAATTCCGGCAATTCTTCCTTCTTATGATTTGTTCAACATTACAAATGAACTTCATTCATCATGTGAACATCTCAACAAACGTAATACAACAATTTATATTCATTGTTGTATTTTAGACTTATTCTTCATGAGCTTATAACTTGTCATTTATAAACTACTTAAGATTTGATTATTCATGACTTATGACAATTAAGGTTTCTTAATCATCATACTTATATGTTCTTAACATATAACTTAATTTAGATATATATATGATTCATATAATCATATAAGTTCTTAATTCACTTTTCTTACTAAACTCATCACAAGTTCATATTTTCATACTTAACATTCAAGGTTAACTTATAATAAGTTTATAACTTTTATAAGTTTAAATGACTTATTGCCAACTTATATGGATTAAGTTCATGACTTATACATTCTTCTTGCTTCTTATCATTCATGTTTCTTAATCCATCTTTTCTTATCATCCTATCATGGTAGAGATAGAAGATAATTGAGAAGAAGTCTTACTCTTTTGAAGTTTTGGTAAGGTAGCTTTTTCTTCTTCTTGCTTATGGAATAACTTATGTGTAGCTTATTCTCTCTAACACTTAAGCACTTTAGAAGTGTTGGATTATTTGATTAACCAACAAATGACTTGTAAGCTTCCTCTATTTATAGACTTTCCAAGGTTAGGGTAGATTGGTCATTAAATCATCCGACCTCCTTAAGCCACCTCCTTACTATTCATTATTTGTTAACCACTTTCTTATCTCATACTTGGCCATTACTTCAAAGTCTTGGTCAATACTCCTAAGTCTTGGTCATTACACTTACTTGATCACCACATTACTTGGTCACCACAATAACCATATCAATATGGTTTTCCCCATGGGTCATACAACCCATGGATTCTAGCTTGGGCTTACTTTAATTCACTCTTTGGGCTTTGCATTAATAACCACTAATTGGTTCATTAATTAATAGTTGGGCTTCTCTCTTTAATTCACTTGGACTTGTATATAATTGTTAACCAATCATCCAAGTCCATTAAAATTTCTTAATACATATTGTTGATGTATTATTTTCGTATTCTAATTCATATAGAATTTATATACGGTATTTCATCCTTCATACAAACTCGTATAATACTTCGTATTATACTTTTTTTCATTACTCTTGTACAATACCAAGTATCATACAATTATTAATTATTCTTTAACACTTCGCTTTACTTAATGTTTATAAACTAAGTCCACAAACGAATTATTACATTTTCCTTAACTAGATTTTTATTACATAATCCATCTTACCTTGTTATTCCATCTTTACGTATTTCTCAAAAACTTAAAATTATATCCCGAGCAAATACCGATGAATAGTGTTTTTCGGAAAATTTCTCGAAAAACTTTTATTTTCGTCTTGAAAATTTAAACACTTTAATTCATCCACGTAGCTCAAATACTACGACATTCTAACATCAATAGGTTATACAATGACAACCATCTTGATAACACATGGAATATGATTTTATTATTATTTAATTTAATAAAATCATTTTACAATAAGATCCGAATTTATCGGTCGTTACATAGTCCTTCTCGGTATGAATAGGCGCATACTCTATTATGTGCTTATAATTCAGCTTATAAGGACGTAACACAGATACATGAAACACGTTGTGTATAGATTCTAGGTCTGGAGGTAACGCTGCCATATAATCTACCCCTCCTACCTTTTCTAATATCTCAAAAGGTCCAATAAACCTGGGACTTAACTTCCCCTTCTTTCCAAAGCATATCTTTCCTTTCCAAGTAGATACCTTTAGAAATACATACGAGCCTACTTCAAACTCTCTATTTACTCGATGCAAATCTGTAAACTTCCTTTGTCTGTCTTGAGCTGCTACGAGACGCATCCGTATCAGCTTTACGATATCCGCTATTTGTTTTACCATTTCAGGTCCTAGCATTCGGCGTTCTCCTACTTTAACCCAATACAACGATGTTCTGCATTTCCTTCCATACAAAGCTTCATATGGTAGCATGCCTATGCTTGCTTGATAACTATTGTTATACGCAAACTCTACTAATGGTAGATGATCATCCCAACTACCCTTAAAATCCATGACGCAAGATAATAACATATCTTCTAACATCTGAATTGTCCTCTCTCTTTGTCAATCGGTTTGTGGATGATAAGCCGTACTCAACTTCAGCTGTGTTCCCAACTGCTCTTGTAGACTTCTCCAAAAGTTTGACGTGAATCGTGGGTCACGATCTGACACAATAGAAATTGGTACTCCATGTCTGGAAATAACTTGCTTAACATAAAGTTTAGCTAATTCGTCTAAGTTATACATAACCCTTATTGGCAAAAAGTGAGCCGACTTTGTCAACCGGTCCACTATTGCCAAAATCGTATCATATCCATTATGAGTAATCGGAAGTCCCACCACAAAGTCCATCGTGATATGCTCCCACTTCCACTCTAGAATCTGCGTAGTGGATCGCAAATAAGCCACTTGGTCGCTGATGTTCGACCTTAACTTTCTGACAAGTGAAGCACCTACTCACATACTCGGCTATTTATCTCTTCATGTTTGGCCACCAAAAACTATGTCGAAGGTCTTGATACATCTTAGTGCTACTAGGATGAATCAAGTACCATGAACTATGAGCTTCTTGTAACACTTGCTCCTTTAATTCCGTCTCATTTGAAACCCAAATTCATCCTTCAAATCTTAATTTTGAGCTGCACCTCCTTGACTCTCTCTACAGTGGTAGATTGAATCTCCGTCGCAAACAGTGTCTGTCCTGACTCACTTGGTAACTTCACCTCTATCTCCATCCTAGCCATCTCTGTTATTAACTCAGTTTGAGCAGTTAACATAGACAACCTTTCTTGACCCTTTTTACTTAAGGCATAGACAACTACATTGGCTTTTCCAGGGTAATACAGGATTTCACAGTCGTAATCATTTATCAAATCCAGCCATCTCCTCTGTCTCATATTCAACTCCTTCTATGTGAAGATATATTTTAGACTCTTATGGTCCGTGTATATCTCACATTTTTCTCCATAAAGATAATGTCTCCATATCTTTAAGGCGAGAACTACTGCGGCCAGTTCCAGATCATGAGTAGGGTAAAGTTTCACATAATCCTTCAACTACCTTGATGCATATGCAATGACCTTGCCATACTGCATGAGCATGCAACCAAGTCCTCTATGCGAAGCATCGCTATAAACTACAAAATTTCATGTGTCATATGGTAATGACAAAACATGTGCTTCACTTAACCTCTTCTTCAGTTCTTGAAAATTGTCCTCGCATTTCTCAGTGCACGCTTATTTCACTGCCTTCTTTGTCAAGTTAGTTAACGGAGTAGCTATCTTTTAAAAATCCTAGATGAATCTCTGATAGTATCCCGCTAACCCTAGGAAACTCCGCACCTCAGTCAGCATTTTCGGTTATTCCCAATTCATCACGGCTTCCACCTTTGCTGGATCTACTAAAATCCCTTCATGGTCAATGACATGACCTAAAAATTATACCTTTTCTAGCCAAAATTCACACTTAGTGAACTTCGCATACAAATTCTCCATCCTTAGTGTCTACAACACTATTCTTAGGTGTTCAGCATTATCTTATGGTGTCTTAGAATAGACTAGAATATTATTGATAAACCCCACAACGAACTTGTCTAAATATTGTTTGAACACTCTGTTCATCATATCCATAAATGCAACTGGTGCATTAGTCAATCCAAATGACATCACTAGAAACTCGTAATCACCATAACGAGTCCTGAATGTCGTCTTTGGTACATCCTCATTCCTAACCTTCAACTGCTGATATCCCATCCGCAAATCTATTTTAGAAAAATACTTTGCCGATTTCAACTGATCAAAAAGATCATCGATCCTGGGCAAAGGGTATTTATTCTTTATCGTTAACTTGTTCAACTCTTGGTAGTCGATACAAAGTCTTAACGATCCATCATTCTTCTTGACAAATAGTACCAGTACTCCCCACGACGAAACACTCGATTGAATGTACTTTATGTCCAATAGTTTTTGTAACTAAACCATTAATTCCATCATCTCCACAGGCTCCATACAATACAATGCCCTGGAAACGGGTACGCTCCTGGCACAATGTCTATTACGAACTCGATCTCCCTATCGGGTGGAAGACCCGACAATTCACTTGGAAATACATCCATAAATTCTCCTACTATAGGTATTTGTTCCATGGTCGCTCCTACTCTCTAGGTATCAACAACATGGTACAGATAACCTACACACCCCTTCCTCAATAGTTTCCTAGTTTGTGTCATGGTAAGACAACACGAACGTCACGGCGATTTATTACCGTAAAATACTACATGAGATTGTCTCAACGTCCTAATATTCACACATTTCTTTTGACAATCTATAATTGCGTCATGGTTAAACAACCAATCCATTCTGAGAATTACATCGAATTCTCCTAACTTTATCGGTATCAAATCTATTGATAATTTAAAACCTTGTATGTCTACGCAATAACTTCTATGAACATTGTAACAATCCATGATTTTATTTGCAATTTAAAATATTTATTAAATTAAATAAATATTTTATTGACGAAGTTGTTGTTTTGGATATTAAAATATTTCTTAAAATAAATGAATATGTGATTTTTGTTAGTAAATATATATAAATTATATTTATTAGATAATATTTTAAATTAAGTTAACTTATAGTTATTATGTTGTAAGCTAACATGTGATGTGATAAATTAAGATGGTATGTTAAATTATTAAATAAAATTATAATGAGAATATAATTTTGTGATACTTGTTTAAGTGGAATATTTATTTAAAATGTAGTATGTATAATTATTTATTTGATTAATGTTGGATATGGAAATCCAAATAAATAATATGTGATTATAAGTTATAAACTGTTATTTATTAAAACAAATTAAAGGAGTTTAATTTAGTTTTTACCAAATAGGGCTTAAATATATATTAAGTCCTTAATTTTAAAGAGTTTTTGACAAACAAAGCCTTATGGCTTTTGAATTTTTAAATTTTATTACAATAAATAAAATAATAAATAATAAATAATATATATTATAACTGATAACTTATTATTTTAAGTATTATAACGTCGGTTTCAGACATTTGGGTGTGTGTGTTAGGTTACGTTATTATACGTAAAAACCATTTGGCCTAAGTCTACCGAGGAAGAAGAGAAGAGAATTACAGAGAACTTGAGAGAGAATTGAGAGAGATTGCGAGAAAACCTAAGCAATTTCAGTGTTTAGCAAGGGATTATCAAGCAAATTGAAGGTATGTTCTATAACTTTGATAGTATATATGTATATGTATGAATATGACATAATTTATGTGTTCTGCGAATCCAAAATTTTAAGTTGATGATTATACAACTGAGTACTTGTAGTTGTATGTGTTTATGATGTTAGAGTATGTAGTTAGGCATGAATTGGTATGTTAATTTCGGATAAAAGGAAGGAAAAGTAATCACAGTATTTATTTGTCATATGGTTTGTGAAAGTACAAAACTTGATGGTCAATTTGTATGATAATCTGTGAATTGAAGCTGGATTATGTTAGTTCATTAAGAAACGAGCATAATGTAATTGGAGTGAAGTGATTTGGCCAAGTATTGAATTCACAGTGATGATTTTAGAATGAATATCAAAAATTGAGTTTTTGTATGAAAATATGAATTTTGAGAAATTAAAATAGTTTTAGTTGATGAAAAATTGTTTTAATTAGTTGAAAATATTAACAAACATGTTTACAATGGTTTTGTATCAATTATACATGTTGATATTACTGTCTATTGGGTGAAATTTGTGCTTGTTGGACTAAAGCTCCGCTCTCGCTCATTAGCCTTCTCTCACGTCTCGTTCGAACACCGTGGCAATTTGTCTGTGGTGCCAAAAAAGGCAAAACGCAATTGCAAGCCTGGTCCCCTAAGTTATCAGGTATATGCGCAATTCATACCCGCTCGTTTGAGATGTCAAGTCTCATCTGTTGTTCTTTGCAGATTCTGTTTTACCCCTATACATGGCTAATTATGTGTTAGCATGTCAAACACGTTACGACAATGTTAAAACAACATTATGTTATGTGGTTTGTGATTCTAAAGTTATAAGAAGTTGGTAAACTATGAAAATGACATGTTGTGATTTATTGAGAATGAGGATTAGTAAATAAGTATTATGGGATAATCTCTACTTGGGTCACCGACCCATCACTGACTACTTGTATATCCCTATACACTTCATTTCCTCCTGACATCTACAACAAAACGAATAATATGTTTAGTACACGTTAGTAGAATAATAAAAACACATAACATATATAATGCATTTTTATATGGTTAATTTCCATCTTTTATTTCTTTGACTTCTCTTAAGATTATGACTTAAGGTTCGAATCCACCCTAAAGTTTTATAACCTAATGCTTTGATACTAACGTGTGACGCCCCCAAATCCGGGTATCTTACAAGCCGGCATATGGTGCTACACGGTTCTACAGTTCACACATATATTCAATTGAAATGCCTCAAAAGAATGAATATGTCTTATATATATTCCAAAATAATATTCCCTTCCCAGGTATTTTAAAACCAATACATAAGTTCTTTGTTATAATATCAAATACATTACAACATTAAACCTATACTATTATATAGACAGTTCAACGATCTGCCTTAGCCTTTCCCTTATCTTTACTGGATCCTTCGGTTCGTTCAGTCTTAGCTGCATTCATATAGTTCAAGAAAGAGTGAGCATAACAAGCTAAGCAAGTACAATAATTTCATTTAAATGACATGCTTGAAATATAGGAATAGTATATCTTCAATAACTGAACAATAGTTATGAAGTACTATTGGTAATAAAAAATAGCACTTCGTTTTTCCTTCAAAACATTTTACAATGATAATATTCAGTAAAACATCAATTCCGGTCCAAGACCATGAGCATTTCATACTTTCTTTGAAAAGGACAACCCAACACTAAGTCCGTATGTTCGGCATATCTTACGAGCACGTCAAGGTGATCAGCCTATAGTACTCTATGTTGATCAACACTACATTCTTTAAACGTATGTACGTTTAAGTTGTGGCAACCTCACGTGCATGTCTTTTTGACGAAAAAACATTTTACCATACTCTGTGACGCCCCAAAATCCGGGTCTCTTCCAACCCGACAAATAGTGCTACACGGTGCTACAGTTCACACAATCATTTAATTGAAATGCCTCAAAAGAAAGAATATGTCTTATAAATATTCGAACACAACACTACCATTACATTACATTTATGTATAACCGTTACATTTATTCTTGTCATAATATCAAATATTATCATTATAAACCTATACTATTACATAGGTAATCTACAGGTTTGCATTAGCCTTCCCTTTATCCTTGCTAGATCCTTCGGTCCGTTCTGTCTTAGTTGCATTCATATGGTTCAAGCAAGAGTGAGCATAACAAGCTCAACAAGTACAACAATTTCATTTAAACAACATGCTTGAAAATAGGAATCGTATATCTTCAATAACTGGATAATAGTAACGAAGTACTATCAATAACTCAAAATAGCATTTCTTTTACTTCAAAATGATTTACAATAACAATATTCAGTAAAACATTAATTCTGGTCCAAGATCATGAGCATTTCATAATTTCTTTGAAAAGGACAACCCGACACTAAGTCCGTAAGTTCGACATAGCTTACGAGCACTTCTAGGTGATCAGCCTATAGTACTCTATGTTGATCAACACTACATCCATTAAACGTATATACGTTTAAGTTGTGGCAACCTCACGTGCCTATCGAATAATCGATGAAAAATATATTTGTTTATTCATATTCAAACTCATCCTGAATCCGTACCAAATAATTGGCGTAGGATAGCGTAAGCAATTCTATATTGAAAGATTTGTAAATAAATCAATCAACTCTTCAAGATTAGTCTAGCCGAGGTAAAAGCGCATCGACACTTTAGTAAAACAATTCATGATCTCATAACATGAATCAAAGAAAACCTGCTAACACAAAGGTTAGACAAGCATTTAAGAAAAACTTTCCTTCAAATACTTTCTGCTATGTAAAATTACTTTTCCTTTGAGTCTTTACGGTTTCTACAACACATAACCACATAACATACCACATTAGGTCATGAATGAACATACATGGTTCCTAAATAATCTTCCCCTTCTTCTCAATCTAACTATGACTTAGATTTGTTACTATTGGTTCTGGCTTTCCGTTACATCATTCTTACGTTCATATGCCATTGCGTTACTTCAACCCTAAGTGATCATACTTAAGGTTTAAATATGTCTTAACAATATTACATTAAGATCCTTAATTAATTGTTAATCATTTACCATTCATTCTCAATATATAAACATTTTTCATTGTCAGAAATTTAAGTATGGCGCTGCGGCGCCAGTATTTCTTCTATGTGTCGCGCTGCGGCGCCACATGCTAGGGCTAAAAGACCGGACTCGGTGTTGCGGCGCGAGTCACTTTATTATGGGTCGCGCGACGGCATAACTCTCCAGTAGGTTATAGCTTCACCCAGCCACACTCGGAACTGCGGCACAGACCATTCTGCCTTGAGTCGCGCTGCGGCGCTTGCTCTGTGCTTCAGATAATTTTGACAGATTTTCTTTTAGGTGAGATTCCCGGGCTCATAACTTCTTCATTATAAGTCCGAATTGGCTCGTTCAAGAGCCTACAGTTCACAAATTACATACTCTACGTGTTCATTAAAGAATTTTATCTATTTGACCTAGTTAACTAAATATTCACCTATTAGTCCATTTTTAACGAAAACGATAAATGTTCGTGAACGTTCAATGCTTGTTTCTTCGTTCTAAGTCAGAAATCGGTCATTCTCGAGTCCACAAATCTATAATGCCAAATAAGACTTCTCTCCATTGAAAATTAATGTTTCCAAGCTCAATATCAAAATCCGACTTCCATTCTGAGAATTTCACGAATTCGACGATTATCGTCCAATCGTGTGAATTCTGGCAAAACTTTGATACTTATGATTTGTTCTTTGTTTCAAATGGATTCATTATGTTATACTAATATCTTGACCTACATACTTCATTAACCTATAAACATGATAAGTTATTACTTGTTCTTTGTTAGTTTGTAACTTATAAAAGTATAAACTACTTATGATTTTTTTTCTTATGACTTATTATGGTTCAAGACTTCTAACCATCATCCTTGCTTCTTCTTATCATACCAATTTCATTAATGTAAAACATGTTACAAGTTCCTACAAATTCTTCCTTGGTTCATAACTTCATTTATTGCTTATCTTACAACATAACTTAATTACGGCTTATTTAAGACTTAAGTCATTTGATTCATCATCCCTAGTCATTCTTAGCATACATGTTCTACTACTACTCACTTCTCTAACAATGGAAGAGAAAGAGAATCATGGTTTAAGATTGCTTACCCTTGATGTTCTCTTGCTAATCCTTCTTCTTGTTTCTTGAACTATGAACTCTATCTTTTTCTAGCTTTTTCTCTCAAGAAAATAAGCACTTATAATGTTTCGATAAAATTAAAACAACCAACAAATGAAATTCTAAGCTTTCTATTTATAGGACTTGCTAAGTTAGGGTATAATGGTGAAAAAGCCATCCACCTCCTTACTATTACAAGCTTAACCATCAAGTAAACTTGCTCCTCACTTTAATTACTTGGCCATCACAACACTTAGCCCTTAAGTTAGTTTACTTGGCCACCACAACACATAGCCATTAAGTTACTTTACTTGCTCACCACTTTGGGTCATCCATGGGTTGCCCCAGGGTTTAAACCATCCTATAACCCATAGGTTCTTACTTTGGGCCTTTAGCATAATTAATCTTAACTTATTCATTGGGCTTGCAATTAAACAAATACTTGGACTTGTTCACTAATTTACATTGGACTTAACCATTCCTACATTTGGGCCTTATCACACTTCCCATTGGACAATATAATTTTCTACACAATTCTACAAGTCCATTACACATGGCTTAAAGCCTTATAACGTATACTATACGCATAATTCTCATATTCTAACTCATACTCGTATTCAACATATACGACATACCATCATTCATACATACTCGTATAATACCTCGTATCGTACTCGTTTTCATAAACTCGTACAATACCTACGTATTATACAATCATCGCTTAATTCATTATACGCATTTAAATTCCTTCTCGGAAATCACTTTCCCGAACTGTTAGATTTTAAGTCCGCATGCGAAAAACTGCGTTTGCCATAACTAAAATATTATTGGATATACCATCTCACCTCGATATTCTATCGTTACGTATTTCTCGGAAGTTCAAAAATAATTCTCGAGCAGAAATACATGAATAGTGTTTTTTTGAAACTTTCTTGGAAAGCTTTTATTTTCGTCTTGGGAATTCAAACACTTTAATTCTACCACGTAGCCAAAATACTACGACGTTCCAACATATCTAGGTCATAAAACGACCTTCAAATAGCTTACTCCCGTAAATAATCAAATAAATTCATTTAATCCACATAATCAAATAAAAATTTAATCCTCCTAAAATCCGATTTTTCTGGGGCGTTACACTCTTCCCCCCTTATAATGATTTTGTCCCCAGAATCTCGCTAATAATACATACACCATTGAGGAAAATGTTATCCTTTATTTTAATCTCGAGTCCCCACATTATTTCTTCGGCATTGTGGTTCCTCACATTCACCTTCACCGAAGGTATTATCTTAATTTATATGACATGTCACTTCCTATCACTAATTTGTGTTGGAAGTTCAATACTTATGAACATATTACACTATCTTCCTTTTAGTAGTCCTTCTTTTAACTCAGAATTATAAGAAACTCAAATTCCTCCTTCAAAATAAGATTATACATAGTCTTCTCTTAATCTTGCATCCTCTTCTTCATTCGCTTGCATTCCCCGTTACCTAGTTGTACTAACTTAACTCGTTCTATTTTCATGGATTGAGTCTATATTGTGAATAACATTTCTACCGCTTTATTCTGTAATTTAACTTCTAACTCTGTTCTTGCCATCTCCGTTATTAACTCATTCTGAGTCGTTAACATCGATAGATTTTCCTTACCTTTACTACTTAACGTGTCGGCTTCTACGTTTACCTTCCCTAAATGATATAAGATATCATAGTCTTTCTCTACGGCATATTCAACTTCTTCTGTGTGAAGATCTATTTCAGACTCTTAGAGTCCGTATATATCTCACACTTCTCCCTGTATAAATACTATCTCAATATTTTTAATTCAAAACTCCAGCTGCCAATTATAGATCATAAGTATGATATACCTTCTCAAAATCCCTTAACTGGCGTGATACATACGCAATGACCTTTCCATACTATAATAGCACGCAATCTTGTCATCTATGCGAAACATCGAGATACACTACAAAATTCCTCGCATCATCTGATAAAAATAATACAGATGCCTCACTTAACCTTCCTTTTAATTTTCGAAAACTATTTTTTCACTTCTCATTCCCAACATACTTATCAATAACAAATCTGTATATCTTTTTAATAAGTGGATTTTATACCCACTTATGGAGTACCAATTCATGCGAACTATGCCCATCTCAAGTACATTTTAGTATGTTTTAGCTGTATATCATGTTAGTTTGCATTTCACAGACTTAAAACTCATTTTGGTGAATAAGTGCAGGAATCGGCCTAATTTGGTGGTATTATAGGGCACAGGCTAATAGACGCATGATGCGAGGCAAAAGCTGGGATATGCATGGCTAAGGATTGAGTGGAACATGGATGGACATAGGACACTTCATGAGGCGACAAGAACAATGCGAACCAAACTCGGGAGCAAAACCGTAATTCATCAACCGCAAGTCATGTGGCGAGATGAGAGCTTGAGACGCAGCGCCATGCCAGTAGTACCAGCCTAGACATTATTTCCTCTCGCAAGTTCTTGTTGCCAGCAATGCATGACAAGCTTAGTGGACACGCGCCCGCACGATAGCCTGGCTGGACATCAGGACTTATTGCAAATCTCACGCCCGCAAGAGGAATGTGGTGGAGGAGCGCGCGGCCGCAAGCGAGGCCTGAAGCTGCTGATTTGTTTTATTTTATTTTTCAATTAAAATGATTGTAAGTGATTTAAAATGATATCTAATTGGTGTCAGACGTATCCTTTCATCTTTTTTGACGTATTTTTCATCATCGTAATTAGGGTTTACTCTCTGGGAGAGAGTCCAACGGAGAAGGGGGCCAAAACTCTACTTTCCTACTTCTTCTTAGAATTTTTTACCCGAGTGGATTATTGTTATTATTTTGCTGGAATTTTATGAGGATTTGAATATTAATAGTGTATTTTATTCAAAAATTGGGTTTGAGAGTTCTATCTTTCATCTTTCAATTGTTTGTTTATTAATCATGTTTAGATTTGATCCCATGATGTCTTTTGGTTCAGTCATGAACAAAATTCCATTATGAGATTCTAACGGATTTTAATATGTAGTTTGATTGCATGCTTGAATGCTGGATTGTTTTAAATATCATAGAGGATGTCTATCATAATTGTTTTGCATTTATTAATGCTTGATCACCATTCGTTTTAGTACTTGTATGGAATTGACAATGAACATGCAACTATGGATTGTAATCATGATAGTATACGTATATGGGGCTATTTTATATGGCTTGTGTATTTCGTGAACCAGATAGACATATACTGTTTCACCGTATAAGTTAGAATAAGGGCTTGAACTTAAATTCAATATAGTTGCAATTTCACATAGACATATAGTGATTTTGGTTATATTGATGATTACATAGAGTCTATCATATGTGGATGTTGTGTAAGTAGGTCTTAGTGCATTGAAAAAATGGCTTTGACTCTTTTTGTGCTCTTGGTTACTTTCCTGTGATATGTGAACAAGTCATGCATGATAATGGTAATTAAATGAAATATTAAAAGAAGTTAGGATCCCATTATTTCCAGAATTGATTTATTCCGTCGTTATTATTGTTTTAGTTGTTATTTGTGAGTCGAGAACAAACCACGCTTAATCATTAGTTCGAGCATATAAATATAGTGATTTGATTAATGCGTAGTGATTTAAATTAAACAACTTTCTATGTGGGATCGATACTTTACTTTCTCTGTATTACTTGTTGACCACATATTCTTGCGTGTTGTGCGTAACTAGAATTTACCCAACAAGTTTTTTGCGTTGTTGCCGGGGAATTAGCTTAATAAATTTTTGCCAACATTAATTTCAATCAAATTAGTCTTAATTTAAACTTTTTTCTTCTTTTTTTTTTGTTTTAATTATCTTCTTATATTTCTCTCTTTTCAGGTACCATGGGTGACTTTGCTTATCAATGGCCTTATGCAATTATGATTCAACCAAGGGACATGAGTACTGAGGGACTCAATGTATTTTCTATATTGTCAGCACAAATTGTAACACTTTCGGAGAGGTTGGATATTCTTGCAGCTCAACGCACTCGAGAGATAGTAGTTACACGTGAATACTGTGCTGGTGAGCATGCGAGTTATTAATGCAACATCAAGGTTGGACAAGTGCAGTTTGGGGGTGATTACTTTAACAACGATGTTTATCCTAATTATCAACAAGGTTGGGGGTATCATCCAGATTATGAATGGAGTTATAACTATCCCAACCAATACTGCATCCCAAGTCCAACACATCCATCAGATTTCTCATATCCACCTTCAACGCAACAAGAGGAAAATTCAAGGTAGAAGGAATTCATGTCAAAAAACATAGCAGACCATGACGAGATGATGATGAGACAGTCGTTATCAAGCCAAAATCTTAACAAACAGAAGGAATAACTCATTAACTCCTCAATGAATGGTCCTCAATACATGGATTTTGAAACTTAACAAGATAATTCAAGAGTGGAGGATTTGTGGTTCGAGTTTGTAGCATCAACTGAGGAGAAGATGATTGAGCAAGGGAGGTCAATTCGAAATCTGTAGAATCAAATGAATCAAATACTCGAAGCCTTGAACAATCGCCCTCAAAATAATTGGTGTTATGACATGGACGATGAAACTGATGGAGAGCCAGAGGTGTTCATGCCACTGAATGAACTGAAAGGAGTGGACATTGAGGAGACAACTGGGGTTATGGAAAATGAAGATCATGAGCTGATGTGTATAATACCCCAAGTGCCTTCTCAGTCAGAGTTGAAAAATTCAATGAAATTTTCACACCCACGTCCCCTTGGTAGTCACATCCAAAGCAATAATTTTAGTGATTATGAGGCCTCTTACAAACCATGGTGGGCTGAGGAAGAGATAATAGAAGAAGAAAATCCTATTGTATCTGTAATGCCTCAATGCAAAAATCTATTCACAGATACAATGGAAGAAGCACTTGGCGATGTAATAGAAATGGAAACATCATGTACAGGAAATATGCTAGGAAACTTCAATCCGAAGACTCTCATGATGGGTAACCTACCAAAGCACATAGCGGTTCTAATGGATGGAGGGTTCTTATCTTATCATAGAGGAATCGGATAGCGGTGTCAAGAAAAGAGTCCAGCTAACGGACTATAAATCTAACGCTTGAAGGGAGGCACCTCATCCAATTTTTATCCTTCCTTGTTTAATTCTTATTTACATTTCCATATTTAGTAGATGTTAGATAGTTGTAAGTATTAATAATAGTTTGACTGTTTCTCCTCTCAAGTTCAATCCAATTGCTATAAGCATTCAAGATCAAACAGAAGTAAAAAAAAACTGAAGCTGCCAAAGTACAGGGTCATATAGCCGCGCCCAACTACAAGCCAAACTCCGTGCGGCCGCTCTTTAGCTCAGTCACAGAAAAAAAAATGCAAAATTTTTAGAATTTCTGACTCAAGCATTCGGACAGTTAGAAGCCCACACTAAGTCTCCAACTATAGAATATCTCAAACTTAGCCATCGCCTGATATACCATTGGATCATGAGGAAGCGAACATAGATGACATTGCCACTTAGGGGAGTATTCTTTCACTTTTAATTACAATGAGGGCATTGTTTATTTTAAGTTTGGGGGTATTGGGTTGTATTGAGTAGTTGTTGCATATAGTTAGTTGCATAGTAGAAGTATTTTAGTATGAATTTTTTTTTTTAGTTTTCTTTTGCCTTGTTTACTTAGTATGTGTTTAGTTGCATAACATTGCATAATCTCAGGTTTTTAATTAGTTGAATTCTAATTTGGCCAATGATGACATAGAAATTTGATAGATTTTTGAATTTAGTGGATAACATGAGCTAAGTTATAATGTTATACATAATTTAATTCATGATTGTTGTTTAGATGATATCGGTTAGCACATAGGTGTTCATATCTGCTTGTTGGTTTAAGAATAACTTATTTGTTTGCTGAGTAGAAAATGTTGTTTTTAAAGATGGAATTGTGTATAAAGTAGACAAAGGACTATGAAAACACAGATACTCAAATTTTGGGAACATATGGGTATGCTTGCTATTGGGACGAGATGGAGCGTAAAACGCACTCGTTTAAATGAAAATGGAAAGTGAGATGGAGCGTATAACACACTCGCAATATATAAAAAAATAATTAAAATTCAATAAACACCGCGGAAAAGTGCAAAAATCGCCCTCGCGAGTAAAAATAAAGCTGAATAAACCCATTGTTGAACATTAGTTTGTATTGATGTGTTGGAGTAGTTGATGTCTCATTAGTATATGCAGTTCTTGATTTAAACTTCAATTTTCTACCTTAAGCAATAAAGCATGTGGTATCTTCACCTTTGTCAAGCTTATCTGTGAACACATCACACACACACAACATCTTTATAGCAGGTTAGGACTATTTGATTGTATGTCATTATACCTTTAGCTTAGTTTGATGCTTTGTTCTTGAATCTTGATATTTCTATGAGGCATGTCTCACTGGAATTCATAACATGACTGAAAATCTGGGGAATCATTGTCATAGTAGCGTAGCTTGCATAGCATGTAGATCGATTATATTGTGTAGCTTGCGGACAAGCAACTTTTAAGTTTAGGGTATTTGATAAGTGGATTTTATATACACTTATCCGGTATCTTTTACTTGAATTAATTGCTTTTATTTATGTGTCTTAGTTACTTTTCATGCATTTTGTTTTCATTTTGTAGGTTATACGTTTGGGAGCAGTGTGAGCGACTATTGGTAAGAAAAAGCATGGGAAATACAAAGAAAAGCAATCCAGATATCATTTGGGCTATCGTGTTCATTTCATGTTCTTGGCTTGGAACTTTGACTATGTTGTAGAGCTTCTTCTAAGATTTTCGGTACATCTTGAATCATTCCAATCGGAGTTCGGATGCAAGAGTTATGGTCTTTGTACCAACGGACGTCGAACTTCGCTGTTTTGGTTAGCCAGTTTCATAGTAGTCACTTCCAGACCACCTTCAGCCTTCATCCATTTCGAATTTCTTAATCATCAAAGAACGAAAGTTGTAGATCTCGTCGATAGCTTTGATTTGATAGGTGGCAGGCCCCGTAACTCCTCTCGGTTCAAACGTTACGACCATTTTACCAGAGCACACTGCAGCAGAAAATCAACCTCGTATGCGTGATTTCTGCATGCAAGGCCGCATCGAATTACAAATAGCAAAAGATGCGATTTAATACTTGCTTGCAACGTCACGCTTTCAACTTAAGGCCAATTCTTGCATGGCCACGCCACTTCGGAAGTTGACCAAAGCTGACTTTTCATTAAACAGTGCAATTGAAGCGTAACGGAGAGAGGGGCTCAATTAGGGCTTATATATTAGACGTATTTTCATTATGTAATTTTCATTTCCACCCCTGAAATGAAACCATCTTGTTACTTTCTTCTTCCAATATTCGATTAGATTAGATTAGAACTCTAGATTATATTCGGGGATTGAAGCAATTTAAGAACATTAGAAGTTCAGAAGTGAATGAAGAGAAGAAACTCAGATTTGTTATTCTTAATCCTTAACTCTCTTACTTCTATTTGTATCTTTCAATGTATATTCAATTGTGGATCATGGATTCCAATTCAACTATGAGTTAAATTCTATTTTGGGATTGCAATGGAATCTATTACCTAGTTTATTTTGGCATACTTCATTGTTAGCCTTATTGATTGCTATGGAATTTTCTATTAAGATTCATGCTTATTTGCTTAGTTGATTGGCCATCAATTACTGGGATAACCCATATGAACTTGAAAGACAGAGTTAGGGTTTAGATTTGATCTTCATAGCTTATGTTTGTATGTTCTACATGGTGATGGAATATAAGATTTGCGCTTAGGATAGACATATACCGAAGCACTGCTCGTAGACAATTGAGAACTTGGGCTTAAACCTTAATTATTTGTAAATCACATAGACATATAGTGGTTTAGGTAATTTGGGTGTTCATGTGTATTCTTTCAACTGGGGATTATATTTGATATGGGTATAGTACATTGAGATATGGTTGTACTTTACTTTCGTGTTCTCGACTAGCAATCCAGTGCAAGTAATTTGGCTTAACATGGAGTGAGTTGATTTAAATTATTCAATAGATAAAATTGTAATCTCAGGTCTTCATTATCTAGTCTCACTCTAGGAATAGTTAGGTTTATTTAATTTAATAGTTTAAATTAAAAATATAATATCATTCGTTTAAATAAGACTGAAATGGTTATGGGCTAGTGCGCGCGACAGTAGACGTGGAAATTTTTTTCAATTTAAAATGTGATGGAAATTACCTATGTGATTCGATAAATGACAACCCAGTAGTCCTTGGCCAAGGCAGAATGAAATTAAAAAGGAGTTTCTAATTTGCATTATTTGGAGTTGTGCATTTAAGGATCGAAATACATATAATTAAATAAAATAAGACTTGACAGTAATTTCATGTCTTAAATTTAATTGGGACATTGTATGGTGGAAGGATTGAATTGTCGATAACTATTTACTCAAAGGTTCTTTTATGATTAATGTTGAAATCTATATTATCTCGAAAAGTCGTTGATCGCTAGGGGAGGCTTATCCCTATTGTGGAATAAATATTATTTATTTAAATAAATTAATTGTTTAATTTATTTATTTAAATAAGATTAGAATTGTTCTAATTGATTTATTCACAACCTAGTTTTAATATGGAGAACCTAAAGGGTCACACCATAAAAGGAAGAATAATTATTTAAGAAGTTAATGGTATAATCGTAATAATATGTTATGTATATTTAATTTAATCTATGGTGATAGAATAAATTAAATAGCTTAATATTTATTATTTAATATTTTAGAAATATTAAATATAAATTAATAAGAGGAGTCTTATTAATATTATTACAATTATTATTATTTTAATTTCTAAAAGAGTTTAGGAATTAATTTAATATAAGTACTCTCATTTATTCCTAATTGGATTAGGAAGGAAAATTAGTTAAATGAGTTTAATTAATTATCCCTAATAAGATTAGGGAGCTTAATTAATTAAAAGAATTTAATTAATTAAATAAATCTCAATTCCTTAATTGTTAAGGTGGGTTGCCCACATCTATAAATAAGAGGAGTCTTATTATGGGTGGGTGGTTGTTGACTTTTACAACATATGAGATAATTCCAATTTGTTGGAAAGTACGTCCTTTTTCTATAGAGATAGAAAACTAGGGTTTGAGCCAATACCCCTTCTTCTTGAAAATTCTTTTTCCTTGGTGGATCACCTCTAGAGCCAAACACTTGGGTGGCTAACGTTGATCAAAGGAAGGAACCAAACCCGGTGGATTCAAGTTGAACGCGAAAAGGATTGGAGGTGAACTCGTACCTGAGGAAGCTCGGATCTTCAAGGTATGTTTTTATCATCTTTTCGTTTAATTAATAATTGTATAAAGGGTGATCCGGTATATGGTTTGTAAAATTTTAAACTCGATTTTTACACGCTTAAACTTATTTTTGTAATTTGATTGCGCTCATGAATATTACAAACCTTACAATTAACATCGAGCCAAACCTTTATGCAAATTATTAATTGTTTTAATTTGATATGTATATTGATATGTGTTTAGAACAATTTAATTGGGCATAATTTTGTAAAAAAAAAAAAAAAAAGTTAATCTTGTTGCAATTAAGGATTGGGCGCACAGCACATCTGATAATCTTTTTGCTTCACAGAATCTTGATTTAAAAAAAAAAAAATGAAAGGCAAATTCGTCAAGTGGCCGGGCATTAAATTCCGTGCATCCTCCTTGAAATTAAACCTGTTAACTATACTATATTTATTTGTTAGTTAATATATATATATATATATATATATATATATATATATATATATATATATATATATATATATATATATATATACATTACTATTATATATATATAAAATTTAGTTAATGTGTTTTAAAAAAGCAAATACACTTTTATATAATATATATATATATATATATATATATATATTATTTATTATATTATATATATATATATATATAATAGTTATATATATATATACTATATATATTATTCTTAATTATTTTATTATTCAAATAAAATGTTTATTTTAATTTTAAAATAAAAGTTTATTTTAATATTAAAATATAAAGTTTATTTTAATTTTAAAATTAAATTTCATGCTAACTAATTAGAGTTGGAATTGGATTCCATGATAACTAATTGGTGTTGAAATTGGATTCTATTTTTCTTAAATAAAGGAGTTTATTTAAATATGAAATAAGATTTTATATTATTCAAAATAAAAGAGTTTATTTGTGAATAGGAAAGAGAATCCATGTTTCCTTAAATAAAAGAGTTTATTTAAATATGAAATAAGATTTCATATTATTCAAAATAAAAGAGTTTATTTGTGAATAGGAAAAAGAATCAGTCTTTCCTTAAATAAAGTAGTTTATTTAGATATGAAATAAGATTTCATATTATTCAAAATAAAGGAGTTTATTTGTGAATAGGAAAGATAATCCGTGTTTCCTTTAATAATTTTTTTTATATATATGGAATTGGATTCCATAATTAATTAAAATAAAGGAGTTTATTTTGATTAAAATTTTGATTAAAATAAAATAGTTTATTTTATTCAAAATTGGATAAATTAAAATAAAATAGTTTTATTTTGATTTAAATTTGGATTAAAATAAAGGAGTTTATTTTGATTCAAAATTAGATTTTATACTAACTAAATTTGCCCATTAAATGATATCAATATATATATTAAATGTTTATTATTCATGAGATGAATATTATTTATTATTAGCGTATGGTGATGTGTATGATAATAAATGGGATTGATTATGGACTATCAATTAATATGATTGGATTTTATTTTAGTTGGATGCATGAATGTATGGGTTTTATTAAATGGGGTCTGCACATACTGCCTTCTCTAATTTTTCTCGAATGTAAATTCTATCTCCTCCTATGTACTTCCCTCGATCGCCGATCGAGGTTTCTATTTATTTTAAATAGTTTTGTAATAGAATAGTTAGAATTAATTTTGAAAATTGGAGATCAAGGAGCAAGGAGGGCTTGAAGACCCGCTTTGTAATGGAGTCCGGGTTTAAATATAATAGTTATATTTAAATATTATTTCTTGCACCCCTGGGTTTGACCTTTTGGTTCACTTGGTGGCTCTAGTGAAACAAACTAGAATAAAAGTCCATAATCAATCCGTAGAATATAGTATTCTATATGTGCATGCTTATACTATATATATTATATATTATGCAAACATGCTTCGTATGTTCATTAATATAACGCGTATTCTATATATATATATAACGACCCCAAAATAGGTCCATTCCATCCAACCCATTCTTCGAAGTCGCCAAATATATGGTACGGAAAAATAACTACAACTTTATTACAACAATTGTCGTAAAAAATACAACAACACATATGTTTGTATGCGTTTGGATGCAAATATATACCAATCAGATCACGTCACAATGACACCTTACATAAAGGTATAGTCAAAAACCTGCTTTTAGAAATTAGAATCTTTGGGAAGTGCTCAAGAAACCTTCGCTCATGGGAGGCCATGCTTTTAGGTTATGGTAGATATCATATGGCCACGTAATTATCCTTGGTTGACCCAATAGACCCCAAAGAAAAACGAGAAGATTACTATCATATTCTTCCCAATGGTGAGTCTTTTCTTGACATATCATTATCTCCACTGTCTCTAATTGGGTATTATACTCCAAACAAACACCAAGATTATATAGGTAGTGCTTGTAAATATACTCAGCAAGTGGATGTGCACAACCTTGTCTTATGATAACACGAGTTTGTATGTCATTAGACATCTTGTATGATAGTGACAAAACACCCTTCCAAGTTAGATTCTCCTCACCCTCAACATCTATAGACCACCACTCTATTCCCTCGCTATCCCCCGTTCGACCCAGCTACACTTTTATTACCTGAAAGGAATTGTGAAACAAAAGGGTGAGCACAACTAGCTCAGTAAAGAATATTATGACTAAAGACAAATAAATTATCAATAGTCTTCATCAGTAATGAATAAAAGATTTAGAACATATGGTAGATGATAAAACTTTTCAACCATAGTTGCAGCGGAACGAGCAATCCATTAAAAGAGTCAAATAGACTATAAAGTCTATTGTCTTCTCCACGTTAAAAGTCCACCAACAATATTTTATCCTCCAGAACATCAATCAACAGTTTTTTCCACAATCATATGAATAACTCATAATCATAATTGTGATTCTAAATTCCTCTTCTCATCCAGATTTAAGATAATTTCATCACCGCCTTTACCTCAAACATCAAAGATCATGGTTATACCAAATCACAGCCTGCTCATAATCATACTAATAAATTCATCTTTTGCACCACTACCAAAGATATTCATCAACAGCTCATCTTTACACTACAAAGCAAAGATATTCAACAACAGTGTCATCTTTGCATTACAAGCCAAAGATATTCATCAATAATTCATCTTTGTACTACAAAGCAAAGATATTCAACAACGAGTCATCTTTGCATTACGAGCAAAAGATATTCATATCTCAAATAAATACATAATCATTTCAGAAGTTATATAACAATAATTATAACCATGTTGATCAATTCACCTTTGCACTTAAGCTAAAAATATTCAATTGTAAATTCAATGGTCATGATCATACCAGTCAACAATTCAACTTTTGCACTACTGGCCAAAGAGAACCTATGGTCACGATCATACCAATAATTTACCCATCTTTACACTCAAGTCAAAGAGAAATATCATCATTAGAGTTATAAGAATGTTATATAAAAATAATATAATCAAAACATGGATTTAATTTCAAGAGTAAGATTCATAAATCAACGATAATTTGGTCAGAGAAGAAACCAATTTGTTGTGAATAGTACCGTGTTCGATACATAGTCCCGTGATACGTGCATAGTAACCTCGACACGAAAAGATAAAGTTTCATAATAAAATTCATATCCATATTTATAACACCTTAATCCAAATGTTATAAATCACTTAGAAATCTCATAATCTAATATTATTAATATTATAATAATATTTTAATCATTTCTCAAACTTATAAATAATTTAATCCAATTATTTACACTTTAATAATTAATGCATTTAACCATCTAAAATGCCAAACTCATAAGATTTCATCATCATTAACCAAAACCCTCATAAAAATCAGATATATCTCATATATGATTCTCAAGCCAATAAATCATATTTTCCAATTTTCTTACTTCACATAACATATTTAATTCATTTACTCATAACTAGAACATTTTCATGAAAAATACCAAATCAGTTCTAAAATATTTCTTTTCGGGATTTAGCATAAAATAGTCCCATATTGAACATATATTTTTCTCGAAATTTTAAAAATTCATTTACTATTTTTCATATAAGGCCAAAACCACCTTTAATATTTAAACATTTATCATAAATTGTACTTTTATCCAAAATTCCAAAATTCACAGAGTACAATCGATATTATATAGATGTACTCTCAATAAAAATTTCATCAATTTTGGAGTTAACCGCAAGGAGTTATAAATAGTTACTTTTAAGATAGTCTTTTCTCATAAAATCCATAACTCCTAATCTATACATCCAAAAATACCTCAAAATAATCATAGTGGTGTAAAATTCAAGAATGATCAAAACATGGATACAATCAAAGCTAGTATCCAGAATAGATATTTTGGACGAAAAGAAGAAATTTTATTTTTCTATGAATAGTGCGAGTATCGTGAATAGTGTCAGATATCGTGAATAAAGTGCCGATATCGTGAATAGTAACTCTCACACCAAAAGATAGAAATTCCACAAAAAACATCTTCACGCTTCATGAATAGTACTCGTGAATAGTAACTCGTGAATAGTAACTCATGAATAGTAACTCGTGAATAGTAACTCATGAATAGTAACCACAACATGAAAAAGTTCCAAATTTGATAAAAACTTCAGATCAACATTTCAGCATAATGATATTGAAGAAATAATATCATTACGAAAAAAAATAATATCCCTTACTATCCCTTACCTCAAAAGAGCAAAGACTTCGATCGGATATCTGATATGACATGAAGGAAACTTGCAATCGATGAATAACAACTCACCAAGTATCTAAATACTCACAAAATACACTCGATAATCTAGAGAGAAAAGAGAAAACTTATGAATTACGGTGTGATTTTCAATTCTAACTTAGCCCTCTATTTATAGGAAAATGTTAGCACGCCAAGCGCACTTAACTCCGCAACCCGATGGCTTTACCGCTACTATTCCACCCACCAAAAATCAGCCATCTTCCCAACAACCAAGAGTGGGGCCCACTCAATTCTAGAATTTTCCACCAAAACCTAATTTCCTAATCGGTTTACCTCTTAAAATTCATAACAAATCATACGTTCATTTTAACGGTTCAAAATTTGTGGACATATACTCAACTTATATATGTATAACATATCCAAAAATTACAACGATCCAACGGTCGGATCAAAATTTATAACTCACGCAATATAGCTGAAGAACACTAATTTTTCAATATCTACAAAGAATTTTTGGGTGATTCAAATTTCTACAGTTAGCTTACTTCTAGGGCTTTGTTTTGATATATGGCTCATCTCTTAACTCATTATACACAAAGAGTTATGGATTTTACAAAATCAAGTAATAAACTAATTTTCTAAAAATCCCATATTTTGTTCTCCATTTCGACAAATACTGATAAAACACCTCATCATTAATTCCTTCACTTATAAATACATAAATAAATCCATCATTTATATCCACATCAAATAAATATTTTCTTATCATATAAATCAATAACTAATTATTCACAAATAATATTACAGAATCACAATAATGACAACCAGGCAGTTCCCAAGAAAGAGGGGGCTTTCCAATAAGAATTTCTCCTTCATCATGCCAGCAATTAAGTGACCAAACCTCTCCTTATGTAACTTTCTAGACATTGCCAATAATGCTATATAATAATATTATTCAAATAATATGAATTATTGATCCGATAATGGGAAATATCATGCGTGATAATTATTGAACAACAATAATAAAATATCAACACAAAGAATTATTGAATCAATAAAATAAAATATTGAACAAGAATTCTCGTAACAATTATTGAGTAGTGCCTTCTCCGTAAGAATCAATAATTGAAAAAATAATCTGCAATACCACAGGTAAGCACTTTCAACAACAACGCGTATTACTTTACTTTACCAACCGGTATTCCAACAAAGTTAATTCATAACGATTACGCCGTTATTTATAAAAACTTAATTTTGTCGTTTTCTTCATCCCGATGCTTATTCTCATTATGGGGCCCAAAAATGGTTTTATGGCAAATCGCATTTAATATTCCCAACGTAAAGAATATTCCACGACCAAACGAATATTCCCAACAACAATGAATATTTTATAACCACTTGTGTATTTTGAAAAAATTCATATATCACCCTTAACTTTAACTTTTATCAATTTAACCATTTACTGAATAGTAATTATAAGAAAAATTGAATACTTTTATTTCATAAAATTCGGGGTCTTACAATATATATATGCATGCGCGCTAAACAAGATGAGACAAATTAATAACAAACCCCTGAATTTTTTATATTAAGTCCTAAGCGTTCAAAGATATTTGGAATATCGAACGTCGCCTTCTAGCATGATAAAATTAATAGAGTATTAAATATTTAATATGAGTTTGTTGTGTCACCACAAGGCAAATATTAAGTATTTAAGATGTTAATTTATCACATTTGATGCTTATAAAGAAAATTGAACAATATTGTTTTGTTGTGTCACCACAAGGATGATATTTTTCTTTTTTGAATATATGGAGTGCTAGGTCGGACTTAACTTGGATAATTTTGAATCGGATGTGCCACCACTTGATCAAAATAATCTAAGAGGCAAAAGAAAAGGAGTTGCATAGTTGATGTAATTGACAAAAGTTGTCTACCTATTTATTTATATATAGTTTGTTGTGTCACCACAAGGCTATATACATTTGAAATGGGATCCTTATTCTCACTAGCAAATATTTAATTAGATTTTACCGAACTATATATGTGAGGGTAATATAGTTTGAAAAAAATAGTGGGAGATACCAATTTAAAACAAGACCTAATTTATTTTGGTAATTAATAAAAGAATGTATGTTAAAATGTTGTTCATTACAAATTCATTTACAGAATTTTACAATGTCTAAAATTACTATCACTGCGAAGCATATTAGATGCTAAATTAATCAGACCAAATTAAACGGATTGGTTAAGGAAATTGAGAATAGTTCTCATAGCTGAAAAGCTATCTTATGTCCTTAATACGTCTATCCGTGCAATGGTTGCAGACAATGCCTCTGAGGAAGAGATTGCTACTTTTAGAAAGTGGCAAGATGATGCACAGTTGGCTCAATGCATCATGCTCGCATCCATGAGTAACGAGCTTGTTGTCGGCAAGATGAAACTATGGATGCTCCTACTATATTCCCGCACATCAAGTAGTTGATGGTGAGGAAAGTGGGGCCCGATAGATATCGAGATATCTAAGGAGCTCTTCCGATCTAGAATGACCGCATTGACACTACAAAGATGCAGATAAAAGTTCTTAACATTATCAATTTGATTGATCAATTAGGACAATGAGGTTTCGTCATGGATGGATAGTTGAGCCAAGATTTGATCTTGCACTCACTCCCGAAATCCTTTCACAATTGTTGTGAATTTTTTATATGAACAAGCTAGATATCAGCCTCGCTGATTCGCTTAACATGTTGAAAATGTTGAGAGTGACTTTCCAACCAAGAAAAACAAAGTCTTACTGGTAGGGGCCAAAGGATCTTCTGAAAAGAAGAACGATTCAAAGAAGGTAAATGAAAAGGCAAAAACAAAGGATAATAAGAACAAAACTAATACGGATAGCAAAGGAGTTTGCTTCCACTGCTATAAGCCTGGACACTGGAAAGAAACTGCGAGAAGCATCTTGCAAAGGTTAACCAAAGAAGCTTAGTGAAGTTTCGGTTACAAATACAAATTTGTTCATGATTTAAAATAATTTTTCTTAAAGTCAAGGTTCTACTTGGGTATTGGATATCGACTTTGGTTATCATAAATATAGATTTATGAAAGGACCACGTGATAGAAAGCTAAACAAATATAAGTAATCCTATGTGTGGAAAATATAGCAAAGGTTGCCATATTAGCCATAGAAACTTATAGTTTAGCAATGCTTACTGAAGCAAATCTATTAAGTCAATAAGTTGTTATTGTATTCCAGCTCTTGTTAAAAATATTATTTCCATTTTATTGTTGACAATGAAATCTTTGGTATTATAATTAAGAACAATTGTTGTTCTATTTATAATAATAATATTTTGTATAGAACTGGAATATTACTTAATAAATTTTGTATACTTGACTTACGTGAAAATAATTTTGCAAATTGAATAAACTAGTATAAGAAAAGGAGATGATCATTCAAAGAGTTGAATGTGTGTATTTGCTGAAATACAAGTGTGAATTATTTGAAAGGTTCAAAGAATTCATAAGTGAAACTTATTGGCAAAGTATTAAGATTCTTTGATTAGATCAAGGAATAAATACTTGAGCAATAAGTTTCTAGATCATCTCAAATGGTTTTCTCATAATGGACGCCTCCTGATACGTAATAATTGATTGATGTATCTGAAAGGAAAAATCGTACCTTGTTGGACATGGTGCGGTCCATAATGATTTTACCGACATTCCAATATCCTTCTAGGATCATGTCCTAGAAATGGCTGCATATCTACGAAAAGGTAACCTCAAAATCCAAATTTCAAGACTCCATAAAAGTTATGGATGGGAGGATTACTAATCTTAAGTATGTTAAGATAAGGGGTTGTCCAACTTATGTGAAAAGGTTTCAAGGAAAAGCTTGGGACAAGATTTGACATGTATGATTTGTGGGACATCCTAAAGTAAGTTTAGGGTATATGTTCTATAATTCTACTTAGCAAAGGGTGTTTGTTACGAAACATCGCCGCTTTCTATGATAAAGGTGTTTATCATTAAAAGGGCTAGTGGGAGGATAATAGATCTTGAAGAGTTCAAGAACCACAAAATACTATAAGTCAAAGAAGAGGAACTCAGAGATAGACCTATTATACCACAACCGAATCAGAAATCGAATAGTACCAAGAAGATACAGGAGGTATGGATTCATCATAGATGATGATGATGAGGTACACATCATAGAAGATGATGATCCAGCTTACATACGATGAGGTAAGTGTTGTAGACAATCACGAAATGGAGTGAAGCAAGTTTCTCAAATATGGAACATTCGTTTTGATGAGGCAATCAAAAGAGTTTGATTTTATCAAAAATAAGAATGAACCTAGTGTGTACAAAAGGGTCAGTGGGAGCATCGTGAAATTTCTAGTATTATATGTTGATATACTACGGATGAGGAATTACATACCAATGCTACAATCAGTAAAGATAAAGTTGTCTAAACATTCCTCCATGAATGATTTGGGAAGAGTATCTTAATTGGGGATACAAATCTATATAGATAGATTTAAAAGGATCCTCGACTTAACCCAAGGAATGTATATTCATTTGATGCTAAAGTCGTTTAGCATGGCAAACTCCATAGGATGTCTCATGTCGATGAGCTATGGAGTGTATATCTCTTAATAGTCCCCACAGACTCCTGAAAAGAGAGGTCGCACGAGTGACAATCATGCATGTAATGAAATGTACGAGACCTGATGTTGATCAGTCATATTATGGAGAAGTTCACTATGAGTCGCTGAAAAACATCTTAAAGTGCTTAACCTAAGTTTACAAGGATGTGATCATATTTATGGTGGGTCTTAATTAAAACTAGAGGGCTTAATGAGACTCAAGTTTTTCGCAGACGGACCAAGACGACAGAAAAAATCCACTTTAAGGTAAAGGGTTACCTTGGGCAAAGGGTGCGATGAATTGAAAGGTTCCAAACAAAGAAAGAGTTGCTTTGGTTTAGTGATAAAGACAAAGTATATAGCTATAAATGAAGTCGCAAGTTGATTGTTTGGATTAAAAGTTCATTACAGAACTAGGAATAGTTCCTAAGTCTCATCTTGGATCTAAACATGTGTTGTGGCACTTTCATTTGATTATTAGAATCATTGAAAGATGGGAAATCACTATAGAGATAGTGGACTCTCAAGAACAACATCACATATCCATTAACTAAAGCTTATCCAACAGCAGGATAATCGTCACTTAGAGAAGAAGAGTATGAGATACCATGACGATTGGCTTTAGTGCAAGTGGGAGATTGAAAGTAATATGCACACAAGCCAATCATGTTTGATGATAAAGCATATACTTTGTAACAATCTTATTCATTTATTAATAAAAAGTATTAATTTATTAAAGGCTTTTAATTATCTACATGATCTTTGTTTTATAATATGTGATAAACCCATAGTTTTAAGCAATGCTTTTAGAATAATGATGATGATCATTCTAATGAGATCTAAATTCTTAGAAAGCTTAAAACTAAAATAGTTCCCAATCATTGGATTACTAAATTGGGGATTAGTAAATCCGGATAGATTGGTACATACGTTGTTGCTCATTGGATGAGGATGATTGATCTCATGATCATTTGTGTGGAGACACTAAAGCAAGTATGTAGGTGCTTATTAGAGAATAAGTTCACCGAACGTGGCTCGCTAAGGAATACCTAATGGAGTTTTATTTGCTCATCAATAGGAATTCTCAGAGTGATAGTAAGTCTAAGTGATCCTTGGACTTGAGATCATCATAGTATCTTGTGTATGATGAGTTATACTTTGACTTATTCCTTAAGACCCTTAGGGTATATCAAAGGTATGCTTGGGTATAATAAGTTGTACATGGAGATAATGTATGATCAATAAAGAATCTACCACTTCTAATAAAAAAGAGAAATGTCCTATGTGATTCGATAAATGACAACCCAAAGAGTCCTTGGCGGCGAATAAAATTAGAAAGGAGTTTCTAATTTGCATTATTTGAGTTGTGCATTTAAGGATCGAAATACATATAATTAAATAAAATAAGACTTGACAAAGAATTCCATGTCTTATATTTAATTGGGACATTGTATGGTGAAAGGATTGAATTATAAAGAACTATTTACTCAAAGGTTCTTTTATGATTAATGTTGAAATCTATATTATCTGGAAAGTCGTTGATAGCTAGTGAGGCTTATCCCTATTGTAGAATAAATATTATTTATTTAAATAAATTAATTGTTTAATTTATTTATTTAAATAAGATTAGAATTGTTCTAATTGATTTATTCACAACCTAGGTTTAATATGGAGAACCTAAAGGGTCACACCATAAAAGGAAGAATAATTATTTAAGAAGTTAATGACATAATCGTAATAATATGTTATGTATATTTAATTTAATCTATGGTGATAGAATAAATTAAATAGCTTAATATTTATTATTTAATATTTTAGAAATATTAAATATAAATTAATAAGAGGAGTCTTATTAATATTATTACAATTATTATTATTTTAATTTCTAAAAGAGTTTAGGAATTAATTTATTATAAGTACTCTCATTTATTCCTAATTGGATTAGGAAGGAAAATTAGTTAAAGGAGTTTAATTAATTATCCCTAATAAGATTAGGGAGCTTAATTAATTAAAAAATTTAATTAATTAAATAAATCCCAATTCCTTAATTGTTAAGGTGGGTTGCCTACATCTATAAATAAGAGGAGTCTTATTATGGGTGGGTGGTTGTTGACTTTTACAACATATGAGATAATTCCAATTTGTTGGAGAGTACGTCCTTTTTCTATAGAGATAGAAAACTAGGGTTTGAGCCAATACCCCTTCTTCTTGAAAATTCTTTTTCCTTGGTGGATAACCTCTAGAGGACAAACACTTGGGTGGCTAACGTTGATCAAAGGCAGGAACCAAACCCGGTGGATTCAAGTTGAACGCTAAAAGGATTGGAGGTGAACTCGTACCTGAGGAAGCTCGGATCTTCAAGGGTATGTTTCTTATTCATCTTTTTCGTTTAATTAATAATTGTGCATAAAGGGTGATCCGGGTATATGGTTTGTAAAATTTTTAAACTCTAATTTTTATACGTTTCCGCTTATTTTTGCAATTTGATTGCGCTCATGAATATTACAAACCTAACACGAAGTGGACCTATAAAGTAGGCACGACTCAACCTCATATATTCCCAGCTGCAGCCTTGAACCGCTATGCAAAGGCATGGAATCTTTTCATATGTGCCAAGCTCATGTCGTCCTCTCATCAGCACGAAATACATTGACATTAGCCATCTCATCCATCAGAATATGTTGCGCTACCTACGAGGAGGCACCATTAGGAGAAATCCACATGCATCAGTGGTTGCCATGCTTTGTACTAATCAGGAATGCAACTGGGGCAACGAGCAAATGCAATTCCCAAGCCAGGACATAACGCATGCCACAATTGAAAATTTTGAGGACTGGGCATGTGGTGTACCACACCCACGCGGACTAGGAGTCATCCTTCAGTCCACTTTTCTAGAGTCATCACAACAGCCCCCTCAGCCAGATGAGGCAGGCCCGTCCACGCAAGCACGTACCACCCATGGTGATCGCCAGTTCCGAAAGTTAGAGCGCAAAGTCGATGCCATGTATGATAATTTGGGCACATTTGTGACGGGACTCACAAGGGCCTTGGACGAAGATTTTGCGTAGTAAGGAACAACGCTATAATGGCCTCAATTCGGAACCGCGGTGCTATATCCACCACCAGATTCACCACCTGAGGTGGGTGGTACCACCAGTAATTAGGGGAGTTTTTCGTTACCCTTTACCTTCATTCAATGGGGCATTGAATATTATAAGTTTGGGGGTATCGGGGAGTAGTTTAGTGCATGTAGTTTTGCATGATTAGTTTAATTTTTTTTAGTTTTGCATGATTAGTTTAGTTTAAACTTTTACATCATATAGTTATTGTTGCATATTTTTGTATTCTATTCTTTGGTTTCATGTTTAGTTTGAATATCTCACAGTTCTTGCCGTATAGAAATTTTTGTCTAGCCAATGATGATAGTGAAGTTTTAAAATAATTTTTGAGTATTTTGGATAATATTAGCTGAGATATATTGTTTTACACAATGCAATTCATAACGCTGTTTAAATGCTTTCGGTTTTCACATATGTGTTCACAAACACTTGTAGGTATAAGAAGTACGTGTTTCATTGCTCGATAGATAAATGTAGTTTTAAAAAGGGAAATATGTGAAAAATGAGTTTAGACTGTATAAAAGATTAATTTTTAAACTTTGGGAAAACATGGGTATGCTATTATATATAAAAAAGAGAAAAAGAAAAGAAAAATAGTAATAACGTGGCTAGTCCTATTTCGGGGCCCTGGCTACTTGAGTAAGTACGTCCGAGGGGATTGTCTCTACACCTAGCGCCCTAAGGTCTTTCATGGTCTGGGAGTCGTTAGTCGAAAGCTCGCTAAGGGGTAGAAGTGTTGCCTAATGGACTAAGACATTGCACAGTCATGTAGAAAAAAAAATTAGAAATAAACACCGCGAGAAAGTGAAAAAATTTCCCTCGTGAGTAAAAATAAACAGTTAAACTCATTGTTGAACCTTAGTTTATTTTAAGATGTTGGAATAGTCTTGGTTGCATATATATAAATAAGTCTTGATTGAAGATATAATTTTCTGTTTTTGAGCAATATAGCATGAGTATTCGTTGCCTAAATCAAGTTTTAGCGAACACAACACCCACACACAGCATCTCTATAGCAGTTGTGAATTATCTGAGTGTGTGACATTATGCCTGCAGTTTGATTTGAATCTGTATTTTTGAATCTACAAAAAAATTCGCAGAGGCAAATTGGACTGAATTTCTATGATGGTTGGAACAATGTGAGATTAGTGCATCATAATTTAGTTGCATAGTTATATAGCTGCATTTTCATTGTTCATTAATTTTCATTGCTTGAGGGCAAGCAACGGTTCAAGTTTGGGGGTATTTGATAAGTGGGTTTTATACATACTTATGGAGTACCAATTCATGCGAACTATGACCATCTCAAGTACATTTTAGTATGTTTTAGCTGCATATCATGTTAGTTTGCATTTCATAGACTTAAAACTCCTTTTGGTGAATAAGTGCAGGAATCAGCCTAATTTGGTGGTATTATAGGGCACAAGCTAATGGACACATGATGCGAGGCAAAAGCTAGGATATGCATGGCTGAGGATTGAGTGGAGCATGAATGGACAAGCATGGATGGACATACGACACTTTAGTAGCAAAGCGAGATAATGTCATGAAACCAAACTCGGGGAGCAGATCGCGGCAGGATGAGCTTGAGACGCGCGCTGCCATGAAAGTACCTAGCCGATAATATTACCTCTTTTACGCAAGTTGGGCGCCATGAGCATGACAAGCTTAGGGGACGCAGCGGCCACATGGAGCCCGGGCATACATCGGACTTCTTATCGCAAGTCTCGGCGCGCCATGAGAGGAATATCTTTGAGACGACGCCTTGTTGCTGCCAAGCAGGCCCTGATCTTCTTGATTTGTTTTATTTTATTTTTTCAATTAAAATGGTTGTAAGTGATTTAAAACGATATCTGACTGGTGTCAGACATATCCTTTCATCTTTTTTTGATGTATTTTTCATCATCGTAATTAGGGTTTACTCTCTGGGAGAGAGTCCAACAGAGAAGGAGGCCAAAACTCTACTTTCCTACTTCTTCTTCGAATTTTCTACCAGAGTGGATTATTGTTATTATTTTGCTGGAATTTTATGAGGATTTGAATATTAAAAGTCGATTCTATTCAGCAATTGGGTTTGAGAGTTCTATCTTTCAATTGTTTGTTTATTAATCATGTTTAGATTTGATCCCATGATGGCTTTTGGTTCAGTCATGAACTAAATTCCATTATGGGATTCTAACGGATTTTAATATGTAGTTTGATTGCATGCTTGAATGCTAGATTGTTTTACATATCATAGGGGATGTCTATCATGATTTTTTTGAATGTATGAATGCTTGATCACCATTCGTTTCAGTACTTGTATGGAATTGAAAATAAACATGCAAGTATGGATTGTAATAATGATAGTATACGTATATGGGGCTGTTTTATATGACTTGTGTATTTCGTGAACCAGATAGACATATACTGTTTCACCGTATAAATTTGAATAAGGGCTTGAACTTAAACTCAATATAGTTGCAATTTCACATAGACATATAGTGATTTTGGTTATATTGATGATTACATAGAGTCTATCATCTGTGGATGCTGTGTAAGTAGGTTTTAGTGCATTGAAAAATGGCTATGACTCTTTTAGTGCTCTTGGCTACTTTCTTGTGCTATGTGAACAAGCCATGCATGATAGTGGTAATTAAATGAAATATTAAATAAATTTAGGATCCCATTATTTCCAGAATTTATTTATTCCGTCGTTATTATTATTTTAGTTGTTATTTGCGAGTCGAGAACAAACCACGCTTAATCATTAGTTCGAGCATATAAATATAGTGATTTGATTAATACGTAGTGATTTAAATTAAACAACTTTCTCTATGGGATCGATACTTTACTTGCTCTATTTTTCTTGTTTACACATGTATGCTTGCATGAGTTAGAGCTCTTTTGTTAAGACTACAAAAGAGGCAACACTTTTAAGCTAAAATTCACACTCAGTAAATTTCGTACCCCACCCCCCCAATAATGTTTCTCACAATATCTTCAAATGTTCATCGTGATCTTCTGGCGTCTTAAAATAGACAAGAACATCACAAATGATCATTACGACATCTTTGTCCAAATATTATTTGAACACTCTGTGACGTTAATGGTACCTTCAACCATAGCACCTGTGACACCCCCAAATTCGGGTACTTCAATTTCAACATGATTTGGTGTTCACTATTCAAACATCATATATCTATCTACCCATAATCAACGAAAGCATTAATAATTAGAAATAAATCATCTCCTTAAGTAATTACATCGAAAGAATACTTAAATCCCAGGTCATACTAACCTTAAATATTAACTACGTAAAACATAAATAATTAATCATCTTACACATCATTAACATAAGTCTAAAACATAAATTCAATATCACATAAAACAACAAGTCTTCGTCACTTGTTAATCTTGCCCTTGCCTTTGCTAGTAGAAGGCTCGTCGTACCTTTCGTTTTTAAATGCAATGTTATTATTACGCAACAGTGAGCATGATCGCCCACAAGTATAAAAATGAAATTACAATATATAATAACATGCGAGTGAATCAAGGACTTCTAAAATAAAATTCAACCTTTGAATCAAGAATGAATAACAAGAATTCAAAAGATTTATGAGGGTCATAAGACCTTGAACTATGTCCTAGGTTATCAAGGGTTATACTTGAAACCTTTAACAATCATAAGACTATGGACTCTTCTACTCGTACTTAGGGGATCAACCCTTAGTATCATACTGTACACAATATCTTAACGCTAACACATAAGTAATCCCTATACAGGGTTGTTCATTTAAGTTTGACATTAGAGTCCGCACCAAAGGAAGTTTGGTTTGGATAAATCAATAAGAGTTCTGAAATTTATAACGTTCATCAACTATGGACTAGTCGAATCAAATAAGGTTCACTAGTCTAATATGGTTCAACAATAAATGATATTTAAATTGAATAATAATCTCAAGAGGTATACAATAGAACAAGTATTGTATAACAGAATCATACTTTGAAAAGATAAATAATCTTCAATATAACAATTTGAACTTGATTTAATAATAACGAGAATTTACTCGGTGTAATTTATAAACTTGAATAATGATAACAAGTAGGGTTAGGAAACTTGCCTCGTGCGTAGGCTAAACGATTACTACTTCCGTTCACCACAAATCCTACACACATACCATATGTATTCACGACATTCATTAGTTACATTTTCACTTAATTATTTAATATAAACTCCACTTTATTTAACAAATCATTACCCTTCTAATTTAATTACTTAATTAAATTAGAATATTTTCATTCTCTTACTATTATTACACTCGAATAAATTATTTCATAATAATTTTCATCGAATATTTATTTTATTCCATAAATATTTCAACTAAAATATTTATTTTATTTGATAAATATTTTAATAATAATTTCCATCGAATATTTATTTTCTTCCATAAATATCTCAATTAAAATATTTACTTTATTTTATAAATATTTTAATAATAATTTTCATCGAATATTTATTTTATTCATAAATATCTTAATTAAAATATTTAATTTATTTAATAAATAATTTAATAAAAATTTTCATCGAATATTTTTTTTTTATTTTTTTCATGCCGTCGGTATGGTAATTTAGTTTGGTAACTCCACGAAGGCAAGGTTACCTGACATCGATTCATTTGTTTCTGCAGTTCGCGAACATAACAATGTCAAATTACGCAAAAAAATCTCTCACAAGTAAAATTATACATTCTGTGAAGAACACAGAATATGGTCATAACTTCCAATTAGTTTATTTTTTACACGAAATTAGACATGCCCAAACACTGTAATACATATATGATCACTACTTAACCCTTCTAGCATGATTTTAACATGTTAAAACACATAATTTGCAGAATCAACACATGTAATTTATTGTTCTTGGTGTTTTTGAAAGTTTTGAATACAGAACATGAAAATCAACACTACGGATTCGTTATAACAACGAATCCGTTCATTTGAAGTTTGGTCTCTTCGTTTTAATATGCATAATTATATACAGGTATAAAATTTATGACACAATATATGTTTGACATATTAAATTTGCGAGTAAGGGCCATATGGCCTTATTTCTACTCTGTAATTTTGCAGCAACAATATACGACATATATTTTATGAAACTGATGTTATGGTTCATACAACATAGTAAAAACATACTACGTTAATCATATTAACACATATATGTGCAAATTTATAATACAACTTATGATTATCGTGTTAAATTTGGTATGTAAGGCCATATACCCATATTTCATACTCTGTAATTTTGAAGCAACAATATACGACATATTTTACGAAACTGATGATATGGAAATCTACAATATATAGTAAAAACATGTTATGCTAACATATTATCACATATATATCCACATAATCAATACAATTTCCAATTATAGAGATTTTAACCGAACTTGAAAGCCATTTTCATGAAAACTTTTAAATGACGTGAATAAAACAAATTGGGTTGAAGAGATTACCCAAATCGTAGATGAGTAGAGATGAAACCATTATCAATTAATTCTTCAATCACAAAACTCACAAATTCCCTCAATAATTTCTCAATCTCTCTTTGTGATTTGCTTTGCCAGACTTTGAAAATAGAAGACTTAATAAAAATAAAAGAAGACGTATTAATTTTATAAAAGAACTGAAGCTAGAGTGGTGGTGGTCAGTTAACCCATCATGGGTTAACTGCTACTAACTTCCCTTAGGGCCTCGTTTGGCTGGCAATAATAGACTCCAAAACCATTTAATTTAATGATTCTCCTATACTATAGTTTAAAAACATGTCACACCCAAATTACACAATAAAATAAAATATCTTATTTACTTTAATTTAAATAAACTATGATAATTTCGATAAATTCCCATAGTCAAAAAATTAAATTTCTCATTTATTAAATAGGTCAAATTATTTAATATCTAATTAATTATTAAATTAATTAAAATAACATTATGCTTATTAAATATTTCATTTAATTCAATAAGCTCACATAAATACATAATCCGAAAGTAGTAAAATTCTCCACATTAATTTAATAACTATAACACATATAATTAAACTAATTTACCACACTTGCATCAATTAATTATTAAATCTAATAATTAAACCATCAAAATATTTATTTAATTCAATAAATATTAAAATTAAATTAAAAATCTCGTTTGTCACATCTTTCCTCAATTAAAAGGATTTTGTGTGACGCCCCCAAAATTAGGTATACATCACCCATCATGGGTAAAATCGATACATGGTACAAAATTCAAATACAACTTACTAATACAACTGTCGTATAATAAATACGACAAAACATAACTGTGAGTTTGAATACAATTATTGTCTACTAGAGAATATACAAACTCAAAAGGAGTTCTCATTACAATTATTAACACACTATTTCACAGAATAGTGAGGACTACTAATGCTATCCTCTGGACCGTCACTCCGTTCCCCGACTAGTCCCTACTATGTTCTCATTTCCTGAAGAGAACAGTGAAAGAAAAGGTGAGCTCAACTAGCCCAGTAAGAAATATTATGACTACGATAATGCAGAATAAATTATCGTTAGCCTTCAACAGTGTTAAACTGATAAAATATAACAAAATCAAGTTTAACTGCAGCGGAATAAGCAATCCATTAAAAGAGTCAAGTAGAGAATAAAATCTATTATCTTTTATGATTTAAAAGGTTTTTCATGACTTTTATCGCTGGGACTCAACTTAATAAATAATCCACATCGTCGAATCACCCATGCACTACGGCCAAGGATATTCTTTAGTATCACGACCACAAATTATCCATGCACTACATCCAAGGACATTAGTGTATTCATTAATTGTCATGATCATGCCAACAACTATCCATCAATGCACTACGGGCCAATGATAACTTTTACCACATCATTTGTAACATTACGACCATGATTACAAATAATCCTCAGTCATAATCATACCAAGTACATCTATGCACTATAGGCCACAGATGACTTTCAACATAATATAAACATGAGGATGATGACAATGATATAAGAATACAATAAAACAAGTTCAAGAATTAATTTATCAAAGAACTAATAATTTCCAAATTGTCAACATGATACTGCTTTGTAGAGTAAAATTCAAGAATGATCAGAAGAATATTTCCATGAAAAGATACTGGATGAAGCGCAAATATCAAGGAGATTCTACAAATTTCATGGAGTATAGAAGTCAAAACTTTGACCAACTGAGTATAATAAAGAATAGAATAACAAAAAAAATCACCATGCATGTGGTACTTCGCATAGACAGGTTATTCCAACAGAATAATAATGATGGAACCAGGTCAGGCAAAATTTACACCGACAGGATGTTCCAACAGAATAATAAAAAGATTTTAACCAGTCCAGTGTAAAACACACGCATGTGATGTTCCAACGAGAATAATAATAAAGACGGAACCCGATTCGGTGTAAAACAACGAGCATGTGATGTTCCAACAAAATAATAATAAAGACGAAAACCAGTCCTAAAAACACATGTGCAGGGATGTTCCAATGTAATAATAGAAGAATGTCACCAAGTATAGGGTAAACCATGCGTATACTGAGTTATTCCAATGTAATAATAAGCAATGGAATAACAACAGTTTCTCTTCATGAATAAGAAAGAATAACATCCCTTACATTAGTAGTAGATTGAATACTGCAGTAGTGTAGTATCAAAATACTCTTCTTCTTTCTCTCTTAATCTCTCTATAATTTCTCTCTCTATAGCTTGAATGAATTCGTGAAAAATAATGAAGCACTAGGCCTCTATTTATACAAGATTTCTAGCTTAGCACTTGAAATGTGAAAAGGCAAGTGGCTTGACGACTGGTGATGTGAAAAAAAAAGTGGTTTGACGCCTATAATGTGAAACGACAATTGGTTTGACGCCTGTAATATGAAAAGGCAAGTGGTTTGACGTCTGGTAAAGGTAGTTATTATTGACGATGGTAATTACTATTGATGAAGGTAATTAATATTGACGAATGTAATTACTATTGATGATGAAGGTAATTACTATTGACGAAGGTAATTACTATTGACGAAGAGACTCTTAGATGATGACATATGGGCCCCACATAAAATAACCAAACTTACCACAAACGTCTAGTAATAGACTCTTTATATACATCAAGGATTGAATAAATAATTCCATAAATCATTTTATTTTTAATCAACACATATTTAATCTTTCAACAATTATTAATCATTTATAACTTGTCATCTCAATTATTGATTTAATAATATAACATATTATACAGATGATACTGTGACAATAATTGAATCAATAATATAAGAGATATGATGCAGCAATTACTATAGCAATAATTGAGTATAGTTGAGTGACTTCTCACGTAAGCATCAATAATCAATACCATGTGCTACTATGCAACCACGCGTATTACTGTACTTTTACTACCGGGTAGTTCAACAGTTTTAACGGTAACACATCCGTTGTTATTTTCATAAAGTATTTTTGTCGTTTTCTCAATCCGAATAATAATTACATTATAGGGGTCCACTAATGATTGTCTTTGTGCATCTTAATATTCCTCGACAAAAATAATATTCCCCGACCAAACGAATATTTTATAACAACTTGTTTACTTTGCAAAATTTATAAATATTACCCGCAACTATAACATTATATCAAATTTACTCCATAATATTCAAAAATAATATTTATAGAAAATTCATCTTTATTTATAAAAGTTGGGGTCTTACAACCTCCCCTTCTTATCAAATTTCGTCCTCGAAATTAGGGTACATACCTGGTATGTCGAAGAGGTAAGGATACCTTGATTTCATTTCAGATTCTAACTCCCAAGTCATTTCCTCAACCTCGTGGTTTCTTCACAAAACTTTGACTTGAGGTATAACCTTGGAGCGTAGAATATGTTCCTTCTTATCTAAGATTTGAATAGGAACCTCTTCATACGTCAAATCTTCCTCTATTTCGTCCGATTCTAACTCAATAATGTGGTTCGGGTCTTTCACATATTTACGTAACATGGATATATGAAAAACGTTATGAACACGAGACATACTTGGCGGTAAAGCTAGTCTATAGGCCACAGTTCCTACTTGATCGATGATTAAAAATGGGGCGATGAATCGAGGATTGAGTTTTTCTCTCTTTCCAAATCTCGTAACTCCTTTCCATGGAGCAACATGCAACAACACATGATCTCCTATATCGAATTCCACGTCCTTTCGATGAAGATCAGCATAACTCTTTTGTCGATCTTGTGAGGTTTTTATACGTTGTCGGATCGTTTGAATCTTTTTTGTAGTCATACGTACCTACTCCAGTCCCAACAACGTTGCTTCACCCACTTCATCCCAGCATACTGGAGAACGACACTTTCTTCCATACAACGCTTCGAATGGAGTCATGCCAATACTTGCTTAATAACTGTTGTTGTAGGAAAACTCCATCAATGGTAAGAACTTGTCCTAACTTCCCTTGAAATCAAGGACACAGAGTCTTAATAGATCTTCAAGAGTTTGACTAGTCCTCTCCGACTATCCGTCCATCTGAGGATGATATGCCGAGCTAAATCGTAAGTCTGTGCCCATAGCTTTTTACAAACTTACCCAAAATCGTGAAGTGAATCTTGGGACTCGATCAGAAACTATGGATACCGACATACCATGCAGTCTTACACTCTCGTTTATGTACATACGAGCAAGACGTTCAAGTGTATAAGTTTCTCGTATCGGTAAGAAATGAGCAGACTTGGTCAATCTATCAACAATGACCCAAATCGCATCTATGCCTTGAGAAACCTTAGGAAGACTGGTAACGAAATCCATGGTAATGTGCTCACACTTCTATTCTGGAATTTCAAATGGTTGCAATGGACCTTTTGGTACTTGATGCTCCGCTTTAACTCGTTGACAAGTTAGACACCTTGAGATAAACAACGCTATCTCTCTCTTCATATTGCTCCACCAAAATGTATGACGAATATCATGATACATTTTGGTACTCCCAGGATGGATTACAAACGGTGTGTTGTGCGCCTCCATCATGATTTTATACTTTAAATCGTGGTCGTTAGGAACACAAAGTCCGGAGTTGACTCAAGTATTCCTTCTTCATCGATTCTTGCTTCGTAGCATAGCACCTTCTTGCACTTTCTTCCTCATGCACGTATCGCCTCTAGAGTGCAGAATTTGAGCAAATTTTTAACTTTATAGATTAAAGTTGGTTCTACTCAGATATTCGCCATCATCACATGGGTCCCCGGAGTCTTTAACTCTATCTCCATCCTTTCCAAGTCACACAAAATGGGCTTTTGTTAACAATATCGCACTTTCATACTTGCATATGATCTTCTACTCAATCGTCGGCTACCACGTTCGCTTTTCGAGATGGTATTGGATGGTATGATCATAATCTTTCAACAGTTCAAGCCAACGTCATTGTCGCATGTTGAGTTCCTTTTGAGTAAAGAAATATTTGAGGCTTTTTATGATCCGTAAAGATCTCCACCTTCTCCCATACAAGTAATGCCTCAAAATCTTTAGTCATGCGAAGACAATAGTCGCTTATGACTCTAGATCATGAGTAGGATAATTCCTCTCATATTCTTTGAGTTGTCTTGAGGCATAGGCTATGACTTTTCCATGTTGCATGAGAACACATCCAACCCTTTGCCTGAAGCATCACTGTATTTGACAAATCCCTCCGAGCCAGGTGGTATTGTCAGAAAAGGTGCCGAAATGAGTCTCCTCTTGAGTTCTTGAAAACTCTTCTCATATTCTTTGCTCCAACCAAACTTTGTATCTTTCCGAGTCAGCTGAGTCAATGGAGTAGCGATTCGAGAAAATCCTTCCACGAATCTCCGATAATAACCAGCTAAACCGAGAAAGCTACGTATTTCTCCGGAGTCAAATTTAATCGATGAGCGCAAGTAGGAGAAATAAGAATGGGTAGAACCGGTATCAAATAAAGTATAGATTTCGTTAGGGTTTATGATAAGCTTACCCGTGATGACCTCATTCGGGTTCCATGCTTTCTGGGAGGTCACAACAAATGCTCTCCTTAGACTACTAGGTTTTGACTTTTACTCGACTACTGTGGTACCTCCATCCTAGCTGAATTTGTCTTCTATGAACGACAAAATAGGGCTAAGTGACCTTCTCTTCCACAATTATAACATGCTTTGACTGGCATCATCGCTTTGGGTGATGTACCCCTCCTCCTCATTTTGAAACGATCATGGGTGGTCGTTCTCCTCCCTTAACGACAGTCTTTGGTCTTGACGCCTTTCCATCATTGTTGAATCTCCTCTTCTTGAAATGTCCATTCTTATTGTTTTGGCCTCGATTACCACCAAGTGTGTTACCATTTCGCCTTTGTTGATTCCTCCACGCTTGTTGTCACCGCTTGATGATCGCTCTCATTGGTATTATCATTTTGTCACCGCTTCTCTTTTAGTTGCATTGACTCGTTATCGCGCTCCACTAACTGAGCCCTATTTACAACATCTGAATATAAACACATTTTATGAGAAATAAGATGTTGACGTATCTCCGGCTTCATACCTCTTAAAAACATCCGTGTCATTCTCTCTTCATTATCCACCAAGTGGGACGCAAACCGGGATAACTCCGCAAATTTAGCCTCGTATTGCGACACGGTCATATTGTTTTGTTCCAACTTGATAAACTCCACCTCCTTCATGTGACGAATACTTTCGCGAAAGTATTTGTCGTTGAATAGCTCTTGGAACTTCTCCCAAGAAATCTTTAGTACGGCAGGTTGAGTACGTTTTACCGATTCCCAACAGTAATCTGCCTCTCTGCGCAACATAAAGGCAGCAAAGGGAACCTTTTACTCCTCGGAGCATCCCAAGACATCAAATATCTTGGTGATTTGCTTTATCCATGCTTCCGCCATAAGTGGTTTTGGCTCTCCCTTAAACTCCGGTGGTCCCAGCTCCTTGAACTGTTTAGCGGTGACCGCCCGAGAGTTTCCAGTGTTATTCTCAACATTCTCGGATGTCATTTTCAGATACTACCACAAAACAAAGGTTAATTGACATGTAACATATTATCCCTAAATTACGACCAGACCAATTAAATACCACAAAAAACTTAGGTAGGTCATACTAGCGAAGAAATTCCCCGCTTTCTCCCTCCTAGTACTATTCTCACTTCTTAGCGTGGATCATATCCTAAGCTCGATATTAACCGTGGCGCCCCCAAAATTAGGTATACATCACCCATCTTGGGTCGTCAAATACATGGTACAAAATTCAAATACAACTTCCTAATACAACTGTTGTGTACAATACGACAAAACATAACTGTGAGTTTGAATACAATTATTGTCTACTAGAGATTATACAAACTCAAAAGGAGTCCTCATTACAATTATTAACACACTATTTCACAAAATAATGAGGACTACTAATGCTATCCCCTGGACCGTCACTCCATTCCCCGACTAGTCCCTGCTATGTTCTCATTTCCTGAAGAGAACAGTGAAAGAAAGGGTGAGCTTAACTAGCCCAGTAAGAAATATTATGACTAAGATAATGCAGAATAAATTATCGTTAGCCTTCAACAGTGTTAAACTGATAAAATATAACAACATCAAGTTTAACTGCAGCGGAACAAGCAATCCATTAAAAGAGTCAAGTAGAGAATAAAATCTACTATCTTTTATGATTTAAAAGGTTTTTCATGACTTTTATCGCTGGGACTCAACTTAATAAATAATCCACATCATCGAATCACCCATGCACTACGACCAAGGATATTCTTTACTATCACGACCACAAATTATCCATGCACTACATCCAAGGACATTCGTGTATTCATTAATGGTCATGATCATGCCAACAATTGTCCATCAATGCACTACGAGCCAATGATAACTTTTACCACATCATTTGAAACATTACAGTCATGATTACACCGAATAATCCCTGGTCATAATCATACCAAGTCCATCTATGCACTCTGAATACACGATGACTTTCAACATTATATAAACATGAGGATGATGACAATGATATATGAATTCAATAAAACAAGTTCAAGAATTAATTTATCCAGGAACTAATAATGTCCAAATTGTCAACATGATACTGCTTTGTAGAGTAAAATTCAAGAATGATCAGAAGAATATTTCCATGAAAAGATACTGGATGAAGCGCAAATATCAAGGAGATTCTACTAATTTCATGGAGTATAAAAATCAAAACTTTAACCAACTGTGTATAATAAAGAATGGAATAACAAAAGAAATCACCATGCATGCGTATTGCTTGCGATGTACAGTTATTCCAATGAGAATAATAATAACGGAACCAAAGTTAGGCAAAATTTGCACCAACAGGATGTTCCAATGTAATAATAATAAAGACGGAACCCAGTGTCCTGTGTAGAACACATAGACGGGATGTTCCAATGTATAATAATAAAGATTTTAACCAGTCCGGTGTAAAACACACACACAGGATGTTCCAATGTAATAATAGATGAATGTCACCAAGTATAGGGTAAATCACATACATGAGTTATTCCAATAGAATAATAAGCAATGGAATAACAACAGTTCTCTTCATGAATAAGAAAGAATAACACCCCTTACATTAGTAGTAGATTGAATACTGTAGTAGTGTAGTAATAGAATACTCTTCTTCTTTCTCTCTTATTCTCTCTATACTTTTTCTCTCTATAGCTTGAATGAATTCGTGAAAAATAATGAAGCACTAGGCCTTTATTTATAGAACATTTCTAGCTTAGCACTTGAAATGTGAAAAGGCAAGTGGCTTGATGACTGGTGATGTGAAAAGAAAAGTGGTTTGATGCCTGTAATGTGAAACGACAATTGGTTCGACGCTTGTAATATGAAACGTCAAGTGGTTTAACGTCTGGTAAAGGTAGTTACTATTGACGAAGGTAATTACTATTGATGAAGGTAATTACTATTGACGATGAAGGTAATTACTATTGACGAAGGTAATTACTATTGACAAAGAGACTCTTAGATGATGACATATGGGCCCCCCATAAAATAACCAAACTTACCACAAACGTCTCATAATAGACTCTTTATATACATCAAGGATTGAATAAATATTTCCACAAATTATTTTATTTTTAATCAACACATATTTAATCTTTCAACAATTATTAATCATTTATAACTTGTCGTCTCAATTATTGATTTAATAATATAACATATTATACAGATGATACTGTGACAATAATTGAATAAATAATATAAGAGAAATGATGTAGTAAATACTGTAGCAATAATTGAGTATAGCTGAGTGACTTCTCACGTAAACATCAATAATCAATACCGTGTGCTACTATGCAACCACGCATATTACTTTACTTTTACTACCGGGTAGTTCAACAGTTTTAATGGTAACACCTCCGTCGTTATTTTCATAAAGTATTTTTGTCGTTTTCTCAATCCGACAATAATTCTGTTGTGGGGTCCACTAATGATTGTCTTGTAAATGCGAATATTCCCTCGAAAAAGAATATTCCCCGACCAAACGAATATTTTATAACAACTTGCTTACTTTGCAAAATTTATAAATATTACCCACAACTATAACATTATATCAAATTTACTCCATAATATTCAAAAATAATATTTATAGAAAATTCATCTTTATTTATAAAAGTTGGGGTCTTACATTCTGTCCCCAAAATCACGACTCAATAAATTCGACCCGTTACATTCTCCCCCCCCCCCTTCTTACAAAGATTCTGTCCCTAGAATAGCTTACACATAATTTTAGTAAATAAATGAGGGTAATTCTTCATCATATTCTCTTCGAGTTCCCTCGTAGCTTCTTCAGTGTTGTGGTTCCTCCAAATTACCTTAACCTAATGTATTACTTTATTTATGAGAACTTGTTCTTTTCTGTTGACAATTTGAATATGAATTTCTTCGTAAGATAAGTTTTTTTCAAAATGTAGGGGTTCGTATTCAATTACATGCTTGTAATCGGGTTTGTATGGTCATAATACAGAAACATGGAAGACGTTGTGGACATTCTTGAGTGTTGGAGGTAAGGCTGCCTCATATGCAACTTCTCCGATCCTTCGCAGTACTTCAAAAAGACCAATAAATCTTGGGCTTAATTTTCCTTTCTTTCTGAACCTGATCTTCCCCTTCCAGGGAGAGACCTTCAAGAACACATAACTACCCAATTCAAACTAAACATTTTTACCATGTGGATCGGTGTATTTCTTCTCTCTATCTTGAGCTACTACCAGTCTTGTTCGGATCACTTTGACTATTTCTACTGTCTGTTGTACTAATTCTAGGCCTAGTAATTGTCTCTTGCCAACTTCATCCCAGTATAGCGGAGTTCTGTACTTTCTGCCATATAACGATTCATAAGGCGGCATGCCAATACTAGCGTGGTAACTGTTGTTGTAGACGAACTCTTACAAGCGGTAGGTGATCATCCTAATTTCCCTTAAAGTCCATCACACAGGCTCTTAGCATATCTTCTAATGTCTAAATCGTTCTTTCGCTCTGTCCATCTGCCTGAGGGTGATATGTTGTACTCATTCGCAATTGCGTACCCATGCATTCTTGTAGACGTTTCCAGAAGTTCGATGTAAAGCGTGGATCTCTATCGGAAACAATTGACACCGGAACTCCGTGCCTCAAAATAATCTCTTTCACATATAACCTTGACATCTGATCTAAGTTGAATCTAATTTTGATCGGAAAGAAGTGTGTGCATTTCGTCAGTCGGTCAACGATAACCCATACTGCGTCATAGCCTTTCTGAGTTATCGGAAGGCCAACCACGCAGTCCATTGTAATATGTTCCCATTTCTATTCTGGAATCTCTAAAGGTTGTAGTAACCCACTTGGCCTCTGATGTTTTACTTTCACTTTCTGACATGTCAGACACTTGGCAACACACTCTGCAACATCTCGTTTTAAATTTGGCCACCAAAAATATTGTCGAAGATCTTGGTACATCTTGGTACTACCAGGGTGAATCGAATATCGAGAACTATGAGCCTCGCTCAAAATGTTTTCCTTACTCTCTGTTACTGGCGGTACCCAAATTTTACTTTCAAATCTTAGTATTCCTTCCTTATCCATCTTAAATCTTGGTTCGGTTCCTTCGGATATCTTCTTTTTCACCTTTTTACATTCTTCGTCCTGAAGTTGACCCTCCTTAACTTTATCTAGTAGGGTTGTACCAAATTGCATCTGAAATAGCTTCTCATCATTTTTCATAGGATACTTCACTTCCAATTCTAGTTTCTCCATTTCTGTAATTAGCTCCTCCTGAACAATCAACAACATCAATTTCTCCAGACCCTTTTTATTTAAGGCATTGACAACCACATTTGCCTTACCCAGATGGTATAAAATATCACAATCATAGTCCTTAATTAACTACAACCATCTTCTTTGGAGCATATTCAAGTCCTTCTGTGTAAAAATATATTTTTGACTCTTGTGATCTGTATATATTTCACACTTCTCCCCATAGAGATAGTGCCTCCAGATTTTTAAAGCAAAAACCACCGCAGCTAACTCCAAGTCGTGGGTCAGATATCCCTTATCATAATCCTTCAATTGTCGTGATGCATATGCAATGACTCTACCGTTTTGCATAAGCACACAGCTAAGTCCTTTATACAACACATCACTATAAACAACAAAATTTCTTGTATCATCCGAAAGAGACAACACATGTGTTGTACACAACCTCTTCTTCAATTCTTGAAAGCTTTCCTCACACTTCTCCATCCAAAAAAATTTCACAGATTTTCGAGTAAAATTCATTAATGGAGTTGCGATCTTGGAAAAGTCTTGAATGAATCTTCTATAATATCCTGCCAATCGAAGTAACCTTCATACTTTCGACGGCGTTCTCGGCTGATCCGAGTTTATCACGGCTTCAACTTTGGATGGTTCTACCGAAATTCCGTCTTTATCAATCACATGTCCAAGAAATTGTACCCGCTCGATCCAAAATTCGCATTTCGAAAACTTGGCATACAACTTCTCCCTTCTTAAAGCTTCTAACGACTTCAAATACTCTTCATGTTCTTCCTTGGTTTTCGAATATACCAAAATGTCATCTATAAATACCACTACGAATTTGTCCAAAAACGGCTTGAACCCTCAATTCATTAGGCCCATAAATGTTGCAGGAGCATTCGTTAAACCAAATGACATCACCAAAAATTCGTAGTGACCATATCATGTTCTGAACGTTGTCTTCGGTACATCCTCTGGCCTCACCATCAGTTGATGATAACCAATCCTCAAGTTTATCTTGGAAAAGTATCTTGTTCCCTTCAATTGATCAAACAAGTCGCCGATCCTCGGTAATGGATATCTATTCTTAATCGTGGCCTTATTCAGTTCTCTATAGTCAATGCAGAGTCGCATCGTCCCGTCCTTCTTCTTCACAAATAAAACTGGCGCTCCCCATAGTGATACGCTCAGTTGAATGTACTTCTTGTCCAGTAATTCTTGTAGTTGTAACATCAATTCTTTCATTTCTATCGGTGTCATTCGGTACGGTGCCTTCGATATTGGAGCCATTCCTGGTGCCAAATCAATCACAAATTCAACCTCTCTATCTAGCGGAAGTCCTAACAAATTGTCTGGAAATACGTCTGCAAAGTCCCTCACTACTGGTATCTCTTCTACTTTTGGATTCTCTTTACGACTGTCGATTATGTAAGCTAGATATCCTATACAGCCTTGTCTTAACAACTTTCTGGCCTGCATCATCGTCAAACAACTCGCTTGTCTAGGCGACTTGCTACCATAAAACATCACCTTTGACAGAGTCATGAGGTTAATACGCTTCTTCTGGCAATCAATTACGGCTCCGTGATTGAATAACCAGTCCATACCCAAAATAACGTCAAATTCTCTAAGTCAAATAGGGATAAGATCTATGTTCATGGTATTACCCTTAATATCCACTCTACAGTTCTTATGTACGTACTTAACATGGATTATTTCTCTATTTGCAATTTCTATGTTCATGGGGTGTTCTAACTCATCCTTAGGCAATTCTAAGTTCATAGAAAAGTCATCGGATATAAATGAACAAGTAGCACCCGAATCAAATAATACATAAACATTAACTTTATTAATCGGAATGATACCTGCCACCACATCACGAGATCACACAAAGATCACGCCTTTGTCATATTAAATGTCATGGCGGTCGGTTTATTTGGTTGCGGTTGATCCGTGATAGTTAAACCACTTCCACATTTGTTTCCCATGTTCCTCCCCGATCCCGCCTCCGAGATCCCTTCTTGGGGCGATCCCTTGCCGATGATCCTTTGAGCCGCAAGTGAAGCAGGCTCCCTTCTTTGGGTTAGGACAGTTAGGTGCTATGTGGCCCTCGTGACCACAATTGTAGCACACCCACTTTCCCTTCATACAAACCCCAATGTGAGCTTTCCCACAGGTCGGGCATGCTTCGATCCTCTTCTTCTGACCTCCTTGCTAATTTCTAGTTAATGAGTTGTCAATCCACCTCCTTTTTTGATTGATACTTCCTCCCGTGTTGCTGTCACTGGCTTTGTTATTTCCCTCATTTTCACTCTTCTTCTTCTTCTGATTCTGATTGTACTTGGTCACCGCATTGCTCCCACCTTCAGCGAGGATGGCCTTTTCCAGTACTCCAGTAAAAGTGTTTAGCTGAAACATTGATACATTCCTATATACCCAGGGCTTCAGTCCTTGTTCAAACATTCTTGCTTTTCTCTCATCCGTGTGTACTTGATACGGGGTGAACCTAGCCAACTCATTGAATTTTGCTGCATAATTTGGTACGAACATATTTCCCTATTTCAACAATAGAAACTGGACCTCCATTTGATTCTACGAGCTGGTCAGAAAATACATTTCAAAAAACATCTCCTTGAACCTCTCTTAGGTGATCACACCATCACCTCCCTGTACCTTATTTGCTTGCCACTAATAACTAGCTTCGAATTTTAGCATGAACGTCGCGTAGGCGGTTTTCTGGTCCTCTCTGACTCTGGTGACGTCAAAAACTTTTTCCATTTCCATAACCCACGTTTAAGCCTCGATCGGGTTCATGGATCCTTTAAACTCTAGCGGTCCCATCGCCTTGAAATCCTTAAAGGTCGTGTTCGGTGGATCTTGAGTTGGATTATTCATTGCTCCAGCTAGTAAGTTCACCAACTATTGAGCAGAATTCGACAATTGCGTTGTTGTTGTTGTTGTTATCGTTGACCCTTCACGAATCAATCGACGATTTGGTCGTCTTCTCAACGACATGTTTCTGATAAGAATATACGCTTATTCGGTCTTTATTCAATTCTTTAAATATTTAAGGCTTAATTAAAAAATTTAAACATAATCACTTAACACATTATCTAAATAAACCCTGATATATTTATTCAAATCGAAAGTTTTACATTAAACGATAACATCACTGCTATTTACATCAACTATCCCGAGATAAAGAATATACAGGATTTAAAACATTAAAATATTCCTTTGTTTATAAACACATCGGAATTTACATATAACACGAGATAAGTTTTTCACATAATTAAACAAATCATACCACTACCTGTTAAGGCGCTGAATAGCCTTGCTACGTTCCTCTTCCATGATGCGAGACATCGTCCGGCAATCTAGCATATACGATTATAGTCCTTCGAACTGGATTGGGTACCTCATAACTCGATCCTGGGCCTCATCCATTGCATTTTGAAGTGTAGAGTACGTCTCCCCAAGCTTAGCCTTCTTCGCACGACAATCCTCTTCTGCAAGATCAACACGACGTGATTCTCTTACCCACCCCTCCTCTGATATGGTCAGTCTTTCTGAGCTCTCTTTTAGTTCCTTCTTCACCTTTTCTATTTCTTTAGACTTCTCCTCGGTTTGACCCTTCTCGTGAACCAAATCCCACTCCACGTTCCCTAGACGTGTGTGAAGAGTCACAACCTCCCTATCCTTCTGCTCGATGGTAATCTGCTGAATAATCGCCCGCTCAGTCAGATCCTGAACAGTGTCACGTAACTCTACATTACTATCATGTAACTCATCGTACATCTCAGCATCAATGGAGTTCGGTGGGAACTCCTCTTCTTCCTTTTCCTCTTCAGGATCCTCCTCTAGATCAGTCTCAGGCTCATGCTCCTGACCAACAATAGTGATCAATGGAGATGGCTCTCTCTGTACCAACTGCTCTCTAACGACATGAATGTCTCGGGGCTCCTCCTCTGTAGGTACTCGGGGTTTCTCCTCCCCAGCTCGACTAGCTCCTCGAACATCCGATATCCTGACAACACAATTTCAAGTTTCAGTTACTAAGTCAAACTAGTGAGCACATAATTTAACACATAAGCACATAAAGTCTTTTATTATCTTCAATGAATTAAGAAATTCATTTCTTAGAACTCGATAATAGTTTTTCATCACTATATTCTTCCTATAAGGCTACTACCTAAGGTTGTTTCCCCACCTAAGGTTCATAACCTACAGCTTTGATACCAACCTGTGACACCCCCAAATCCGGGTACTTCAATTTCCATATGATTTGGTGTTAACTATTCAAACATCATATATCTATCTACCCATAATCAATGAAAGCATTAATAATTAGAAATAAATTCTTTCCTTAAGGAGTTACATCGAAAGAATACATAAATCCCAGGTCATAATAACCTTAAATCTTAACTGCGAAAAACATAAATAATTAATCATCTTACACATCATTAACATAAGTTTAAAACATAAATTTAATATCACATAAAATAATAAGTCTTCGTCACTTGTTAATCTTGCCCTTGCCTTTACTAGTAGAAGGCTCGTCGTACCTTTCGTTCTTAACTGCAATGTTATTATTACGCAAGAGTGAGCATGATCGCACACAAGTATAAAAATGAAATAACAATATATAATAACATGTGAGTGAATCAAGGACTTTTGAAATAAAATTCAACCTTTGAATCAAGAATGAATAACAAGAATTCAAAAGATTTCTAAGGGTCATAAGACCTTGAACTATGTCATAGGTTATCAAGGGTTATACTTGAAACCTTTAACAATCATAAGACTATGGACTCTTCTACTCGTACTTAGGGGGATCTGCCCTTAGTACCATACTGTGCACAATATCTTAACGCTAACGCATAAGTAATCCCTATACAGGGCTGTTCATCTCAGTTTGACATTAGAATTCACACCAAAGGAAGTTTGGTTTGGATAAATCAATAAGAGTTCTGAAATTTAGAACGTTCATCAACTATGGACTAGTCGAATCGAATAAGGTTCACAAGTCTAATATGGTTCAATATAAATGATATTTAAATTGGATAACAATCTCAAGAGGTATACAATAGAACAAGTATTGTATAACAGAATCATACTTTGAAAATATAAATAATCTTCAATATAACAATTTGAACTTGATTTAATAATAACGAGAATTTACAAGGTGTAATTTATAAACTTGAATAATGATAATAAGTAGGGTTAGGAAACTTCCCTCGTGCGTAGGCTAAATGATTACTACTTCCATTCACCACAAATCCTACACACATACCATATGTATTCACGACATTCATTAGTTACATTTTCACTTATTTATTTAATATAAACTTCACTTTATTTAACAAATCATTACCCTTCTAATTTAATTACTTAATTAAATTAGAATATTTTCATTCTCTTACTATTATTACACTCGAATAAATCATTTCATAATAATTTTCATCGAATATTTATTTTATTCCATAAATATTTCAACTAAAATATTTATTTTATTTGATAAATATTTTAATAATAATTTCCATCGAATATTTATTTTATTTCATAAATATCTCAATTAAAATATTTACATTATTTTATAAATATTTTAATAATAATTTTCATCGAATATTTATTTTATTCCATAAATATCTCAATTAAAATATTTAATTTATTTTATAAATAATTTAATAATAATTTTCATCAAATTTTTAAATTTTTTTTTTTTTTCCTCACGGGGTGTGGTTACCTGTTTAGACCCGATTTACCCGATTTCTGCGATTCGCAAACATAACAAGGCCAAATTAGGCCAAAAAATCTTTCACGAGTAAAATTATATGTGTTGTGAAGAACACAGAATATGGCCATAACTTCCAATTAGTTTATTTTTACACGAAATTGTACATGCCCAAACACTGTAATACATATATGATCACTACTTAACCTTTCCAGCATGATTTTAAATGTTAAAACACATAATTTGCAGAATCAACACATGTAATTTATTGTTCTTGGTGTTTTTGAAAGTTTTGAATACAGAACATGAAAATCAACACTGCGGATTCGTTATAACACCGAATCCGTTCATTTGAAGTTTGGTCTCTTCGTTTTAATATGCATAATTATATACAGGTATAAAATTTATGACACAATATATGTTTGACGTATTAAATTTGCGAGTAAGGCCATATATGGCCATATTTCTATACTCTGTAATTTTAAATGACAATAATATCGACATATATTTTATGAAACCGATGTTATGGTTCATACAACATAGTAAAAACATACTACGTTAATCATATTAATACATATATATGTAAATTTATAATATAACTTATGATTATCATGTTAAATTTGGTATGTAAGGCCATATGGCCATATTTCATACTCTGTAATTTTGAAGCAACAATATACGGCATATTTTATGAAACTGATGATATGGAAATCTACAATATATAGTAAAAACATGTTACGCTAACATATTATCACATATATATCCACATAATCAATACAATTTCCAATTACATAGATTTTAACCGAACTTGAAAGCCATTTTCATGAAAACTTTAAAATGACGTGAATAAAACAAATTGGGTTGAAGAGATTACCCAAAGCGTAGATGAGTAGAGATGAAAACCCTTATCAATTAATTCTTCAATCACACAACTCACAAATTCCCTCAACAATTTCTCAATCTCTCTCTGTGATTTGCTTTGCCAAACTTAGAAAATAAAAGACTTAATCAAAATAAAAGAAGACGTATTAATTTTATAAAAGGACTGAACGCAGAGTGGTGGTTAGTTAACCCATCATGGGTTAGTACTAACTTCCCTTAGGGCCTCGTTTGGCTGGCAATAATAGACTCCAAAACCATTTAATTTAATGATTCTCTTATGCTATAGTTTAAAACATGTCACACCCAAATTACATAATAAAATCAAATATCTTATTTACTTTAATTTATTAAATAGGTCAAATTATTTAATATCTAATTAATTATTAAATTAATTAAAATAACATTATGCTTATTAAATATTTCATTTCATTCAATAAGCTCATATAAATACATAATCTGAGTAATAAAATTCTCCACATTAATTTAATAACTATAACACATATAATTAAATTAATTTACCACACTTGCATCAATTAATTATTAAATCTAATAATTAAATCATCGAAAATATTTATTTAATTCAATAAATATTAAAATTAAATTACAAAATCTCGTTTGTCACATCACCTCACAAGAGAACCTATTAGCTTACCACCGACTTGCTCGGCGCCCTTTACGAAAAGTCTAACTTCCGCACATTAGTCCACCTAAACGACATAACCAGAACTTGTCATAACTATAACGAGTTCTGAACGTCATCTTAGGTACCTCGCCTTTCCCGACGTTCCATTGACAATACCCCATACACAAATCTATCTTAGAAAAATTCTTTGCCCTCTTCAACTTATCAAATAGATCATCGATCTTGGGCCATTGTATTTATTCTTAACCTCTAACTTACTCCTCTTACGATAGTCGATGCACAAACGTAACAACTCATCCTCTTCCTTAACATCCCTCTATCTTGAGTTATGGTTAGACAATAATAATGTCTGGTGATTTATTATTGTAAAATAATACCTTGGGTTTTCTTAGAAAACCGACTATTCATACTTTTATTGAGTCAATCCCTCACTACCACCTTCTGTTATACTCGTCTTTTCCAGAATGGTCCCACAGGAAACACTCTGATACATCGAAATTCTACTATAGTGCCAGGGTTTTAGGCCCTGCTCAAACCTACGAGCCTTCCTCTCCTCAGTGTCAAGTTGGTGTGGAATAAACCTTGCCAATTCATTTAATTTTGCCGCGTACTGGGTAACTGTCATGTCCCCTTGCTTAAGTTATAAGAACTTAATCTCCATCCTCCCTTTCATGCTTGTAGGGAAATAATTCTCGAATAAAACCTTCTTGAACAGTTCCCACATTACTACATCTGTTCTTGCCCCACCCTGGTGAGCCTCCCACCAAAAAGTTGGCTTCCCCATTCATCATGGGAGTCGCAAAAGAAGTCTTTTGTGACTCACCTACGTTTGTAATAACCAACACCTTCTCTATTTCCTTTACCCCTGTCTGGCCCTCTAATGGGTCCGTCGTTCCTTTGAACTCCGGTGGACCTACGCTTTTAAACTCTTTAAAGGTAGTCGTTCACGATACCCTAGGTTTCGCGGGTACTCTACCCCCGATTTGGTTAAATGCAGCCATTAATAAATTAACGAACTCTTGCATAGGGTTATTTTGACCCCCTTGATTATCATTATGTGATTCCGCGTCCTGATTACGTTATCTTCTTCTTGGCGGCATTTTCTGTTTAAACAAATAAAATTTCATTATTATCTATTTACTTTGTTATTTATTCGCCACATAACAACTCATATCATAACAATGCATACTAAATGAAAACTTCATTACATTCATATGCATCTTCATAGTTAGAAACTATTTACAATTTGCTTTCATAGACAAAAGCTATTACATTTTCTATCCCGCAATTGAACTCCAGAAAAGTTGGGGTTTACAAAAGACTACCATTTTTATACAAAAGAGGGTTTAACGTCACTACACACATATTTATAACTTTAGGCTTCTAATAATGCTTAACAACATCCTCTTGCTTCTCATTCGCAAGAGTTGACACAATATCCCGACTAATAGTATGTCGAGTTTGTCCCGACTTAATTGTATAACCAGAAATTTTTAGCTTGAAATCCTTATGAGCACTCTTATGGATGTAAGACATTTGTGCTATCTTCCGGTCCTTTTCCCCCAGTTCATTATGCTCTAACTTAAAATCTGCTTCTGTAGACTCCTTCGCTTCATAAAGAGCACTAATCTCTTCATTTTGATTTTGCACAACTGTACCCAGTTGCACATTCCTGTCAAGCGCTGCCAGATACAATGCTCTCATTGCATTTGGAGATGATGACTTTAGTGTAGGTACCATCGTATCAACCGATGTTACCTCCACTCCTTCCCCCATATCGCTCATCATATTAAGGTATGATGCTATATCCATATCTCCCTTAGAAAAGTACTCCACTGTCTCCGACTCCTTTTTAATCACTATTGGTACCTCCGCCACTGGCATGGGTACATGCTCTACTCTGTTCACCATTTCTTCGCTCACCACGAGTATGTCTCTATACATAAAGCTATCGATTGACATCCTACAATAACACATAACATGTTGATTAGTACATAACACACAATAGTATAAGCACAAATCACATTTAATTTATATAGGGTTACTTTCCATCTTTTAAATCTTTCGGTACTAAGTTTCCTCAATACCTTATTAACTCATTTGACTTAAGTAAAGCTCGAGTTTACTTCCTTCAGACTTTTCTTTCCTTAACGAGGTTATTTGCCTTAGGTTCTCCCCCCCCTTATGTTTTATAACTTAATGCTTTGATACCAACCTGTGACGCCCCCAAATCCGGGTCTCTTCCAACCCGACATATGGTGCTACACGGTTCTACAGTTCACACAAATATTCAATTCAAACGCCTCAAAAGAACGAATATGTCTTATAAATATTCCAAAACAATACTACCATTCCCCAGGTTCTGTATTACAGTTACATTTATTCTTGTCATAATATCAAATATTATTATTACAAACCTATACTATTACATAGGTAATCTACATGTTCGCCTTAGCCTTCCCTTTATCCTTGTCAGATCCTTCAGTCCGTTTGGTCTTAGCTGCATTCATATGGTTCAAGCAAGAGTGAGCGTAACAAGCTTAACAAGTACAACAATTTCATTTAAACAAATGCTTGAAACATAGGAATCGTATATCTTTAATAACTGGATAATAGTTACGAAGTACTATCAATAACTCAAAATAACATTTCTTTTACTTCAAAACATTTTACAATAACAATATTCAGTAAACATCAATTCTGGTCCAAGACCATGAGCATTTCATAATTTCTTTAAGAAGGACAACCTGGCACTAAGTCCGTATGTCTGGCATAGCTTACGAGCACTTCTAGGTGATCCGCCTATAGTACTCTATGTTGATCAACACTACATCCATTAAACGTATATACGTTTAAGTTGTGGCAACCTCACATGCCCATCGAATAATCGATGAAAAATACATTTGTTTATTCATATTCACATTTATCGTGAATCCGTACCAAATAATTGGCGTAGGATAGCGTTAGCAATTCTATATTGAAATATTTGTATATAAATCAATCTACTCCTCAAGATTAGTCTAGCCAAGGTAAAACTGGCATCGACCCTTTAGTAAAACAATTCATGCATCTCATAACATGAATCACAGAAAAGCTGGCTAACACGAAGGTTAGACAAGTGTTTAAGAAAAACTTGCTTTCAGGGTCTGCTACAAAAAAATTATTTTTCCTTTGAGTCTTTACGGTTTCTACAAAACTTAACCACATAACATACCACATTAGGTCATGAATGAACATACATGGTTCCTAAATAATCTTACCCTTCTTCTCAATCTAACTATGACTTAGATTTGTTATTATTTGTTCCGACTTTCCGTTACATCATTCTTACGTTCATATTCAATTGCGTTACTTCAACCCTAAGTGATCATACTAAAGGTTTAAATATGTCTTAACAATGTTACATTAAGATCCTTAATTAATTATTAATCATTTACAATTCATGCTCCACATATAAACATTCTTCATTGTCTAAAATTTAAGTCCAGTGATTGCTATTTCTGATTTTCTTCTCGTGCCACGCCAAGGTGCCACATGCTAGGGTTAAAAAGACGACTTCATTGCTGCATGCGAGTCCCTTCGTTATGGGTCGCGATGCGGCGCAACTCTCCAGTAGGTTATAGCTTCACCCGGCCACACTCGGCGCTGCGGCGCAGACCATTCTCCCTTAAGTCGCGCTGCAGTGCAGACTCTATGCTTCAGATAATTTTGACAGATTTTCTTTTAGGTGAGATTCCCGAGCTCATAACTTCTTCGTTATAAGTTCGAATTGGCTCGTTCAAGAGCCTACGGTTCAAAAATTACATACTCTACGTGTTCATGCAAGAATTTTATCTATTTGACTTCGTTAACTAAAAATTCACCTATTAGTCACTTTTTAACGAAAACGATAAACGTTCATGAACGTTCAATGCTCGTTTCTTCATTCTAAGTCGAAATTCGGTCATTCTCGAGTCCAAAACTCTATAATGCCAAATAAGACTTCTCTCCATTGAAAATTAATGTTTCCAAGCTCAATATCAAAATCCAACTTCCATTCTTAGAATTTCACGAATTCGACAATTATCGTCCAATCGTGTGAATTTCGGCAAAACTTCGATACTTATTATTTGTTCTTCGTTTTAAATGGATTCATTGTATCATACTAACATCTTGACCTACATACTTCATTAATTTATAAACATGATAAGTTATTACTTGTTCTTTGTGAGTTTGTAATATATAAAAGTATAAACTACTTATGATTTCTTTTCTCATGACTTATTATGGTTTAAGACTTCTAACCAACATCCTTGCTTCTTTTTATTATACCAATTTCATTAATGTAAAACATGTTACAAGTTCCTACAAATTCTTCCTTGGTTTATAACTTCATTTATTGTTTATCTTACAACATGACTTAATTACGGCTTATTTAAGACTTAAGCCCTTTGATTCATCATTCCTACTCCTTTTTAGCATACATGTTCTACTACTACTCACTTCTCTAACAATGGAAGAGAAAGAGAATCATGGTTTAAGATTGCTTAGCCTTGATGTTCTCTCAGTCTTGGTTCCTCCATCAACCTTGCCTTTGGTCTTCTTATCTTTGTGGTACTGGCTAAGAGCCTCATTCCCACCTTCGGTAATTATTGCCTTTTCTAGTATGGTTCCAAATGAAGTACTTTGGAACACGTAGATTCTGGACTATAGAGCCGAGGATTTCAAGCCCCGCTTTCGAACATTCTAGCCTTTCTCACTTCAAAGGTCCACTTGATGTGGAGCAAATCGTGCCGCTTCATTAAACTTGGCGAGATCTTTGAGGAACCGCCATATCCCTTGTCTCAATTCCGAAACCTCATCTCCATCCTCCTTGCATACTGTGTGGAAAATAGTTCTCGAAGAAAATCTCCTTGAACCCCTCCCACGTTAGATTTCCTATATCTCCCCTAGCTTTGGTTTGCCTCCCACCGAAGTTGCCCTCTCCCATCATCAAATAGGTTGCAAAGGCAACCTTTTGTCCCTCCTCAAAGATTTGCTATAACAAATGCTTTCTCAATTCTTTTATTCATCTCGGGCTTCTATAGGTCCGTAGTTCCTTTGAACTCCCATGACCTACACTTTTGAAATCCTTAAAAGTAGTAGCTCGTCTTACTCCGTGAATCACGGTACATTAGCCCTCGTTTACATTAAATGCTGAGCGTTAAAAGATTAACGAACTCCTGCATTGGATTAACTGGACCACCCTCCGGTTGGTTAACATTAGCGACCTAATTTCATTGTCTCCTTCTTGGCGGCATTTTGCTGTTAAGAAAACAACACATCATTATTACTTTATTCTTGTTGGTTTGTTATTATTTGTAATATAACAAAACTCATACTCATTACTCAATATATTCCATAAAAAGACTTAGATTGATTCATAACTTGTAGTATAACACTACATTGTTTACATTACTCAGCCTTAGTTGATTACATTACCATCCCGCAATTACTTTCCAAAAATTGGGATTTACAAAAGACTACCCTTTGTTATACAAAAGAGGGTTTTACGTCACTTCTAGATACATAATATTTACATATCTATTCTACTCTAGTTATTGCTAGACTACATCTGCCGTAGGGCATTCTCGAAATCCTTGCTGGCCAGACTGGCAATTACATCTCTACTGATAGTGTATCGGGTCTGCCTTGCTTCTATCTGATATCCAGCTACCTGCTGCTGGAAATCTACGTGAGAACTCCTATTATATAGGACATCCTCTCCAACTTCCTCTTTTTAGTCTTTAGCTCCTGCTTGAGCTTAAAGACTTCACATTTCAGCTCTCGGACCTTATCCTTAGCTAAAATTCTATCATCATGCTCCACTTCCCACATTCCCTCCATGCTAGCCTTATCCTCACGGACAGATTGGAGTTCCTCTTTCAACTCCTTAACCTCTTGGCAGTAATGGACATTCCTATCCAATACCGACATAAACAATGCTTTCATTAATTCCCCCGTAGACATTTCCTCTGTAGGTGGAACCTAGTCAAAGGACATCACGTCCACCTCGTCCTCTAGCATGCCATCAAATATAGACATGTAGTCTAAATCGTCTGAGTCTCCCGACTCGATGGTCACCAACTATGGTTCTACGGCTACGGGATTTGGTAGTATCTCTACCTGATTAACTGAATCCTCGCTCACTACATGTATATCTCTATACATATCATTTTCTCCTGACATCTACAATAAAACAATATAGTTTGATTAGTACACGTCAGTAAAATAATAAAAATACATAACATAATATAATGCATTTTTATAAGGTTACTTTCCATCTTTTACTTCTTTATTCTTTCGTAAGGTTATGACTTAAGGTTCTACTTTCCCCCTTAAGTTTTATAACCTAGGCTTTGATACCAACTTGTAGCATCCCCAAATCCGGGTATCTTCCAACCCGAAGCGATGGTGCTATATCTTGTCTAACATTCATACATTCATTCAATTGAAAAGTCTCAAAGAACGAACATAACTTCTATATATTTAAAGTAATATTTACATTTCCCAAGTTCTATACCCGTTACAAAGGTTCTTTGTCATAATATCAGTTAAATTACAACAATAGACCTATACTATTACAAGACAACTTAGTAATCTACCTTAGCTTTTCCCTTATCCTTTTACGATCCTTTGGGACGTTCAGTCTTAGCTGCATTCATATGGTTTAAGCAAGAGTGAGCATAACTAGCTCAGCAAGTATAACAATTTAATAACAATATGCTTGACACATACAAATCGTATATCTTCAATAACTAAACAATAGTTATGAAGTACTATTGATAATTCAAAATAGCACTTCGTCTTTTCTTTCAAAATGTTTTACAATAACAACAGTATTTAGTAAAACATTCACTCCGGTCAGAGACCTCGAGTATTCATTCTTTATTGGAAAAGGACAACCCGGAAGCAAGTCCGTAAGCCCGATATTACTTATGAGCACTTCTAGGTGATCAACCTATTGTACTCTATATTGATCAACACTACTGCCATTAAACGTATGCACGTTTAAGCATTTGGCAACCTCACGTGCCTGTCGTTTTTCCGACAAAACATTTGTTTAACATTTCAGTCTTCTTTTGAAAACCATATCAAGTAGTTGACAAAAGATAGCAACATTTGATAATACATGAATAGATTATCAATACATCAAGTCTAGCCATAGGAATTGGCTTCAACTTTATCATAACTCAATTCATGCGAAAGAATACATGAACCTCAAAAACTTGTTAAGATTGAACTGAGACAAGAGTTAGAATACTTGCCTTTAGCGTCTACTACGGTATTTTAACTTTATGTTCAAGTCGTTCAAGTCTCTACAATACATGATCACATAATGCCTTACATTAGGTCACATATAATCAAGTATGTATATAACTATATCATACCCTTCATTTCAATCTAATTGTGTATTAGATTCAGTTACTATTCATTCCGGTTTATCATTACTCTTCCATTTATATTCGACTAGGTTATCTCAACCTTTAAATTATATTCCTTAAGGTTTAACAAAGTTTAAAACAATGTTACGTTACATTCCTTAAGTTGTGTTTACTTCCTTTTCTTTTCTTTGTACTTAGAAACATTCATTACTATTTTTGTTACGAGGCCAGCTATGGCTACCATATTTATACTCTACATCTCTTTGGTCATGCCGAGCTCTTAATATCATTGTCCCGGACTTGGCGCTGTGGCGCGAGTCCTTACTTAATGGGCCGCGCTGTAGCGCCACTCTCAAGAGGTTGTTGGTACTGTTCATGGCGTTGCGGTGCCACAATATGTATTATAGTTCGCGCTGTGGCGCACTCTTGCAATGTGCTCGATTATTATTCAAATATGTATTTGTCTTTGGTCTTTTTGCTAGGGTTGGCAGCCATGGCTATTTCAACTCTCAAGCACTGAGATACCAAATTCAGTTTGTGGATTTTGTGAATTTCCTGGATGCATAACTTCTTCGTTATAAGTCTGAATTTGCTCGTTCAAAAGCCTACGATTCACAAATTACATAATCTACATGATCATTCAAGAATTTTATCTATTCGACTTCGTTCGCTAAAAATTCACCTATTGGCTCATTTTTAACGAAAACGATAAACGTTCGTGAACGTTCAACGCTCGTTTCTTTGTTCTAAGTCGAAATCCGGTCATTTTTGAGTCCGCAACTCTTAAATGCCAAATATGACTTGTCTCCATTAGAAAACAATGGTTCCGAGTTCAAACACAAAATTTGACTTCCATTCCGAGAATTTTACGAATTCGACGATTATCGTCCAATCGTGCAAATTCCAGCAATTCTTCCTTCTTATGATTTGTTCAACATTACAAATGAACTTCATTCATCATGTGAACATCTCAATAAACATAATACAACAACTTATATTCATTGTTATATTTTAGACTTATTCTTCATGAGCTTATAACTTGTCATTTATAAACTACTTAAGATTTGATTATTCATGACTTATGACAATTAAGGTTTCTTAATCATCATACTTATATGTTCTTAACATATAACTTAATTTAGATATATATATATGATTCATATAATCATATAAGTTCTTAATTCACTTTTCTTACTAAACTCATCACAAGTTCATATTTTCATACTTAACATTCAAGGTTAACTTATAATAAGTTTATAACTTTTATAAGTTTAAATGACTTATTGCCAACTTATGTGGATTAAGTTCATGACTTATACATTCTTCTTGCTTCTTATCATTCATGTTTCTTAATCCATCTTTTATTATCATCCTATCATGGTAGAGATAGAATATAATTGAGAAGAAGTCTTACTCTTTTGAAGTTTTGGTAAGGTAGCTTTTTCTTCTTCTTGCTTATGAAATAACTTATGTGTAGCTTATTCTCTCTAACACTTAAGCACTTTAGAAGTGTTGGATTATTTGATCAACCAACAAATGACTTGTAGGATTCCTCTATTTATAGACTTTCCAAGGTTAGGGTAGATTGGTCATTAAATCATCCGACCTTCTTAAGCCACCTCCTTACTATTCATTATTTGTTAACCACTCTCTTATCTCATACTTGGCCATTACTTCAAAGTCTTGGTCAATACTCCTAAGTCTTGGTCATTACACTTACTTGATCACCACATTACTTGGTCACCACAATAACCATATCAATATGGTTTTCCCCATGGGTGATACAACCCATGGATTCTAGCTTAGGCTTACTTTAATTCACTCTTTGGGCTTTGCATTAATAACCACTAGTTGGTTCATTAATTAATAGTTGGGCTTCTCTCTTTAATTCACTTGGACTTGTATATAATTGTTAACCAATCATCCAAGTCCATTAACATTTCTTAATACATATTGTTGATGTATTATTTTCGTATTCTAATTCATATAGAATTTATATACTAGTATTTCATCCTTCATATAAACTTCGTATAATACTTCAGTATTATACTTTTTTCATTACCCTTGTACAATACCAAGTATCATACAATTATTAATTATTCTTTAACACTTTGCTTTACTTAATGTTTATAAACAAAGTCCACAAACGAATTATTACATTTTCCATAACTATATTTTTATTACATAATCCATCTTACCTTGTTATTCCATCATTACGTATTTCTCGAAAACTCAAAATTATATCCCGAGCAAATACCGATGAATAGTGTTTTTCGGAAAATTTCTCGGAAAACTTTTATTTTCGTCTTGAAAATTCAAACACTTTAATTCATCCACGTACCTCAAATACTACGACATTCTAACATCAATAGGTTATACAATGACAACCATCTTGATAACACATGGAATATGATTTTATTATTATTTAATTTAATAAAATTATTTTACAATAAGATCCGAATTTATCGGTCGTTACAAAGTCCTTCTCGGTATGAATAGGCGCATACTCTATTATGTGCTTATAATCCAGCTTATAAGGACGTAACACAGATACATGAAACACGTTGTGTATTGATTCTAGGTCTGGAGGTAACGCTACCATATAATCTACCCCTCCTACCTTTTTTAATATCTCAAAAAGTCCAATAAACCTGGGACTTAACTTCCCCTTCTTTCCAAAGCATATCTTTCCTTTCCAAGTAGATAACTTTAGAAATACATACGAGCCTACTTCAAACTCTCTATTTACTCGATGCAAATCTGTAAACTTCCTTTGTCTATCTTGAGCTGCTACGAGACGCATCCGTATCAGCTTTACGATATCCGCTATTTGTTTTATCATTTCAGGTCCTAGCATTCGGCGTTCTCCTACTATATCCCAATACAACGATGTTCTGCATTTCCTTCCATACAAAGCTTCATATGGCAGCATGCCTATGCTTGCTTGATAACTATTGTTATACGCAAACTCTACTAATGGTAGATGATCATCCCAACTACCCTTAAAATCCATGACGCAAGATTATAACATATCTTCTAACATCTGAATTGTCCTCTCTCTCTGTCAATCGGTTTGTGGATGATAAGCCGTACTCAACTTCAGCTGCGTTCCCAACTGCTCTTGTAGACTTCTCCAAAAGTTTGACGTGAATCGTGGGTCACGATCTGACATAATAGAAATTGGTACTTCATGTCTGGAAATAACTTGCTTAACATAAAGTTTAGCTAATTCGTCTAAGTTATACATAACCCTTATTGGCAAAAAGTGAGCCAACTTTGTCAACCGGTCCACTATTACCAAAATCGCATCATATCCATTATGAGTAATCGGAAGTCCCACCACAAAGTCCATCGTGATATGCTCCCACTTCCACTCTAGAATCTGCAATGACTGTAACAAGCCACTTGGTCGCTGATGTTCAACCTTAACTTTCTGACAAGTGAAGCACCTACTCACATACTCGGCTATTTATCTCTTCATGTTTGGCCACCAAAAACTATGTCGAAGGTCTTGATACATCTTAGTGCTACTAGGATGAATCGAGTACCATGAACTATGAGCTTCTTGTAACACTTGCTCCTTTAATTTTGTCTCATTTGAAACCCAAATTCATCCTTCAAATCCTAATTTTGAGCTGCACCTCCTTGACTCTCTCTACAGTGGTAGATTGAATCTCCGTCGCAAATAGTGTCTGCCCTGACTCACTTGGCAACTTCACCTCTATCTCCATCCTAGCCATCTCTATTATTAACTCAGTTTGAGCCGTTAACATAGACAACCTTTCTTGACCCTTTTTACTTAAGGCATAGACAACTACATTGGCTTTTCCAGGGTGATACAGGATTTCACAGTCGTAATCATTTATCAAATCCAGCCATCTCCTCTGTCTCATATTCAACTCCTTCTGCGTGAAGATATATTTTAGACTCTTATGGTCCGTGTATATCTCACATTTTTCTCCATAAAGATAATGTCTCCATATCTTTAAGTTAAGAACTACTGCGGCCAGTTCCAGATCATGAGTAGGGTAAACTTTCACATAATCCTTCAACTGCCTTGATGCATATGCAATGACCTTGCCATACTGCATGAGCATTCAACCAAGTCCTCTATGCGAAGCATCGCTATAAACTACAAAATTTCATGTGTCATATGGTAATGACAAAACATGTGCTTCACTTAACCTCTTCTTCAGTTCTTGAAAATTGTCCTCGCATTTCTCAGTCCACGCTTATTTCACTGCCTTCCTTGTCAAGTTAGTTAACTGAGTAGCTATCTTTTAAAAATCCTAGATGAATCTCTGATAGTATCCCGCTAACCCTAGGTAACTCCGCACCTCAATCAGCATTTTCGGTTATTCCCAATTCATCACGGCTTCCACCTTTGCTGGATCTACTGAAATCCCTTCATGATCAATGATGTAACGACCCCAAAATAGGTCCATTCCATCCAACCCATTCTGAGTCGCCAAATATATGGTACGAAAAATAACTACAACTTTATTACAACAATTGTCGTGCAAAATACAACAACACATATGCTGTGCGTTTGGATGCAAATATATACCAACTGTATCACGTCACAATGACACCTTACATAAAGGTATAGTCAAAAACTGTTTTAGAAATTAGAATCTTTGGGAAGTGCTCAAGAAAACCTTCGTACATGGGAGGCCATGCTTTTAGGTTATGGTAGATATCATATGGACACGAAATTATCCTTGGTTGACCCAATAGACCCCAAAGAAAAAGCGAAAGATTACTATCATATTCTTCCCAATGGTGAGTCTTTTCTTGACATATCATTATCTCCACTTGTCTCTAATTGGGTATTATACTCCAAACAAACACCAAGATTATATAGGTAGTGCTTGTAAATATACTCGAACAAGTGGATGTGCACAACCTTGTCTTATGATAACACGAGTTTGTATGTCATTAGACATCTTGTATGATAGTGACAAAACACCCTTCCAAGTTAAATTCTCCTCACCCTCAACATCTATAGACCACCACTCTATTCCTCGCTATCCCCGCTCGACCCCACTACACTTTTATTACACGAAAGGAATTGTGAAACAAAAGGGTGAGCCTGAACTAGCTCGATAAAGAATATTATGACTAAAGACAAATAAATTATCAATAGTCTTCATCGGTAATGAATCGGAGATTTAGAACATATGGTAGATGATAAAACTTTTCAACCATAGTTGCGGTGAGCGAAGCGATCCATTAAAAGAGTCGAATAGACTATAAAGTCTATTATTGTCTTCTCCGTTAAAAGTCCACCAACAATATTTTATCCCAAAGAACATCAATCAACAGTTCCTTTCCACAATCATATGAATAACTCATAATCATAATTGTGATTCTAAATTCCTCTTCTCATCCAGGACGAAGATAATTTCATCACCTGTCTTTACCTGAAACATCAAAGATCATGGTTATACCAAATCACAGTTCCTGTTCATAATCATACTAATAAATTCATCTTTGCACCACGGCCAAAGATATTCATCAACAGTTCATCTTTACACTACAGGCTAAAGATATTCAACAACAGGTCATCTTTGCATTATGAAGCGAAAGATATTCATCAATAATTCATCTTTTTTTTTCTGAGGCTAAAGATATTCAACAACAGGTCATCTTTGCATTACAATCCAAAGATATTCATCAATAATTCATCTTTGCACTACAGGCTAAAGATATTCAACAACAGGTCATCTTTGCATTACGAGCAAAAGATATTCATATCTCAAATAAATAAATAATCATTTTAGAAGTTATATAACAATAATTATAACCATGTTGATCAATTCACCTTTGCACTTAAGCTAAAAATATTCAATTGTAAATTCAATGATCATGATTATACCAGTCAACAATTCAACTTTTGCACTACTGGCCAAAGAGAACCTATGGTCACGATCATACCAATAATTTACCCATCTTTACACTCAAGTCAAAGAGAAATATCATCATTAGAGTTATAAGAATGTTATATAAAAATAATATAATCAAAACATGGTTTTAATTTCAAGAGTAAGATTCATAAATCAACGATAATTTGGTGGAGAAGAAACCAATTTGTTGTGAATAGTACCCGTGTTATTCGTTAAATACGTAGTCCGTATATCGTGCATAGTAACCTCGACACGAAAAAGATAAAGTTTCATAATAAAATTCATATCCATATTTATAACACCTTAATCCAAATGTTATAAATCACTTAGAAATCTCATAATCTAATATTATTAATATTATAATAATATTTTAATCATTTCTCAAACTTATAAATAATTTAATCCAATTATTTACACTTTAATAATTAATGCATTTAATCATCTAAAATGCCAACTCATAAGATTTCATCATCATTAACCAAAACCCTCATAAAAATCGCATATATCTCATATATGATTCTCAATCCAATAAATCATATTTTCCAATTTTCTTACTTCACATAACATATTTAATTCATTTACTCATAACTAGAACATTTTCATGAAAAATACCAAATCGATTCTAAAAATATTTCTTTTACGGGATTTAGCATAAAATAGTCCCATATTGAACATATATTTTTCTCGAAATTTTAAAAATTCATTTACTATTTTTCATATGGCCAAAACCACAAGAATATTTAAATATTTATCATAAATTGTACTTTTATCCAAAATTTCCGAAATTCACAGTAGTACAATCGATAATATATAGATGTACTCTCAATAAAAATTTCATCAATTTTGGAGTTAACCGCAAGGAGTTATAAATAGTTACTTTTAAAATAGTCTTTTCTCATAAAATCCATAACTCTTAATCTATACATCCAAAAATACCTCAAAATAATCATAGTGGTGTAAAATTCAAGAATGATCAAAACATGGATACAATCAAAGCTAGTATCCGAATAGATATTTTAGACGAAAAGAAGAAATTTTATTTTTAGTCTTAATTTAAGTGAATAGTCAGATATTATCGTGAATAGTCTTGAGTATCGTGAATAGTAACTCAAACACCAAAAGATAGAAATTCCATAAAAACATCTTCACGCTTCATGAATAGTACTTTCGTGAATAGTAACTCGTGAATAGTAACTCATGAATAGTAACTTCGTGAATAGTAACTCATGAATAGTAACCCAGACATGAAAAAGTTCCAAATTTGATAAAAACTTCAGATCAACATTTCAAAGATAATGATATTGAAGAAATAATATCATTAGAAAAAAAATAATATCCCTTACTATCCTTTACCTCAAAAGAGCGACACTTACATTTGGATATCGGATATATGATTTGAAGGAAACTTGCAGCGATGAATAACAACTCACCAAGTATCTAAATACTCACAAAATACACTCGATAATCTAGAGAAAAAAGAGAAAAACTTATGAATTACGGTGTGATTTTCAATTCTAACTTAGCCCTCTATTTATAGGAAAATGTTAGCACTGCAAAGCGGACTTAACACTGCAACTTTGATGGCTTTACACTGCTACTATTCCACCCACCAAAAATCAGCCATCTTCCCCAACAACCAAGAGTGGGGCCCACTCAATTCTAGAATTTTCCACCAAAACCTAATTTAAGAATCGATTTACCTCTTAAAATTCATAACAAATCATACGTTCATTTTAAACGTTCAAAATTTGTGGACATATACTCAACTTATATATGTATAACATATCCAAAAATTACAACGATCCAACGGTTTGGATCAAAATTTATAACTCACATAATATAGTTTGAAGAACACTTAATTTTCAATATCTACAAAAATTTTGGGTGATTCAAATTTCTACTGATTAGCTTACTTCTAGGGCTTTCTTTTGATATATGGCTCATCTCTTAACTCATTATACACAAAAGAGTTATGGATTTTACAAAATCAAGTAATAAACTAATTTTTACGAAAATTCCATATTTTGTTCTCCATTTAAATGACTCTTGATAAAACACCTCATCATTAATTCCTTCACTTATAAATACATAAATAAATCCATCATTTATATCCACATCAAATAAATATTTTCTTATCATATAAATCAATAACTAATTATTCACAAATAATATTACGAGAATCACATAATAATGACAACCAGCGGTTCCAGAAAGAGGGGCTTTCGAATAAGAATTTCTCCTTCTTGGGCGCCTTGATTAGGTGACCAAACCACTCCTTGTGAGAACTTTCTAGACATTGCCAATAATGCTATCTAATAATATTATTCAAATAATATGAATTATTTATTTGATAATGGGAAATCTTGTGCGTTGATAATTATTGAACAACAATAATAAAATATCAACACACAGAATTATTGAATCGATAAAATAAAATATTGAGCAAGAATTCTTTGTAACAATTATTGAGTAGTGCCTTCTCACGTAAGAATCAATAATTGAAAAAAATCTTTGTCGTCTTGATCTGGTATCTCTTTGTGCAACAATGACGTATTTTTACTTTACCAATAAGGGTATTCCAACGATTGTTACTTGATAGCGATTACTGTAGTTATTTATAAAAACTTAATTTTGTCGTTTTCTTCATCCGAGCGATTATTATTACATTATGGGGCCCAAAAATGGGCTGCTTGCAAATAAATCGCGAATATTCCCAAGCGGAAAAGAATATTCCACGACCAAACGAATATTCCCAAACAACAATGAATATTTTATAACCACTTGTGTATTTTGAAAAAATTCATATATCACCCTTAACTTTAACTTTTATCAATTTAACCATTTCTTGAATAGTAATTATAAGAAAAATTGAATACTTTTATTTCATAAAATTCGGGGTCTTACAATCTCCCCTCCTTATGCAATTTAGTCCCAAAATTTACGTACTGTATTTCAAAGAGTTGAGAATACCTTGCTTTCATTTGATTTCATCTTTCACCATCATCATGATTTCTCCATTGCTCATCTCACGTATTTCGGATATCATTCTAGAATACAACTTCAAAACAAGGGTTAATTGAATAAATTAACATATCACATAATATCCCGATATTATGGTGACCAACAAATAAGCTTAGGTAGGACACACTAGCGAAGGATTTACTCATCTCTCCCTCCTAGTTCTATTCCCCGATCTCGCTTGGAGATCATATCCTAAGCTCGATACCAAATGTAACGACCCCAAAATAGGTCCATTCCATCCAACCCATTCGAGTGTTGACTATATGATGCGGAAAATAACTATAACTTTATTACAACAATTGTCGTGCAAAATACAACAACCACATATCTTTGTGCGTTTGGATGCAAATATATACCAAGCAGTATCACGTCACAATGACACCTTACATAAAGGTATAGTCAAAAACTGTTTTAGAAATTAGAATCTTTGGGAAGTGCTCAAGAAAACCTTCGTACATGGGAGGCCATGCTTTTAGGTTATGGTAGATATCATATGGCCACGAAATTATCCTTGGTTGACCCTGATAGACCCCAAAGAAAAAGCGAGAAGATTACTATCATATTCTTCCCAATGGTGAGTCTTTTCTTGACATATCATTATCTCCACTGTCTCTAATTGGGTATTATACTCCAAACAAACACCAAGATTATATAGGTAGTGCTTGTAAATATACTCAGCAAGTGGATGTGCACAACCTTGTCTTATGATAACACGAGTTTGTATGTCATTAGACATCTTGTATGATAGTGACAAAACACCCTTCCAAGTTAAATTCTCCTCACCCTTAACATCTATAAACCACCACTCTATTCTCTCGCTATCCCCCGCTCGACCCAGCTACACTTTTATTACCTGAAAGGAATTGTGAAACAAAAGGGTGAAACCTGACTAGCTCAGTAAAGAATATTATGACTAAAGACAAATAAATTATCAATAGTCTTCATCAGTAATGAATCAGAGATTTAGAACATATGGTAGATGATAAAACTTTTCAACCATAGTTGCAGCGGAACGAGCAATCCATTAAAAGAGTCAAATAGACTATAAAGTCTATTGTCTTCTCCACGTTAAAAGTCCACCAACAATATTTTATCCCTGTAACATCAATCAATAGTTCCTTTCCACAATCATATGAATAACTCATAATCATAATTGTGATTCTAAATTCCTCTTCTCATCCAGGACGAAGATAATTTCATCACCTGTCTTTACCTGAAACATCAAAGATCATGGTTATACCAAATCACAGTTCCTGTTCATAATCATACTAATAAATTCATCTTTGCACCACGGCCAAAGATATTCATCAACAGTTCATCTTTACACTACAGGCTAAAGATATTCAACAACGGGTCATCTTTGCATTACAAGCCAAAGATATTCATCAATAATTCATCTTTTTTACTTTCTGAAGCTAAAGATATTCAACAACAGTCATCTTTGCATTACAAGCGAAAGATATTCATCAATAATTCATCTTTTTTACTACTGAGCAAAGATATTCAACAACAATTCATCTTTGCATTACGAGCAAAAGATATTCATATCTCAAATAAATACATAATCATTTCGAAGTTATATAACAATAATTATAACCATGTTGATCGATTCACCTTTGCACTTAAGCTAAAATATTCAATTGTAAATTCAATGGTCAAGCGATCATACCGATTAACAATTCAACTTTTGCACTCTTGGCCAAAGAGAACCTATGGTCACGATCATACCAATAATTTACCCATCTTTACACTCAAGTTAAAGAAATATCATCATTAGAGTTATAAGAATGTTATATAAAATAATATAATCAAAACATGGTTTTAATTTCAAGAGTAAGATTCATAAATCAACGATAATTTGGTGGAGAAAAAACCAATTTGTTGTGAATAGTACCCGTGTTAAATACATAGTCCCGTATACGTGCATAGTAACCTCGACACGAAAAGATAAAGTTTCATAATAAAATTCATATCCATATTTATAACACCTTAATCCAAATGTTATAAATCACTTAGAAATCTCATAATCTAATATTATTAATATTATAATAATATTTTAATCATTTCTCAAACTTATAAATAATTTAATCCAATTATTTACACTTTAATAATTAATGCATTTAATCATCTAAAATGCCAAACTCATAAGATTTCATCATCATTAACCAAAACCCTCATAAAAATCTGCATATATCTCATATATGATTCTCAAGCCAATAAATCATATTTTCCAATTTTCTTACTTCACATAACATATTTAATTCATTTACTCATAACTAGAACATTTTCATGAAAAATACCAAATCGGTTCTAAAATATTTCTTTTAAGGGATTTAGCATAAAATAGTCCCATATTGAACATATATTTTTCTCGAAATTTTAAAAATTCATTTACTATTTTTTATATGGCCAAAACCACCGAATATTTAAACATTTATCATAAATTGTACTTTTATCCAAAAATTCCGAAATTCATAGAGTACACTGATATTATATAGATGTACTCTCAATAAAAATTTCATCAATTTTGTAGTTAACCGCAAGGAGTTATAAATAGTTACTTTTAAAATAGTCTTTTCTCATAAAATCCATAACTCTTAATCTATACATCCAAAAATACCTCAAAATAATCATAGTGGTGTAAAATTCAAGAATGATCAAAACATGGATACAATCAAAGCTAGTATCTAGAATAGATATTTTGGACGAAAAGAAGAAATTTTATTTTTAAATGAATAGTCTTGAATAATAGTCTTCGTGAATATCGTGAATAGTAAATCTCAACACCAAAAGAATAGAAATTCCACAAAAACATCTTCACGCTTCATGAATAGTACTTTCGTGAATAGTAACTCGTGAATAGTAACTCATGAATAGTAACTTCGTGAATAGTAACTCATGAATAGTAACCCAGACATAAAAAAGTTCCAAATTTGATAAAAACTTGAGATCAACATTTCAAAGATAATGATATTGAAGAAATAATATCATTACTGAAAAAAATAATATCCCTTACTATCCCTTACCTCAAAAAGAGCGACTTACATTTGGATATCGGATGTAATGACAAGAAGGAAACTTGCAGCGATGAATAACAACTCACCAAGTATCTAAAGACTCACAAAATACACTCGATAATCTAGAGAGAAAAGAGAAAAAACTTATGAATTACGGTGTGATTTTCAATTCTAACTTAGCCCTCTTATTATAGGAAAATGTTAGCACGTGCAGCAGACTTAACACCGCAACTTTGATGGCTTTACACTACTATTCCACCCACCAAAAATCAGCCATCTTCCCCAACAACCAAGAGTGGGGCCCACTCAATTCTAGAATTTTCCACCAAAACCTAATTTAGAATCGATTACCTCTTAAAATTCATAACAAATCATATGTTCATTTTAACGGTTCAAAATTTGTGGACATATACTCAACTTATATATGTATAACATATCCAAAAATTACAACGATCCAACGGTTGGATCAAAATTTATAACTCACATAATATAGTTTGAAGAACACTTTATTTTTTCAATATCTACAAAAGAATTTTTGGGTGATTCAAATTTCTACATTAGCTTACTTCTAGGGCTTTCTTTTGATATATGGCTCATCTCTTAACTCATTATACACAAAGAGTTATGGATTTTACAAAATCAAGTAATAAACTAATTTTACGAAAATTTCATATTTTGTTCTCCATTTAAATAATCTTGATAAAACACCTCATCATTAATTCCTTCACTTATAAATACATAAATAAATCCATCATTTATATCCACATCAAATAAATATTTTCTTATCATATAAATCAATAACTAATTATTCACAAATAATATTACGAGAATCACAATAATGACAACCAGGCGGTTCCGGAAAGGGGGCTTTCCAATAAAATTTCTCCTTCTTGGCGCCTGATTAGGTGACCAAACCACTCCTTGATGAACTTTCTAGACATTGCCAATAATGCTATCTAATAATATTATTCAAATAATATGAATTATTGATCGATAATGGGAAATCTTGTGCGGTGATAATTATTGAACAACAATAATAAAATATCAACCACAATGAATTATTGAATCAATAAAATAAAATATTGAGCGATAATTCTTTGTAACAATTATTGAGTAGTGCCTTCTCACGTAAGAATCAATAATTGAAAAAAATCTTGTCTTGATCTGGTGTGCTTCTTGTGCAACAACGCGTATTACTTTACTTTACCAACCGGGTATTCCAATGGTGTTAGCATACGATTACGCCGTTATTTATAAAAACTTAATTTTGTCGTTTTCTTCATCCGGCGGTTATTACATTATGGGGCCCAAAAATGGTCTTTACGGCAGTATAAATCGAATATTCCCAAGCGGAAAGAATATTCCACGACCAAACGAATATTCCAAACAACAATGAATATTTTATAACCACTTGTGTATTTTGAAAAAAATTCATATATCACCCTTAACTTTAACTTTTATCAATTTAACCATTTACTGAATAGTAATTATAAGAAAAATTGAATACTTTTATTTCATAAATTTCGGGGTCTTACAAATGACATGACCTAAAAATTATACCCTTTCTAGCCAAAATTCACACTTGTGAACTTCGCATACAAATTCTCCTTCCTTAGTGTCTACAACATTATTCTTAGGTGTTCAGCATGATCTTATGGTGCCTTAGAATAGACTAGAATATTATTGATAAACACCACAATGAACTTGTCTAAATAATGTTTGAACACTCTGTTCATCATATACATAAATGCAACTGGTGCATTAGTCAATCCAAATGACATCACTAGAAACTCGTAATCACCATAACGAGTCTTGAATGTTGTCTTTGGTACATCCTCATCCCTAACCTTCAACTGCTGATATCCCGTCCGCAAATCTATTTTAGAAAAATACTTTGCCCCTTTCAACTGATCAAAAAGATCATCGATCCTGGGCAAAGGGTATTTATTCTTTATCGTTAACTTGTTCAACTCTTGGTAGTCGATACAAAGTCTTAACGATCCATCATTCTTCTTGACAAACAGTACCAGTGCTCCCCACGACGAAACACTCGATTGAATGTACTTTATGTCCAATAGTTTTTGTAACTAAACCATTAATTCCATCATGTCCACAGGCTCCATACAATACGATGCCCTGGAAACGGGTGCCGCTCTTGGCACAATGTCTATTACGAACTCGATCTCCCTATCGGGTGGAAGACCCGACAATTCACTTGGAAATACATCCATAAATTCTCCTACTATGGGTATTTGTTCCATGGTCGCTCCTACTCTCTAGGTATCAACAACATGGTACAGATAACCTACACACCCCTTCCTCAATAGTTTCCTAGTTTGTGTCATGGTAAGACAACACGAACGTCTCGGCGATTTATTACCGTAAAATACTACATGAGATTGTCTCAACGTCCTAATATTCACACATTTCTTTTGCCAATCTATAATTGCGTCATGGTTAAACAACCAATCCATTCTGAGAATTACATCGAATTCTCCTAACTTTATCATTATCAAATCTATTGATAATTTAAAACCTTGTATGTCTACGCAATAACTTCTATGAACATTGTAACAATACAAGATTTTATTTGCAATTTAAATATTTATTAAATTAAATAAATATTTTATTAATGAAAGTTGTTGTTTTGGATATTAAAATATTTCTTAAAATAAATGAATATGTGATTTTGTTAGTAAATATATATAAATTATATTTATTAGATAATATTCTAAATTAAGTTAACTTATAGTTATTATGTTGTAAGCTAACATGTGATGTGATAAATTAAGATGGTATGTTAAATTATTAAATAAAATTATAATGAGAATATAATTTTGTGATACTTGTTTAAGTGGAATATTTATTTAAAATGTAGTATGTATAATTATTTATTTGATTAATGTTGGATATGCAAATCCAAATAAATAATATGTGATTATAAGTTATAAACTAAGTTATTTATTAAAACAAATTAAAGGAGTTTAATTTAGTTTTTACCAAATAGGGCTTAAATATATATTAAGTCCTTAATTTTAAAGAGTTTTTGCCAAACAAAGCATTATTGCTTTTGAATTTTTAAATTTTATTACAATAAATAAAATAATAAATAATAAATAATATATATTATAACTGATAACTTATTATTTTAAGTATTATAACGTCGGTTTCAGACATTTGGGTGTGTGTGTTGGGTTACGTTATTATACGTAAAAATCATTTGGCCTAAGTCTACCGTGGAAGAAGAGAAGAGAATTACAGAGAACTTGAGAGAGAATTGAGAGAGATTGCGAGAAAACCTAAGCAATTTCAGTGTTTAGCAATGGATTATCAAGTAAATTGAAGGTATGTTCTATAACTTTGATAGTATATATGTATATGTATGAATACGACATAATTTATGTGTTCTGCGAATCCAAAATTTTAAGTTGATGATTATACAACTGAGTACTTGTAGTTGTATGTGTTTATGATGTTAGAGTATGTAGTTAGGCATGAATTGGTATGTTAATTTCGGATAAAAGGAAGGAAAAGTAATCACAGTATTTATTTGTCATATGGTTTGTGAAAGTACAAAACTTGTTGCTCAATTTGTATGATAATCTGTAAATTGAAGCTGGATTATGTTAGTTCATTAAGAAACGAGCATAATGTAATTGGAGTGAAGTGATTTGGCCAAGTATTGAATTCACAGTGATGATTTTAGAATGAATATCAAAAATTGAGTTTTTGTATGAAAATATGAATTTTGAGAAATTAAAATAGTTTTAGTTGATGAAAAATTGTTTTAATTGGTTGAAAATGTTAACAAACATGTTTACAATGGTTTTATATCAATTATACATGTTGATATTATTGTCTATTGGGTGAAATTTGTGTTTGTTGGACTAAAGTCGGCTACTGTTCATTAGCCTTCTCTACGTCAGATGAACACTGTAGCAATTGCTACTTAAGTGCAAAAAAATAACATATTGTTGCGTCAGGTCCCAAGCCATTGTATGGCGCAGCTGCGCCATACCCTGGTTTGAGATGCTGAAGTCTGTTGTTGCTGTAGATTCTGTTTTACCCCTATACATGGACTAATTATGTGTTAGCATGTCAAACACGTTACGACAATGTTAAAACAACATTCTGTTATGTGGTTAGTGATTCTAAAGTTATAAGAAGTTGGTAAACTATGAAAATGACATGTTGTGATTTATTGAGAATGAGGATTAGTAAATAAGTATTATGGGATAATCTCTACTTGGGTCACCGAATTCTTCAACGACTACTTGTATATCCCTATACACTTCATTTCCTCCTGACATCTACAACTAAACAAATAGTATGATTAGTACACGTCAGTAGAATAATAAAAACACATAACATATATAATGCATTTTTATATGGTTAATTTCCATCTTTTATTTCTTTGACTTCTCTTAAGATTATGACTTAAGGTTCGAATCCACCCTAAAGTTTTATAACCTAATGCTTTGATACTAACGTATGACGCCCCCAAATCCAGGTGTCTTACAACCCGGCATATGGTGCTACACGGTTCTACAGTTCACACATATATTCTATTGAAATGCCTCAAAAGAACGAATATGTCTTATATATATTCCAAAATAATATTCCCTTCCCAGGTATTTTAAAACCAATACATAAGTTCTTTGTCATAATATCAAATACATTAGAACATTAAACCTATACTATTATATAGACAGTTCAACGATCTGCCTTAGCCTTTCCCTTATCTTTACCGGATCCTTCGGTTCGTTCGGTCTTAGCTGCATTCATATAGTTCAAGAAAGAGTGAGCATAACAAGCTAAGCAAGTACAACAATTTCATTTAAATGACATGCTTGAAATATAGGAATAGTATATCTTCAATAATTGAACAATAGTTATGAAGTACTATTGGTAATAAAAAATAGCACTTCGTTTTTCCTTCAAAACATTTTACAATGATAATATTCAGTAAAACGTCAATTACGGTCCAAGACCATGAGCATTTCATACTTTCTTTGAAAAGGACAACCCAACACTAAGTCCGTATGTTCGGCATATCTTACGAGCATGTCAAGGTGATCAGCCTATAGTACTCTATGTTGATCAACACTACATTCTTTAAACGTATGTACGTTTAAGTTGTGGCAACCTCACGTGCATGTCTTTTTGATGACAAAACATTTTACCATACTCTGTGACGCCCCAAAATCCGGGTCTCTTCCAACCCGACAAATAGTGCTACACGGTGCTACAGTTCACACAATCATTCAATTGAAATGCCTCAAAAGAAAGAATATGTCTTATAAATATTCGAACACAACACTGCCATTACATTACATTTATGTATAACCGTTACATTTATTCTTGTCATAATATCAAATATTATCATTACAAACCTATACTATTACATAGGTAATCTATAGGTTCGCATTAGCCTTCCCTTTATCCTTGCTAGATCCTTCGGTCCGTTCTGTCTTAGTTGCATTCATATGGTTCAAGCAAGAATGAGCATAACAAGCTCAACAAGTACAACAATTTTATTTAAACAACATGCTTGAAAATAGGAATCGTATATCTTCAATAATTGGATAATAGTTACGAAGTACTATCAATAACTCAAAATATCATTTCTTTTACTTCAAAACGTTTTACAATAACAATATTCAGTAAAACATCAATTCTGGTCCAAGACCATGAGCATTTCATAATTTCTTTGAAAAGGACAACCCGACACTAAGTCCGTAAGTTCGGCATAGCTTACGAGCACTTCTAGGTGATCAGCCTATAGTACTCTATGTTGATCAACACTACATCTATTAAACGTATATACGTTTAAGTTGTGGCAACCTCACGTGCCTATCGAATAATCGATGAAAAATATATTTGTTTATTCATATTCAAACTCACCATGAATCCGTACCAAATAATTGGCGTAGGATAGCGTAAGCAATTCTATATTGAAAGATTTGTAAATAAATCAATCAACTCTTCAAGATTAGTCTAGCCGAGGTAAAACCGGCATCGACACTTTAGTAAAACAATTCATGCATCTCATAACATGAATCAAAGAAAACCTGGCTAACACAAAGGTTAGACAAGCGTTTAAGAAAAACTTTCCTTCAGCGTCTGCTATAGTAAAATTACTTTTCCTTTGAGTCTTTACGGTTTCTACAACACATAACCACATAACATACCACATTAGGTCATGAATGAACATACATGGTTCCTAAATAATCTTCCCCTTCTTCTCAATCTAACTATGACTTAGATTTGTTATTATTGGTTCTGGCTTTCCGTTACGTCATTCTTACATTCATATGCCATTGCGTTACTTGAACTCTAAGTGATCATACTTAATGTTTAAATATGTCTTAACAATATTACATTAAGATCCTTAATTAATTGTTAATCATTTACCATTCATTCTCAACATATAAACATTTTTCATTGTCTAAAATTTAAGTATGGTAAATATGCATACTAATATTTCTTCTATGTGCATGTTGTTGGCCCACCATGCTAGGCTAAAAAAAGACCTGACTTCGGTCTTCTTGCACATGAGTCCCTTCATTATGGGTCGCGCGAAGGTGTAACTCTCCAGTAGGTTATAGCTTCACCCTACCACACTTTCGAATCTATGACACGGACCATTCTCGCTTTGAGTCGTGACTGCAGCGCAGACTCTGTGCTTTTATAATTTTGATGATTTTCTTTTAGGTGAGATTCCCGGGCTCATAACTTCTTCATTATAAGTCCGAATTGGCTCGTTCAAGAGCCTACGGTTCACAAATTACATACTTTACGTGTTCATTAAAGAATTTTATCTATTTGACCTAGTTAACTAAATATTCACCTATTAGTCCATTTTTAACAAAAACGATAAACGTTCGTGAACGTTCAATGCTCGTTTCTTCGTTCTAAGTCGGAATTCGGTCATTCTCGAGTCCGCAAATCTATAATGCCAAATAAGACTTCTCTCCATTGAAAATTAATGTTTCCAAGCTCAATATCAAAATTCGACTTCCATTCCAAGAATTTCACGAATTCGACGATTATCGTCCAATCGTGTGAATTCTGGCAAAACTTTGATACTTATGATTTGTTCTTTGTTTCAAATGGATTCATTATGTTATACTAATATCTTGACCTACATACTTCATTAACCTATAAACATGATATGTTATTACTTGTTCTTTGTTAGTTTGTAACTTATAAAAGTATAAACTACTTATGATTTTTTTTTCTTATGACTTATTATGGTTCAAGACTTCTAACCATCATCCTTGCTTCTTCTTATCATACCAATTTCATTAATGTAAAACATGTTACAAGTTCCTACAAATTCTTCCTTGGTTCATAACTTCATTTATTGCTTATCTTACAACATGACTTAATTACGGCTTATTTAAGACTTAAGTCATTTGATTCATCATCCCTACTCCTTCTTAGCATACATGTTCTACTACTACTCACTTCTCTAACAATGGAAGAGAAAGAGAATCATGGTTTAAGATTGCTTACCCTTGATGTTCTCTTGCTAATCCTTCTTCTTGTTTCTTGAACTATGAACTCTATCTTTTTCTAGCTTTTTCTCTCAAGAAAATAAGCACTTATAATGTTTCGATGAAATTAAAACAACCAACAAATGAAATTCTAAGCTTGCTATTTATAGGACTTGCTAAGTTAGGGTATAATGGTGAAAAAGCCATCCACCTCCTTACTATTACAAGCTTAACCATCAAGTAAACTTGCTCCTCACTTTAATTACTTGGCCATCACAACACTTAGCCCTTAAGTTAGTTTACTTGGCCACCACAACAAATAGCCATTAAGTTACTTTACTTGCTCACCACTTTGGGTCATCCATGGGTTGCCCCATGGGTTTAAACCATCCTATAACCCATAGGTTCTTACTTTGGGCCTTTAGCGTAATTAATCTTAACTTATTCATTGGGCTTGCAATTAAACAAATATTTGGGCTTGTTCACTAATTTACATTAGACTTAACCATTCCTACATTTGGGCCTTATCACACTTCCCATTTGACAATATAATTTTCTACACAATTCTACAAGTCCATTACACATGGCTTAAAGCCTTATAACGTATACTATACGCATAATTCTAATATTCTAACTCGTACTCTTGTTCAACATATACGACATACCATCATTCATATATACTCGTATAATACCTCGTATCGTACTCGTTTTCATAAACTCGTACAATAGCTACGTATTATATGATCATCGCTTAATTCATTATATGCATTTAAATTCCTTCTCGGAAATCACTTTCCCTAACCGTTAGATTTTAAGTCCACATGCAAAAAACTGCGTTTGCCATAACTGAAATATTATTGGATATTCCATCTCACCTCGATATTCTATCTTTACGTATTTCTCGGAAGTTCAAAAATAATTCCCGAGCAGAAATGCATGAATAGTGTTTTTTTGAAACTTTCTCGGAAAGCTTTTATTTTCGTCTTGGGAATTCAAACACTTTAATTCTACCACGTAACCAAAATACTACGACGTTCCAACATATCTAGGTCATAAAACGACCTTCAAATAGCTTACTCCCATAAATAATCAAATAAATTCATTTAATCCACATAATCAAATAAAAATTTAATCCTCCTAAAATCTGATTTTTCTGGGGCGTTACACTCTTCCCCCCTTATAAGGATTTTGTCCCCAGAATCTCGCTAATAATACATACACCATTGAGGAAAATGTTTTCCTTTATTTTAATCTCGAGTCCCCACATTATTTCTTTGGCATTGTGGTTCCTCACATTCACCTTCACCGAAGGTATTATCATAATTTATATCACATGTCACTTCCTATCACTAATTTGTGTTGGAAGTTCAACACTTATGAACATATTACACTATCTTACTTTTAGTAGTCCTTCTTTTAACTCAGAATTATAAGAAACTCAAATTCCTCCTTCAAAATAAGATTATACATAGTCTTCTCTTAATCTTGCATCCTCTTCTTCATTCGCTTGCATTCCACGTTACCTAGTTGTACTAACTTAACTCGTTCCATTTTCATGGATTGAGTCTATATTGTGAATAACATTTCTACCGCTTTATTTTGTAATTTAACTTCTAACTCTGTTCTTGCCATCTCCGTTATTAACTCATTCTGAGTCGTTAACATCGATAGATTTTCCTTACCATTACTACTTAACGCGTCGGCTTCTACGTTTACCTTCCATAAATGATATAAGATATCACAGTCCTTCTCTACGGCATATTCAACTTCTTCTATGTGAAGATCTATTTCAGACTCTTAGAGTCCGTATATATCTCACACTTCTCCCTGTATAAATACTATCTCTATATTTTTAATTCAAAACTCCAGCTGCCAATTATAGATCATAAGTATGATATACCTTCTCAAAATCCCTTAACTGGTGTGATACATACGCAATGACCTTTCCATACTATAATAGCACGCAATCTTGTCATCTATGCGAAACATCGAGATACACTACAAAATTCCTCGCATCATCTGATAAAAATAATACAGATACCTCACTTAACCTTCCTTTTAATTCCCGAAAACTATTTTTTCACTTCTCATTCCCATCATACTTATCAATAACAAATCTGTATATCTTTTTAATAAGTGGATTTTATACCCACTTATGGAGTACCAATTCATGCGAACTATGCCCATCTCAAGTACATTTTAGTATGTTTTAACAGCCTATCATGTTAGTTTGCATTTCACAGACTTAAAACTCCTTTTGGTGAATAAGTGCAGGAATCGGCCTAATTTGGTGGTATTATAGGGCATAGGCTAATAGACGCATGATGTGAGGCAAAAGCTGTGATATGCATGGCTAAGGATTGAGTGGAGCATGGATGGACAAGCATGGATGGACAAAGGACACTTCAGTAGCAGCAGCAACAATGCAGAACCAAACTCAGGAGAAAAACCAGAATTCATCAACTGCAAGCCGCGTGGTAGGATAAGCTTGGAGACGCGCGAGTACCCACTGACATTTTACCTCTCAGTTGAGTTCTTGTACCGCATGAGCATGACAAGCTTAGGGGACACGCGCCCGCACGAGAGCCTGGATGGACATCAGGACTTATTGCAAATCTCACGCCCGCAAGAGAGAATGTCTTTGGAGGAGCCTTGCACATGGCGAGGCTGAAAATCTCACCGATTTGTTTTATTTTATTTTTCAATTAAAATGATTGTAAGTGATTTAAAATGATATCTAATTGGTGTCAGACGTATCCTTTCATCTTTTTTTGACGTATTTTTCATCATCGTAATTAGGGTTTACTCTCTGGGAGAGAGTCCGATGGAGAAGGAGGCCAAAACTCTACTTTCCTACTTCTTCTTAGAATTTTCTACCCGAGTGGATTATTGTTATTATTTTGCTAGAATTTTATGAGGATTTGAATATTAATAGTGGATTCTATTCAACAATTGGGTTTGGGAGTTCTATCTTTCATCTTTCAATTGTTTGTTTATTAATCATGTTTAGATTTGATCCCATGATGTCTTTTGGTTCAGTCATGAACTAAATTCCATTATGAGATTCTAACGGATTTTAATATGTAGTTTGATTGCATGCTTGAATGCTGGATTGTTTTAAATATCATAGAGGATGTCTATCATAATTATTTTGCAGGTATGAATGCTTGATCACCATTCGTTTTAGTACTTGTATGGAATTAACAATGAACATGCAACTATGGATTGTAATCCTGATAGTATACGTATATGGGGCTGTTTTATATGGCTTGTGTATTTCGTGAACCAGATAGACATATACTGTTTCACCGTATAAGTTAGAATAAGGGCTTGAACTTAAATTCAATATAGTTGCAATTTCACATAGACATATAGTGATTTTGGTTATATTGATGATTACATAGAGTCTATCATATGTGGATGCTGTGTAAGTAGGTCTTAGTGCATTGAAAAAATGGATTTGACTCTTTTTGTGCTCATGGCTACTTTCCTGTGATATGTGAACAAAGTCATGCATGATAATGGTAATTAAATGAAATATTAAATGAAGTTAGGATCCCACTATTTCCAGAATTGATTTATTTCGTCGTTATTATTGTTTTAGTTATTATTTGCGAGTTGAGAACAAACCACGCATAATCATTAGTTCGAGCATATAAATATAGTGATTTGATTAATGCGTAGCGATTTAAATTAAACAACTTTCTATGTGGGATCGATACTTTACTTTCTCTGTATTACTTGTCGACCACATATACTTGCGTGTTGTGCGTAACTAGAATTTACCCAACAAGTTTTTGGCGCTGTTGCCGGGGAATTAGCTTAATAAATTTTTGCCAACATTAATTTCAATCAAATTAGTCTTAATTTAAACTTTTTTCTTTTTTTTTGTTTTAATTATCTTCTTATATTTCTCTCTTTTCAGGTACCATGGGTGTCTTTGCTTATCAATGGCCTTATGCAATTATGATTCAACCAAGGGACACGAGCACTGAGGGACTCAATGTATTTTCTATATTGTTAGCACAAATTGTAACACTTTTGGAGAGGTTGGATATTCTTGCAGCTCAACGCACTTGAGAGATAGTAGTTACACGTGAATACTGTGCTGGTGAGCATGCGAGTTATTAGTGCAACATCAAGGTTGGACAAGTGCAGTTTGGGGGTGATTACTTCAACAACGATGTTTATCCTAATTATCAACAAGGTTGGGGGTATCATCCAGATTATGAATGAAGTTATAACTATCCCAACCAATACTGCATCCCAAGTCAAACACATCCATCAGATTTCTCATATACACCTTCAACGCAACAAGAGGAAAATTCAAGGTAGAAGGAATTTATGTCAAAAAACATAGCAGACCATGACGAGATGATGATGAGTCAGTCGTTATCAAGCCAAAATCTTAACAAACAGATGGAATAACTCATTAACTCCTCAATGAATGGTCCTCAATACATGGATTTTGAAACTTAACAAGATAATTCAAGAGTGCAGGATTTGTGGTTCGAGTTTGTAGCATCAACTGAGGAGAAGATGATTGAGCAAGGGAGGTCAATTCGAAATCTGTAGAATCAAATGAATCAAATACTCGAAGCCTTGAACAATCGCCCTAAAAAAATTGGTGTTATGTCATGGACGATGAAACTGATGGAGAGCCAGAGGTGTTCATGCAACTGAATGAACTGAAAGGAGTGGACATTGAGGAGATACTAGGGTTATGGAAAATGAAGATCATGAGCTGATGTGTATAATACCCCAAGTGCCTTCTCAGTTAGAGTTGAAAAATTCAGTGAAATTTTCACACCCATGTCCCCTTGGTAGTCACATCCAAAGCAACAATTTCAATGATTATGAGGCCTCTTACAAACCATGGTGGGCTGAGGAAGAGATAATAGAAGAAGAAAATCCTGTTGTATCTGTCATGACTCAATGCAAAAATCTATTCACAGATACAATGGGAGAAGCACTTGGCGATGCAATAGAAATGGAGACATCATGTACAGGAAATATGCTAGGTGACTTCAATCCGAAGACTCTCATGATGGGTAACCTACCAAAGCACATAGCGATTCTAATGGATGGAGGGTTCTTATCTTATCGTAGAGGAATCGGATAGTGGTGTCAAGAAAAGAGTCCAGCTAACGGACTATAAATCGAGCGCTTGAAGGGAGGCACCTCATCCAATTTTTATCCTTCCTTGTTTAATTCTTATTTACATTTCCATATTTAGTAGATGTTAGATAGTTGTAAGTATTAATAATAGTTTGATTGTTTCTCCTCTCAGGTTCAATCCAATTGCTATAAGCATTCGTGATCAAATGTAAGTCAAAAAAAGCAAGTCGCTAAAGTACGAGTGGTCACGCATTGCATGCCTAACTACAAGCCAAACTCCGCGTGGCCGCTCCATAGCTCAGTCACAGAAAAAAAAATGCTAAATTTTTAGAATTTCTGACTCAAGCATTCGGACAGTTAGAAGCCCACACTAAGTCTCCAACTATAGAATATCTCAAACTTAGCCATCGCTTGATATACCATCGGATCATGAGGAAGCGAACAGAGATGACATTGCCACTTAGGGGAGTATTCTTTCACTTTTAATTACAATGAGGGCATTATTTATTTTAAGTTTGGGGGTATTGGGTTGTAGTGAGTAGTTGTTGCATATAGTTAGTTGCATAGTCAGAGTATTTTAGTATGAATTTTTTTTTTTAGTTTTCTTTTACCTTGTTTACTTAGTATGTGTTTAGTTGCATAACATTGCATAATCTCAGGTTTTTAATTAGTTGAATTTTAATTTGGCCAATGATGACATAGAAATTTGATAGATTTTTGAATTTAGTGGATAACATGAGCTAAGTTATAATGTTATACATAATTTAATTCATGATTGTTGTTTAGATGATATCGGTTAGCACATAGGTGTTCATATCTGCTTGTTGGTTTAAGAATAACTTATTTGTTTGCTGAGTAGAAAATGTTGTTTTTAAAGATGGAATTGTGTATAAAGTAGACAAAGGACTATGAAAACACGTATACTCAAACTTTGGGAACATATGGGTATGCTTGCTATTGGGATTTAGATGGAGCGTAAACGCACTTTTCTTAAAAATGAAAATGGAAAGTGAGATGGAGCGATAACGACTTCGCAATATATTAAAAAATAATTAAAATTCAATAAACACCGCGGAAAGTGCAAAAATCGCCTCATGAGTAAAAATAAAGCTGAATAAACCCATTGTTGAACATTAGTTTGTATTGATGTGTTGGAGTAGTTGATGTCTCATTAGTATATGCAGTTCTTGATTTAAACTTCAATTTTCTACCTTAAGAAATAAAGCATGTGGTATCTTCACCTTTGTCAAGCTTATCTGTGAACACATCACACACACACAACATCTTTATAGCAGGTTAGGACTATTTGATTGTATGTCATTATTCCTTTAGCTTAGTTCGATGCTTTGTTCTTGAATCTTGATATTTCTATGAGGCATGTCTCACTGGAATTCATAACATGACTGAAAATCTGGGGAATCATTGTCATAGTAGCGTAGCTTGCATAGCATGTAGATTGCATTATATTGTGTAGCTTGCGGACAAGCAACGGTTTAAGTTTAGGGGTATTTGATAAGTGGATTTTATATACACTTATCCGGTATCTTTTACTTGAATTAATTGCTTATATTTATGTGTCTTAGTTACTTTTCATGCATTTTGTTTTCATTTTGTAGGTTATACGTTTGGGAGCAGTGTGAGCGACTATTGGTAAGAAAAAGCAAGGGAAATACAAAGAAAAGCAATCCGGATATCATTTGGGCTATCGTGTTCATTTCATGTTCTTGGCTTGGAACTTTGACTATGTTGTAGAGCTTTTTCTAAGATTTTTGGTACATCTTGAATCATTCCAATCGGAGTTCGGATGCAAGAGTTATGGTCTTTGTACCAACGGACGTCAAACTTCGCTGTTTTGGTTAGCCAGTTTCATAGTAGTCACTTCCAGACCACTTTCAGCCTTCATCCGTTTCGAATATCTGAATCATCAAAGAACGAAAGTTGTAGATCTCGTCGATAGCTTTGATTTGATAGGTGGCAGGCCCCGTAACTCCTCTCGGTTCAAACGTTGCGACCATTTTACCAGAGCACACTGCAGCAGAAAATCAACCTCGTGGGTGCGCGATTTCCTGCGCGGCCGTGCGAATTACAGTAGAAAAAAGACCCGATTTAATACTTGTGCACGGCCGTGCCCAAATTAAGGCCAATTCTTGCACAGCCGCGCCACTTCGGAAGTTGACCAAAGCTGACTTTTCATTAAACAGTGCAATTGAAGCGTAACAGAGAGAGGGGCTCAATTAGGGCTTATATATTAGACGTATTTTCATTATGTAATTTTCATTTCCACCCCTTGGGGGCTGAAACTATTGTTACTTTCTTCTTCCAATATTCGATTAGATTAGATTAGAACTCTAGATTATATTCGGGGATTGAAGTAATTTAAGAACATTGGAAGTTCAGAAGTTAATGAAGAGAAGAAACTCAGATTTGTTATTCTTAATCCCTAACTCTCTTCTATTTGTATCTTTCAATGTATATATAATTGTGGATCATGGATTCCAATTCAACTATGAGTTAAATTCTATTTTTGGATTGCAATGGAATCTATTACCTAGTTTATTTTGACATACTTCATTGTTAGCCTTATTGATTGCTATGGAATTTTCTATTAAGATTCGTGCTTATTTGCTTAGTTGATTGGCCATCAATTACTGGGATAACCCATATGAACTTGAAAGACAGAGTTTGGGTTTAGATTTGATCTTCATAGCTTATGTTTGTATGTTCTACATGGTGATGGAATATAAGATTTGCGCTTAGGATAGACATATACCGAAGCACTGCTCGTAGACAATTGAGAACTTGGGCTTAAACCCTAATTATTTGTAAATCACATAGACATATAGTGGTTTAGGTAATTTGGGTGTTCATGTGTATTCTTTCAACTGGGGATTATATTTGATATGGGTATGGTACATTGAGATATGGCTGTACTTTACTTTCGTGTTCTAGACTAGCAATCCAGTGCAAGTAATTTGGCTTAACATGGAGTGAGTTGATTTAAATTATTCAATAGATGAAATTGTAATCTCAGGTTTTCATTATTTAGTCTCACTCTAGGAATAGTTAGGTTTATTTAATTTATTAGTATAAATTAAAAATATAATATCATTCGTTTAAATAAGACTGAAATGGTTATGGGCTAGTGCGCGTGACAGTAGACGTGGAAATTTTTTTCAATTTAAAATGTGATGGAGATAAGTTGGACTCTCATTTGCAGTCAAAACAGACGCACGATCCTCTCAGTCTCCACAACTCACGTCTCTATATCTCTATCAGTTACAAATTCTAGCTATACATCTCTCAATTACATAGCCATGATTCTCTCCACATTCAAAAGTCCATATCTCCTCAACTTCTCCAAGTGCAATATAAAACTAGGGTTTCTCATTTGGTGGAGGCAGAAACAACTTAAGGGTAATAGCATCATTGTTTTCTTCTTCATTATCAGTCAGAGTATCTGTGAAATCTTCATCAACGGAAAATGGGGCCTAAGCGAGCACGTTCTATTGCGTCGTCTTCTTCATCTTCTTCAGGCAGTCAAGGGGCTGATATTGTGGATCACACCAAGTTCCTAAACTTGGAAGCTCAACAAGAATATTACCGAATTATGGTGAAAACGTTCGTCAAGGAGCGAGGTTTCAAGCCGAAGGGGCAAGATGGCCAGTTGTGTGCCATGATTCGAGAGAGAGGCTGGGGTGGACTGACTGCTACTCCAACGCCCATTCCTATGAGCATAGTCCGCGAGTTCTATGCCAATGCCAAGGTCACTATGAGCGGTATATCTTTGGTTCGTGGTATCGAGGTAAATTACAGACCCCGTGCCATCCGCTTAATTTTCAAAATTACGGATGCACCACCAACGGGGGCGGCTAATTGGGTCACCGGTGCTCATTTGGAGACCGGCATGGAGTTGGTTATTGTGGAATTGTGCTTGCCTGGTACGAAGTGGACCTATTAAGTAGGCACGACTCAACCTCATATATTCCCAGCTGCAGCCTTGAACCGCTATGCAAAGGCATGGAATCTTTTCATATGTGCCAAGCTCATGTCGTCCTCTCATCAGCACGAAATACATTGACGTTGGCCATCTCATCCATCAGAATATGTTGCGCTACCTACGAGGAGGCACCATTGGGAGCAATCCACACGCATCAGTGGTTGCCATGCTTTGTGCTAATCACGGATGCAACTGGGGCAACGAGCAAATGCAATTCCCAAGCCAGGACATAATGCATGCCACAATTGAAAATTTTGAGGACTGGGCATGTGGTGTACCACACCCACGCGGACTAGGAGTCATCATTTAGCCCACTTTTCCAGAGTCATCACAAGACCCCTCGGCCCACGGCGGCGGGCCCGTCCATCAAAGCACGCATACCACCATGGTGATCGCCAGCTCCGAAGGTTAGAGCGCAAAGTCGATGCCATGTATGTTAATTTGGGCACATTTGCGACGGGACTCACAAGGGCCTTGGTCGAAGCTTTTGCGTAGTAAGGAACAACGCTATAATGGCCTCAATTCGGAACCGCGGTGCTATATCCACCACCAGATTCACCACCTGAGGTGGGTGGTACCACCAGTAATTAGGGGAGTTTTTCGTTACCCTTTACCTTCATTCAATGGGGCATTGAATATTATAAGTTTGGGGGTATCGGGGAGTAGTTTAGTGAATGTAGTTTTGCATGATTAGTTTAATTTTTTTTTAGTTTTGCATGATTAGTTTAGTTTAAACTTTTACATCATATAGTTATTGTTGCATATTTTTGTATTCTATTCTTTGGTTTCATGTTTAGTTTGAATATCTCACAGTTCTTGCCGTATAGAAATTTTTGTCTAGCCAATGATGATAGTGAAGTTTTAAAATAATTTTTGACTATTTTGGATAATATGAGCTGATATATATTGTTTTACACAATGCAATTCATAACGCTGTTTAAATACTTTCGGTTTTCACATATGTGTTCACAAACACTTGTAGGTATAAGAAGTACGTGTTTCATTGCTCGATAGAAAAATGTAGTTTTAAAAAGGGAAATATATGAAAAATGAGTTTAGACTGTATAAAAGATTAATTTTTAAACTTTGGGAAAACATGGGTATGCTATTATATAAAAAAAAGAGAAAAAGAAAAGAAAAATAGTAATAACGTGGCTAGTCTTATTTCGGGGCCCTGGCTACTTGAGTAAGTACGTCCGAGGGGATTGTCTCTACACCTAGCGCCCTAAGATCTTTCATGGTCTGGGAGTCGTTGGTCGAAAGCTCGCTAAGGGGTAGCAGTGTTGCCTAATGGAGTAATACATTGCACAGTTATGTAGAAAAAAAAATTAGCAATAAACACCGCGAGAAAGTACAAAAATTTCCCTCGTGAGTAAAAATAAACAGTTAAACTCATTGTTGAACCTTAGTTTATTTTAAGATGTTGGAATAGTCTTGGTTGCATATATATAAATAAGTCTTGATTGAAGATATAATTTTCTGTTTTTGAGCAATATAGCATGAGTATTCGGGGCCTAAATCAAGTTTTGGCGAACACAATACACACACACAGCATCTCCATAGCAGTTGTGAATTATCTGAGTGTATGACATTATGCCTGCAGTTTGATTTGAATCTGTATTTTTGAATCTAGAAAAAAATTCGCTGAGGCAAATTGGACTGAATTTCTATGATGGTTGGAACAATGTGAGATTAGTGCATCATAATTTAGTTGCATAGTAATATAGCTGCATTTTCATTGTTCATTAATTTTCATTGCTTGAGGGCAAGCAACGGTTCAAGTTTGGGGGTATTTGATAAGTGGGTTTTATACATACTTATGGAGTACCAATTCATGCGAACTATGACCATCTCAAGTACATTTTAGTATGTTTTAGCTGCATATCATGTTATTTTGCATTTCATAGACTTAAAACTCCTTTTGGTGAATAAGTATAGGAATCGGCCTAATTGGTGGTATTATAGGGCACAAGCTAATGGACGCATGATGCGAGGCAAAAGCTGGGATATGCATGGCTGAGGATTGAGTGGAGCATGAATGGACAAGCATGGATGGACATACGACACTTCCTAGCAGCAATATAATAATGCGAACCAAACTCGTGGAGCGCATCACATGGCAGCGGGATGAGGTTGGAGACTCGCGCCCACGCGAGTACCCAAACAGACATTATTACCTACTGCAAGTTGCACGGCCGTGAGCATGAGAAGATTAGGGGACACGCGCCGCCATGAGCCCCGGCGATCATCGACTTATTGCAAGTCTCGCGCCATGAGAGGAATATGTTGATTTGCCATGCCCTCGCGATGGAGGCCGATCTTCACTGATTTGTTTTATTTTATTTTTTCAATTAAAATGGTTGTAAGTGATTTAAAACGATATCTGACTGGTGTCAGACGTATCCTTTCATCTTTTTTGACGTATTTTTCATCATCGTAATTAGGGTTTACTCTCTAGGAGAGAGTCCAACAGAGAAGGAGGCCAAAACTCTACTTTCCTACTTCTTCTTCGAATTTTCTACTAGAGTGGATTATTGTTATTATTTTGCTGGAATTTTATGAGGATTTGAATATTAATAGTCGATTCTATTCAACAATTGGGTTTGAGAGTTCTATCTTTCATCTTTCAATTATTTGTTTATTAATCATGTTTAGATTTGATCCCATGATGGCTTTTGGTTCAGTCATGAACTAAATTCCATTATGGGATTCTAACGGATTTTAATATGTAGTTTGATTGCATGCTTGAATGCTGGATTGTTTTACATATCATAGGGGATGTCTATCATGATTTTTTTGAATGTATGAATGCTTGATCACCATTCGCTTTGAAAGATTTGTATGGAATTGACAATAAACATGCAAGTATGGATTGTAATCATGATAGTATACGTATATGGGGCTGTTTTATATGACTTGTGTATTTCGTGAACCAGATAGACATATACTGTTTCACCGTATAAATTAGAATAAGGGCTTGAACTTAAACTCAATATAGTTGCAATTTCACATAGACATATAGTGATTTTGGTTATATTGATGATTACATAGAGTCTATCATCTGTGGATGCTGTGTAAGTAGGTTTTAGTGCATTGAAAAATGGCTATGACTCTTTTAGTGCTCTTGGCTACTTTCTTATGCTATGTGAATAAGCCATGCATGATAGTGGTAATTAAATGAAATATTAAATAAAGTTAGGATCCCATTATTTCCAGAATTTATTTATTCCGTCGTTATTATTGTTTTAGTTGTTATTTGCGAGTCGAGAACAAACCTTGCTTAATCATTAGTTCGAGCATATAAATATAGTGATTTGATTAATACGTAGTGATTTAAATTAAACAACTTTCTCTGTGGGATCGATACTTTACTTGCTCTGTATTTCTTGTTGACACATGTATGCTTGCATGATTTAGAGCTCTTTTGTTAAGACTAAAAAAGAGGCAACACTTTTAAGCTAAAATTCACACTTAGTAAATTTCGTATCCAACTTCTCCCCCCCCCCCAATAATGTTTCTCACAATATCTTCAAATGTTCATCGTGATCTTCTGGCGTCTTAAAATAGACAAGAACATCACAAATGATCATTACGACATCTTTGTCCAAATATTATTTGAACATTCTGTGACGTTAATGGTACCTTCAACCATAGCACCTGTGACACCCCCAAATCCGGGTACTTCAATTTCCACATGATTTGGTGTTAACTATTCAAACATCATATATCTATCTACCCATAATCAATGAAAGCATTAATAATTAGAAATAAATTCTTTCCTTAAGGAGTTACATCGAAAGAATACATAAATCCCAGGTCATACTAACCTTAAATCTTAACTGCGGAAAACATAAATAATTAATCATCTTACACACCATTAACATAAGTCTAAAACATAAATTTAGTATCACATAAAACAATAAGTCTTCGTCACTTGTTAATCTTGCCCTTGCCTTTGCTAGTAGAAGGCTCGTCGTACCTTTCGTTCTTAAATGCAATGTTATTATTACGCAACAGTGAGCATGATCGCCCACAAGTATAAAAATGAAATTACAATATATAATAACATGTGAGTGAATCAAGGACTTCTGAAATAAAATTCAACCTTTGAATCAAGAATGAATAACAAGAATTCAAAAGATTTATGAGGGTCTTAAGACCTTGAACTATGTCCTAGGTTATCAAGGGTTATACTTGAAACCTTTAACAATCATAAGACTATGGACTCTTCTACTCGTACTTAGGGGGATCAACCCTTAGTATCATACTGTACACAATATCTTAACGCTAACACATAAGTAATCCCTATACAGGGTTGTTCATTTGAGTTTGACATTAGAGTCCGCACCAAAGGAAGTTTGGTTTGGATAAATCAATAAGAGTTCTGAAATTTAGAACGTTCATCAACTATGGACTAGTCGAATCAAATAAGGTTCACTAGTCTAATATGGTTCAACAATAAATGATATTTAAATTGAATAATAATCTCAAGAGGTATACAATAGAACAAGTATTGTATAACAGAATCATACTTTGAAAAGATAAATAATCTTCAATATAACAATTTGAACTTGATTTAATAATAACGAGAATTTACTCTTGTGTAATTTATAAACTTGAATAATGATAACAAGTAGGGTTAGGAAACTTGCCTCGTGCGTAGGCTAAACGATTACTACTTCCGTTCACCACAAATCCTACACACATACCATATGTATTCACGACATTCATTAGTTACATTTTCACTTAATTATTTAATATAAACTCCACTTTATTTAACAAATCATTACCTTCTAATTTAATTACTTAATTAAATTAGAATATTTTCATTCTCTTACTATTATTACACTTTCGAATAAATTATTTCATAATAATTTCCATCGAATATTTATTTTATTCCATAAATATTTCAACTAAAATATTTATTTTATTTGATAAATATTTTAATAATAATTTCCATCGAATATTTATTTTCTTCCATAAATATCTCAATTAAAATATTTACTTTATTTTATAAATATTTTAATAATAATTTTCATCGAATATTTATTTTATTCCATAAATATCTTAATTAAAATATTTAATTTATTTTATAAATAATTTAATAAAAATTTCATCGAATATTTTTTTTTTTTTTGCCTGCCTTGTAAAGGTGGTAATTTAGTTTGGTAACTCACGGGCCAAGGGTTACCTGCATTCGATTCATTGTTTTACATGCGTTCGCGAACATAACAATGTCAAATTAGGCAAAAAAATCTCTCACAAGTAAAATTATACGTTCTGTGAAGAACACAGAATATGGTCATAACTTCCAATTAGTTTATTTTTTACACGAAATTAGACATGCCCAAACACTGTAATACATATATGATCACTACTTAACCCTTCTAGCATGATTTTAACATGTTAAAACACATAATTTGCAGAATCAACACATATAATTTATTGTTCTTGGTGTTTTTGAAAGTTTTGAATACAGAACATGAAAATCAACACTACGGATTCGTTATAACACCGAATCCGTTCATTTGAAGTTTGGTCTCTTCGTTTTAATATGCATAATTATATACAGGTATAAAATTTATGACACAATATATGTTTGACATATTAAATTTGCGAGTAAGGGCTATATGGCCACATTTCTACTCTGTAATTTTGCAGCAACAATATACGACATATATTTTATGAAACGAATGTTATGGTTCATACAACATAGTAAAAACATACTACGTTAATCATATTAACACATATATGTGCAAATTTATAATACAACTTATGATTATCGTGTTAAATTTGGTATGTAAGGCCATATACCCATATTTCATACTCTGTAATTTTGAAGCAACAATATACGGCATATTTTACGAAACTGATGATATGGAAATCTACAATATATAGTAAAAACATGTTATGCTAACATATTATCACATATATATCCACATAATCAATACAATTTCCAATTACAGAGATTTTAACCGAACTTGAAAGCCATTTTCATGAAAACTTTTAAATGACGTGAATAAAACAAATTGGGTTGAAGAGATTACCCAAAGCGTAGATGAGTAGAGATGAAACCATTATCAATTAATTCTTCAATCACAAAACTCACAAATTCCCTCAACAATTTCTCAATCTCTCTTTGTGATTTGCTTTGCCAGACTTTGAAAATAGAAGACTTAATAAAAATAAAAGAAGACGTATTAATTTTATAAAAGAACTGAGCGCAGAGTGGTGGTCAGTTAACCCATCATGGGTTAACTGCTACTAACTTCCCTTAGGGCCTCGTTTGGCTGGCAATAATAGACTCCAAAACCATTTAATTTAATGATTCTCCTATACTATAGTTTAAAACATGTCACACCCAAATTACACAATAAAATAAAATATCTTATTTACTTTAATTTAAATAAACTATAATAATTTCTCATAAATTCCCATAGTCAAAAAATTAAATTTCTCATTTATTAAATAGGTCAAATTATTTAATATCTAATTAATTATTAAATTAATTAAAATAACATTATGCTTATTAAATATTTCATTTAATTCAATAAGCTCACATAAATACATAATCTGAGTAATAAAATTCTCTACATTAATTTATTAACTATAACACATATAATAAAAATAATTTACCACACTTGCATCAATTAATTATTAAATCTAATAATTAAACCATCAAAAATATTTATTTAATTCAATAAATATTAAAATTAAATTACAAAATCTCGTTTGTCACATCTTTCCTCAATTAAAAGGATTTTGTGTGATGCCCCCAAAATTAGGTATACATCACCCATCATGGGTCGTCAGATACATGGTACAAAATTCAAATACAACTTACTAATACAACTGTCGTGTACAATACGACAAAACATAACTGTGAGTTTGAATACAATTATTGTCTACTAGAGAATATACAAACTCAAATGGAGTTCTCATTACAATTATTAACACACTATTTCACAGAATAGTGAGACTACTAATGCTATCCTTCCGGACCGCTCACTCCGCTCCCGACTAGTTCTGCTATGTTCTCATTTCACAAGAGAACAATGAAAGAAAGGGTGAGCTCAACTAGCCCAGTAAGAAATATTATGACTACGATAATGCAGAATAAATTATCGTTAGCCTTCAACAGTGTTAAACTGATAAAATATAACAAAATCAAGTTTAACTGTAGCGGAACAAGCAATCCATTAAAAGAGTCAAGTAGAGAATAAAATCTATTATCTTTTATGATTTAAAAGGTTTTTCATGACTTTTATCGCTGGGACTCAGCTTAATAAATAATCCACATCGTCGAATCACCCATACACTACGGCTAAGGATATTCTTTAGTATCACGACCACAAATTATCCATGCACTACATCCAAGGACATTCGTGTATTTATTAATTGTCATGATCATGCCAACAACTGTCCATCAATGCACTACGGGCCAATGATAACTTTTACCACATCATTTATAACATTACAGTCATGATTACACCGAATAATCCCTGGTCATAATCATACCAAGTCCATCTATGCACTACAGGCCACAGATGACTTTCAACATAATATAAACATGAGGATGATGACAATGATATAAGAATACAATAAAACAAGTTCAAGAATTAATTTATCCAAGAACTAAAAATTTCCAAATTGTCAACATGATACTGCTTTGTAGAGTAAAATTCAAGAATGATCAGAAGAATATTTCCATGAAAAGATACTGGATGAAGCGCAAATATCAAGGAGATTCTACAAATTTCATGGAGTATAGAAGTCAAAACTTTAACCAACTGAGTATAATAAAGAATGGAATAACAAAAGAAATCACCATGCATGTGGTACTTCAGCATGACAAAAGTTATTCCAATGTAATAATAATGACGAAACAAAGTCAGGCAAAATTTACAATCGGCGGATGTTCCAACAGTATAATAAATACGGAACCAGTCCGTGTAAAACACACCTTTGTGGATGTTCCAACAGATTAATAATAAAGATGGAACCAGGTCCGTGTAAAACACATGTATATGATGTTCCAATGTAATAATAATAAAGATTTAAACCAAGTCCTGTAAAACACACGCATGTGATATTCCAATGTAATAATAGAAGAATGTCACCAAGTATAGGGTAAACCACATTATACAAGTTATTCCAATGAATAATAAGCAATGGAATAACAACAGTTCTCTTCATGAATAAGAAAGAATAACATCCCTTACATTAGTAGTAGATTGAATACTGCAGTAATGTAGTAACAAAATACTCTTCTTTTTTCTCTCTTATTCTCTCTATACTTTCTCTCTCTATAGCTTGAATGAATTCGTGAAAAATAATGAAGCACTAGGCCTCTATTTATAGAAGATTTCTAGCTTAGCACTTGAAATGTGAAAAGCGCAAGTGGCTTGGACGAATCGTGATGTGAAAAGAAAAGTGGTTTGACGCCTGTAATGTGAAACGACAATTGGTTCGACGCCTGTAATATGAAAAGGCAAGTGGTTTGATGTCTGGTAAAGGTAGTTACTATTGACGATGGTAATTACTATTGACAAAGGTAATTACTATTGATGAATGTAATTACTATTGATGATGAAGGTAATTACTATTGACGAAGGTAATTACTATTGACGAAGAGACTCTTAGATGATGACATATGGGCCCTACATAAAATAACCAAACTTACCACAAACGTCTCATAATAGACTCTTTATATACATCAAGGATTGAATAAATATTTCCACAAATCATTTTATTTTTAATCAACACATATTTAATCTTTCAACAATTATTAATCATTTATAACGTGTCATCTCAATTATTGATTTAATAATATAACATATTATACGAGATGATCTTGTGACAATAATTGAATCAATAATATAAGAGATATGATGCAGTAATTATCGTAGCAATAATTGAGTATAGTGAGTGACTTCTCACGTAGCATCAATAATCAATACCGTGTGCTACTATGCAACCACGCCAGACATCTTGTACTTTTACTACCGGTAGTTCAACGGTTTAAACAGTAACACCTCAAAAGTTATTTTTATAAAGTATTTTTGTCGTTTTCTCAATCTGACAATAATTCTGTTGTGGGGTCCACAAATGATTGTGCCGTCATACGAATATTCCCCGAGAAAAATAATATTCCCCGACCAAACGAATATTTTATAACAACTTGCTTACTTTGTAAAATTTATAAATATTACCCATAACTATAACATTATATCAAATTTACTCCATAATGTTCAAAAATAATATTTATAGAAAATTCATCTTTATTTATAAAAGTTGGGGTCTTATAACCTCCCCTTCTTATGAAATTTCATCCTCGAAATTAGGGTACGTACCTGGTATGTCGAAGAGGTAAGGATACCTTGATTTCATTTCAGATTCTAACTCCCAAATCATTTCCTCAACATCGCGGTTTCTCCACAAAACTTTGACTTGAGGTATAACCTTGGAGCGTAGAATATGTTCCTTCTTATCCAAGATTTGAATAGGAACCTCTTCATACGTCAAATCTTCCGCTATTTCGTCCGGTTCTAACTCAATAATGTGGTTCGGGTCTTTCACATATTTACGTAACATGGATATATGAAAAACTTTATGAACACGAGACATACTTGGCGGTAAAACGAGTCTATAGGCCACAGTTCCTACTTGATCGATGATTAAAAATGGGGCGATGAATCGAGGATTGAGTTTTCCTCTCTTTCCAAATCTCGTAACTCCTTTCCATGGAGCAACACGCAACAACACATGATCTCCTATATCGAATTCCACGTCCTTTCGATGAAGATCAGCATAACTCTTTTGTCGATCTTGTGAGGTTTTTATACGTTGTTGGATCGTTTAAATCTTTTTTGTAGTCATACATACCTACTCCAGTCCCAACAACGTTGCTTCACCCACCTCATCCCAGCATACTGGAGAACGACACTTTCTTCTATACAACGCTTCGAATGGAGCCATGCCAATACTTGTTTGATAACTGTTGTTGTAGGAAAACTCCATCAATGGTAAGAACTTGTCCCAACTTCCCTTGAAATCAAGGACAGAGAGTCTTAATAGATCTTCAAGAGTTTGAATAGTCCTCTACGACTATCCGTCCGTCTGAGGATGATATGTCGAGCTAAATCTTAAGTCTGTGACCATAGCTTTTTGCAAACTAACCCAAAATCGTGAAGTGAATCTTGGGTCTCGATCAGAAACTATGGATACCAGCATACCATGCAGTCTTACAATCTCGTTTATGTACATACGAGCAAGACGTTCAAGTGTATAAGTTTCTCGTATCGGTAAGAAATGAGCAGACTTGGTCAATCTATCAACAATGACCCAAATCGCATCTATGCCTTGAGAGACCTTAGGAAGACTGGTAACGAAATCCATGGTAATGTGCTCACACTTCCATTCTGGAATTTCAAGTGGTTGCAATGGACCTTTTGGTACTTGATGCTCTGCTTTAACTCGTTGACAAGTTAGACACCTTGAGATAAACAATGCTATCTCTCTCTTCAAATTGCTCCACCAAAATGTATGACGAATATCATGATACATTTTGGTACTCCCAAGATGGATTACAAACGGTGTGTTGTGCGCCTCCATCATGATTTTATACTTTAAATCAGGGTCTTTAGGAACACAAAGTCTGGAGTTGACTCGAAGTATTCCTTCTTCATTGATTCTTGCTTCCGGCATAGCACCTTCTTGCACTTTCTTCCTCATACGATGTATCGCCTCTAGGTCTCAGAATTTGAGCGACTTTAACTTTATCGATTAAAGTCGGTTCTGCTCGTATATTCGCCATCATCACATGGGTCCCTGGAGTCTTTAACTCTATCTCCATCCTTTGCAAGTCACACAAAATGGGCCTTTGCGTTAACAATATCGCACTCGTACTTGCATATGATCTTCTACTCAATCGTCGGCCTACCACGTAAACTTTTCCAGGATGGTATTGGATGGTATGATCATAATCTTTCAACAGTTCAAGCCAACGTCGTTGTCGCATGTTGAGTTCCTTTTGAGTAATGAAATATTTGAGGCTTTTATGATCCGTAAAGATCTCCACCTTCTTCCCATACAAGTAATGCCTCAAAATCTTTAGTGCGAAGACAATAGCTGCCAACTCTAGATCATGAGTAGGATAATTCCTCTCATATTCTTTGAGTTGTCTTGAGGCATAGGCTATGACTTTTCCATGTTGCATGAGAACACATCCAACCCTTTGCCCGGAGCATCACTGTATTTGACAAATCCCTCCGAGCCAGGTGGTATTGTCAGAAAAGGTGCTGAAATGAGTCTCCTCTTAAGTTCTTGAAAACTCTTCTCATATTCTTTGCTCCAAGCGAACTTTGTACTTTCCGAGTCAGCTGAGTCAATGGAGTAGCGATTCGAGAAAATCCTTCCATGAATCTCCGATAATAACCAGCTAAATCGAGAAAGCTACGTATTTCGGTCACTGATTTAGGTTGCTCCCAGCTTTGAATTGCTTCAATCTTTGCTGGGTCAACAGATATTCCCTGACTTGATAATACGTGCCCAAGGAATGCTACTTCCTCAAGCCAGAATTCGTATTTCTTCAACTTGGCATAAAGCTTGTATTCACGAAGCTTTTGGAGTGTCAGCCTCAAGTGTTGCTCATGATCTTTATAGCTTTTGGAATAAATAAGGATGTCATCAATAAAGACGACCACAAAGTGCTCCAAATATTCCTTGGATACTCAGTTCATCATATCCATGAAGGCAGCAGGAGCATTAGTCAATCCAAAGGACATGACTAGGAATTCATAATGCCCGTACCGAGTTTTGAGAGCCGTCTTTGGAATGTCATCGATTCTAATCTTCAATTAGTGATATCCGAAAAGAAGATCAATCTTTGAAAAGAAATTGGCTCCTTACAACTGTTCAAACAAGTCATCAATACGTGGCAATGGATACCTATTTTTGATGGTGACATGATTCAACTCCCGATAATCAATACAAAGTCGCATACTCCCATCTTTCTTCTTCACGAATAGAATAGGAGCACCCCAAAGAGAAGTACTAGGATGAATAAAGCCAATGTCTAACAATTCCTACAGTTGGGTCTTTAACTCTTGAAGTTCAATAGGAGCCATTCGATATGGGGCTTTGGAAATGGGTTTTGTACCGGGTTCAAGGTTGATACAAAATTTAATTTCACGCTCAGGGGGTAGGCCAGGAAGTTATTCGGGGAATACGTCAGGAAATTTATTAACAATAGAAATATCATTCAAAACTGACGTATTTTTGTTTAAATCTATGACATGAGCTAAGAAAGCTTGACATCCGTTTTTCAATAAACGAATAGCTTTATGGCTTGAGATGACCATGATTGATTTTAATGGTTTGGTCGCTTGAATTCGCATAATAGGTTGATTAAGAATATGAAAGCTGACAACCTTACGGAAACAATCAATTTTTGCATGATGAGTAGTTAACCAATCAATCCCTATAATCACGTCAAATGCAAGTATTTTCAATGAAATAAGATCTACAGGTAATGTGAGGGTACCGATTTGAACCAAACAAGACTTATAAACAGTGGATGTAATGAAGGTTTCTCCCAATGGAGTTTCCACAGAAAAGTCAAAGATTTCGGTAATTACAATTGACGAAGGTAATTACTATTAACAAAGAGACTCTTAGATGATGACATATGGCCCCCCCATAAAATAACCAAACTTACCACAAACGTCTCATAATAGACTCTTTATATACATCAAGGGTTGAATAAATATTTCCACAAATTATTTTTTTTTTAATCAACACATATTTAATCTTTCAACAATTATTAATCATTTATAACTTGTCGTCTCAATTATTGATTTAATAATATAACATATTATGCAGATGATACTGTGACAATAATTGAATCAATAATATAAGAGATATGATGCAGTAATTACTATAGCAATAATTGAGTATAGCTGAGTGACTTCTCACGTAAGCATCAATAATCAATACCGTGTGTTACTATGCAACCATGCATATTACTGTACTTTTACTACCGGGTAGTTCAACAGTTTTAACGGTAACACCTCCGCCATTATTTTCATAAAGTATTTTTTTCGTTTTCTCAATCCGACAATAATTCTGTTGTGGGGTCCACCAATGATTGTGCCGTCGTACGAATATTCCTTGACAAAAAGAATATTTCCCGACCAAACGAATATTTTATAACAACTTGCTTACTTTGCAAAATTTATAAATATTACCCACAACTATAACATTATATCAAATTTACTCCATAATATTCAAAAATAATATTTATAGAAAATTCATCTTTATTTATAAAAGTTGGGGTCTTATATTTTGTCCCCAAAATCACGACTCAATAAATTCGACCCGTTACATTCTCCCCCCCCCCCTACAATGATTTTGTCCCTAGAATAGCTTACACATAATTTTAGTAAATAAATGAGGGTAATTCTTTATCATATTCTCTTCGAGTTCCCTCGTAGCTTCTTCAGTGTTGTGGTTCCTCCAAATTACCTTAACATAATGTTTTACTATATTTATGAGAACTTGTTCTTTTCTGTTGACAATTTGAATATGAATTTCTTCGTAAGATAAGTCTTTTTCAAAATGTAGCGATTCGTATTCAATTACATGCTTGTAATCGGGTTTGTATGGTCATAATACAGAAACATGGAAGACGTTGTAGACATTCTTGAGTGTTGGAGGTAAGGCTGCCTCATATGCAACTTCTCCGATCCTTCGCAGTACTTCAAAAAGACCAATAAATCTTTGGCTTAATTTTCCTTTCTTTCTGAACTTGATCTTCCCCTTCCAGGGAGAGACCTTCAAGAACACATAACTACCCAATTCAAACTAAACATTTTTACCATGTGAATCGGTGTATTTCTTCTGTCTATCTTGAGCTACTACCAGTCTTGTTCGGATCACTTTGACTATTTCTATTGTCTGTTGTACTAATTCTAGGCCTAATAATTGTCTCTCGCCAACTTCATCCCAGTATAGCGGAGTTCTGTACTTTCTGTCGTATAACGCTTCATAAGGCGGCATGCCAATACTAGCGTGGTAACTGTTGTTGTAGATGAACTCTTACAAGCGGTAGGTGATCATCCCAATTTCCCTTAAAGTCCATCACACAGGCTCTTAGCATATCTTCTAATGTCTGAATCGTTCTTTCGCTCTGTCCATCTGCCTGAGGGTGATATGTTGTACTCATTCGCAATTGCGTACCCATGCATTCTTGTAGACGCGTTTCGTAAGTTCGATGTAAAGCGTGGATCTCTATCGGAAACAATTGACACCGGAACTCCGTGCCTCAAAATAATCTCTTTCACATATAACCTTGACAACTGATCTAAGTTGAATCTAATTTTGATCGGAAAGAAGTGTGTGGATTTCGTCAGTCGGTCAACGATAAACCATACTACGTCATAGACTTTCTGAGTTATCGGAAGGCCAACCACGCAGTCCATTGTAATATGTTCCCATTTCCATTCTGGAATCTCTAAAGGTTATAGTAACCCACTTGGCCTCTGATGTTTTGCTTTCACTTTCTGACATGTCAGACACTTGGCAACACACTCTGCAACATCTCGTTTTAAATTTGGCGACCAAAAATATTGTCGAAGATCTTGGTACATCTTGGTACTACCAAGGTGAATCGAATATCGAGAACTATGAGCCTCGCTCAAAATGTTTTCCTTAATCTCTGTTACTGGCGGTACCCAAATTCTACTTTCAAATCTCAGTATTCCTTCCTTATCCATCTTAAATCTTGGTTCGGTTCCTTCGGATATCTTCTTTTTCACCTTTTTACATTCTTCATCCTGAAGTTGACCCTCCTTAACTTTATCTAGTAGTGTTGTACCAAATTGCATCTGAAATAGCTTCTCATCAATTTTCATAGGATACTTCACTTCCAATTCCAGTTTCTCCATTTCTGTAATTAGCTCCTCCTGAGCAATCAACAACATCAATTTCTCCTGACCCTTTTTACTTAAGGCGTCGGCAACCACATTTGCCTTACCCGGATGGTATAAAATCTCACAATCATAGTCCTTAATTAACTACAACCATCTTCTTTGGCGCATAATCAAGTCCTTCTGTGTAAAAATATATTTTAGACTCTTGTGATCTGTATATATTTCACACTTCTCCCCATAGAGATAGTGCCTCCATATTTTTAAAGCAAAAACCACCGCAGCTAACTCCAAGTCGTGGGTCGGATATCCGTTCTCATAATCCTTCAATTGTCGTGATGCATACGCAATGACTCTACCGTTTTGCATAAGCACACAGCCAAGTCCTTTATACAACATGTACATCACTATAAACAACAAAATTTCTTGTATCATCCGGAAGAGACAACACATGTGTTGTACACAACCTCTTCTTCAATTCTTGAAAGCTTTCCTCACACTTCTCCATCCAAAAAAATTTCACAGATTTTCGAGTAAAATTCATTAATGGAGTTGCGATCTTGGAAAAGTCTTGAATGAATCTTCTATAATATCCTGCCAATCGAAGTAACCTTCATACTTTCGATGGGTTCTCGGCTGATCCCAGTTTATTACGGCTTCAACTTTGGATGGTTCTACTGAAATTTCGTCTTTATCAATCACATGTCCAAGAAATTGTACCCGCTCGATCCAAAATTCGCATTTTGAAAATTTGGCATACAACTTCTCCCTTCCTAAAGCTTCTAACGTTAACTTCAAATACTCTTCATGTTCTTCCTTGGTTTTCGAATATACCAAAATGTCATCTATAAATACCACTACGAATTTGTCCAAAAACGGCTTGAACCCTCCATTCATAACCTACAGCTTTGATACCAACCTGTGACACCCCCAAATCCGGGTACTTCAATTTCCACATAATTTGGTGTTAACTATTCAAACATCATATATCTATCTACCCATAATCAATGAAAGCATTAATAATTAGAAATAAATTCTTTCCTTAAGGAGTTACATCGAAAGAATACATAAATCCCAGGTCATACTAACCTTAAATCTTAACTGTGAAAAACATAAATAATTAATCATCTTACACATCATTAACATAAGTCTAAAACATAAATTTAATATCACATAAAATAATAAGTCTTCGTCACTTGTTAATCTTGCCCTTGCCTTTGCTAGTAGAAGGCTCGTCGTACCTTTCGTTCTTAATTGCAATGTTATTATTACGCAAGAGTGAGCATGATCGCCCACAAGTATAAAAATGAAATAACAATATATAATAACATGCGAGTGAATCAAGGACTTTTGAAATAAAATTCAACCTTTGAATCAAGAATGAATAACAAGAATTCAAAAGATTTCTAAGGGTCATAAGACCTTGTACTATGTCCTAGGTTATCAAGGGTTATACTTGAAACCTTTAACAATCATAAGACTATGGACTCTTCTACTCGTACTTAGGGGGATCTGCCCTTAGTACCATACTGTGCACAATATCTTAACGCTAACGCATAAGTAATCCCTATACAGGGTTGTTCATCTCAGTTTGATATTAGAGTTCGCACCAAAGGAAGTTTGGTTTGGATAAATCAATAAGAGTTCTGAAATTTAGAACGTTCATCAACTATGGACTAGTCGAATCAAATAAGGTTCACTAGTCTAATATGGTTCAACATTAAATGATATTTAAATTGAATAACAATCTCAAGAGGTATACAATAGAACAAGTATTGTATAACAGAATCATACTTTGAAAATATAAATAATCTTCAATATAACAATTTGAACTTGATTTAATAATAACGAGAATTTACAAGGTGTAATTTATAAACTTGAATAATGATAACAAGTAGGGTTAGGAAACTTCCCTCGTGCGTAGGCTTAACGATTACTACTTCCATTCACCACAAATCCTACACACATACCATATGTATTCACGACATTCATTAGTTACATTTTCACTTATTTATTTAATATAAACTTCACTTTATTTAACAAATCATTACCCTTCTAATTTAATTACTTAATTAAATTAGAATATTTTCATTCTCTTACTATTATTACACTCGAATAAATCATTTCATAATAATTTTCATCGAATATTTATTTTATTCCATAAATATTTCAACTAAAATATTTATTTTATTTGATAAATATTTTAATAATAATTTCCATCCAATATTTATTTTATTCCATAAATATCTCAATTAAAATATTTACATTATTTTATAAATATTTTAATAATAATTTTCATCGAATATTTATTTTATTCCATAAATATCTCAATTAAAATAATTTAATAATAATTTTCATCGAATAATTTTTTTTTTTTTGCTCGCCGGAACGTGGTTACCCAGACCCAGTTTCTGCAGTTCGCGAACATAACAAGGCCAAATTAGGCCAAAAAATCTTTCACAAGTAAAATTATATGTTTTGTGAAGAACACAGAATGTGGCCATAACTTCCAATTAGTTTATTTTTACACGAAATTGTACATGCCCAAACACTGTAATACATATATGATCACTACTTAACCCTTCTAGCATGATTTTAAATGTTAAAACACATAATTTGCAGAATCAACACATGTAATTTACTGTTCTTGGTGTTTTTGAAAGTTTTGAATACAGAACATGAAAATCAACACTGCGGATTCGTTATAACACCGAATTCGTTCATTTGAAGTTTGGTCACTTCGTTTTAATATGCATAATTATATACAGGTATAAAATTTATGACACAATATATGTTTGACGTATTAAATTTGCGAGTAAGGGCCATATGGCCATATTTCTATACTCTGTAATTTTGCAGCAACAATATACGACATATATTTTATGAAACTGATGTTATGGTTCGTACAACATAGTAAAAACATACTGCGTTAATCATATTAATACATATATATGTAAATTTATAATATAACTTATGATTATCATGTTAAATTTGGTATGTAAGGCCATATGGCCATATTTCATACTCTGTAATTTTGAAGCAACAATATACGGCATATTTTATGAAACTGATGATATGGAAATCTACAATATATACTAAAAACATGTTATGCTAACATATTATCATATATATATCCACATAATCAATACAATTTCCAATTAATAGATTTTAACCGAACTTGAAAGCCATTTTCATGAACACTTTTAAATGACGTGAATAAAACAAATTGGGTTGAAGAGATTACCCAAAGCGTAGATGAGTAGAGATGAAAACCCTTATCAATTAATTCTTCAATCACATAACTCACAAATTCCCTCAACAATTTCTCAATCTCTCTTTGTGATTTGCTTTGCCAGACTTAGAAAATAAAAGACTTAATCAAAATAAAAGAAGACGTATTAATTTTATAAAAGGACTGAACGCAGAGTGGTGGTTAGTTAACCCATCATGGGTTAGTACTAACTTCCCTTAGGGCCTCGTTTGGCTGGCAATAATAGACTCCAAAACTATTTAATTTAATGATTCTCTTATGCTATAGTTTAAAACATGTCACACCCAAATTACACAATAAAATCAAATATCTTATTTACTTTAATTTAAATAAACTATGATAATTTCTCATTAATTCTTATAGTCATAATATTAAATTTCTCATTTATTAAATAGGTCAAATTATTTAATATCTAATTAATTATTAAATTAATTAAAATAACATTATGCTTATTAAATATTTCATTTCATTCAATAAGCTCACATAAATACATAATCTGAGTAATAAAATTCTCCACATTAATTTAATAACTATAACACATATAATTAAATTAATTTACCACACTTGCATCAATTAATTATTAAATCTAATAATTAAATCATCAAAAATATTTATTTAATTCAATAAATATTAAAATTAAATTACAAAATCTCGTTTGTCACATCACCTCACAAGAGAACCTATTAGCTTACCACCGACTTGCTCGGCGCCCCTCACGGAAAGTCTAACTTCCGCACATTTGTCCACCTAAACGACATAACCAGAACTTGTCATAACTATAACGAGTTCTGAACGTCAACTTAGGTACCTCGCCCTTCCCGACGTTCCATCGACAATACCCCATACACAAATCTATCTTAGAAAAATTCTTTGCCCTCTTCAACTTATCAAATAGATCATCGATCTTGGGCCAAGTGTATTTATTCTTAACCTCTAACTTACTCCTCTTACGATAGTCGACACACAAACGTAACAACTCATCCTCTTCCTTAACATCCTTCTATCTCGAGTCATGGTTAGACAATAATAATGTCTGGTGATTTATTACAGTAAAATACTACCTTGGGTTTTCTTAGAAAACCGACTATTCATACTTTTATTGAGTCAATGCCTCACTACCACCTTCTGTTATACTCGCCTTTTCCAGAATGGTCCCATACAAAACACTCTGATACATCGAAATTCTACTATAGAGCTAGGGTTTTAGGCCCTGCTCAAACCTACGAGCCTTCATCTCCTCAGTGTCAAGTTGGTGTGGAACAAACCTTGCCAATTCATTGAATTTTGCAACGTACTGGGTAACTGTCATGTCCCTATGCTTAAGTTATAAGAACTTAATGTCCATCCTCCATTGCATGCTTATAGGGAAATAATTCTCGAATAAAACCTTCTTGAATAGTTCCCACGTTACTACATCTGTTCTTGCCCCACCCTGGTGAGCCTCCCACCAAAAAGTTGGCTTCCCCATTCATCATGGGAGTCGCAAAAGAAGTCTTTTGTGACTCACCTACGTTTTTAATAACCAACGCCTTCTCTATTTCCTTTACCCCTGTCTGGCCCTCTAATGGGTCCGTCGTTCCTTTGAACTCCGGCGAACCTACGCTTTTAAACTCTTTAAAGGTAGTCGTTCACGCTACCCTAGGTTTTGCGGGTACTCTATCCCCGATTTTGTTAAATGCATCCATTAATAAATTAACGAACTCTTGCGTAGGGTTATTTTGACCCCCTTGATTATCATTATGTGATTTCGCGTCCTGATTACGTTATCTTCTTCTTGGCGGCATTTTCTGTTTAAATAAATAAAATTTCATTATTATCTATTTACTTACTTTGTTATTTATTCGCCACATAACAACTCATATCATAACAAAGCATATTAATGAAAACTTCATTACATTCATATGCATCTTCATAGTTAGAAACTATTTACAATTTGCTTTCATAGACAAAAGCTATTACATTTTCTATCCCGCAATTGAACTCCACAAAAGTTGGGGTTTACAAAAGACTACCATTTTTATACAAAAGAGGGTTTAACGTCACTACACACATATTTATAACTCTAGGCTTCTAATAATGCTTAACAACATCCTCTTGCTTCTCATTCGCAAGAGTTGACACAATATCCCGACTAATAGTATGTCGAGTTTGTCCCGACTTAATTGTATAACGAGAAATTTTAAGCTTGAAATCCTTTTGAGCACTCTTATGGATGTAAGACATTTGTGCTATCTTCCGGTCCTTTTCCCCCAGTTCCTTACGAAGCTCTATTACCTCGTTCATATAATCCCTAGCCTTATTTATCATAAGCACCTTCTCATCATGCTCTAACTTAAAATCTGCTTCTGTAGACTCCTTCGCTTCATAAAGAGCACTAATCTCTTCATTTTGATTTTGCACAACTGTACCTAGTTGCACATTCCTGTCAAGCGCTGCCAGATACAATGCTCTCATTGCATCTGGAGATGATGACTTTAGTGTAGGTACCATTGTATTAACCGATGTTACCTCCACTCCTTCCCCCATATCGCTCATCATATTAAGGTATGATGCTATATCCATATCTCCCTCAGAAAAGTACTCCACTGTCTTCGACTCCTTTGTAATCACTATTGGTACCTTCGCCACTGGCATGGGTACATGCTCTACTCTGTTCACCATTTCTTCGCTCACCACGAGTATGTCTCTATACATAAAGCTATCGATTGACATCCTACAATAACACATAACATGTTGAGTACATAACACACAATAGTATAAGCACAAATCACATTTAATTTATATAGGGTTACTTTCCATCTTTTAAATCCTCCAGTACTAAGTTTCCTCAATACCTTATTAACTCATTTGACTTAAGTAAAGCTCAAGTTTACTTCCTTCGAACTTTTCCTTCCTTAACGAGGTTATTTGCCTAAGGTTCTCCCCCCCTTAAGTTTTATAACTTAATGCTTTGATACCAACCTGTGACGCCCCCAAATCCGAGTCTCTTCCAACCCGATATATGGTGCTACACGGTTCTACAGTTCACACAAATATTCAATTGAAACGCCTCAAAAGAACGAATATGTCTTATAAATATTCCAAAACAATACTACCACTCCCCAGGTTCTGTAATACTGTTACATTTATTCTTGTCATAATATCAAATATTATTATTACAAACCTATACTATTACATAGGTAATCTACATGTTCGCCTTAGCCTTCCCTTTATCCTTGTCAGATCCTTCAGTCCGTTTGGTCTTAGCTGCATTCATATGGTTCAAGCAAGAGTGAGCGTAACAAGCTTAACAAGTACAACAATTTCATTTAAACAAATGCTTGAATAACTGGATAATAGTTACGAAGTACTATCAATAACTCAAAATAACATTTCTTTTACTTCAAAACATTTTACAATAACAATATTCAGTAAAACATCAATTCTGGTCCAAGACCATGAGCATTTCATAATTTCTTTGAGAAGGACAACCTGGAACTAAGTCCGTAAGTCCGGCATAGCTTACGAGCACTTCTAGGTGATCAGCCTATAGTACTCTATGTTGATCAACACTACATCCATTAAACGTATGTACGTTTAAGTTGTGGCAACCTCACATGCCCATCGAATAATCGATGAAAAATACATTTGTTTATTCATATTCACATTTACCGTGAATCCGTACCAAATAATTGGCGTAGGATAGCGTTAGCAATTCTATATTGAAATATTTGTATATAAATCAATCTACTCCTCAAGATTAGTCTAGCCGAGGTAAAACTGGCATCAACCCATTAGTAAAACATTCATGCATCTCATAACATGAATCACAGAAAAGCTGGCTAACACGAAGGTTAAACAAGTGTTTAAGAAAAACTTGCTTTCAGGGTCTGCTACAAAAAAATTATTTTTCCTTTGAGTCTTTACGGTTTCTACAAAACATAACCACATAACATACCACATTAGGTCATGAATGAACATACATGGTTCCTAAATAACCTTACCCTTCTTCTCAATCTAACTATGACTTAGATTTGTTATTATTTGTTCCGACTTTCTGTTACATCATTCTTACGTTCATATGCAATTGTGTTACTTCAACCCTAAGTGATCATACTAAAGGTTTAAATATGTCTTAACAATGTTACATTAAGATCCTTAATTAATTATTAATCATTTACAATTCATGCTCCACATATAAACATTCTTCATTGTCTGTAATTTAAGTCCAATATTTGCGCCAAGATTTTTTCTCTACATGCCATGACATGCCCACATGTTAGGGGGCTAAAAGATCGGACTCATTGCGCTGGCACGAGTCCCTTCAAGGGAGTCGTGATGCGCGCAACTCTCCGATGAGGTTATAGCTTCACCCGGCCACACTCGCATTGCAAGCCATGGGACCATTCTCCTTATGTAGCGCCATTGCGAGTCAAGCGACTCTGTGCTTTTATAATTTTGATGATTTTCTTGTAGGTGAGATTCCCGAGCTCATAACTTCTTCGTTATAAGTTCGAATTGGCTCGTTCAAGAGCCTACGGTTCAAAAATTACATACTCTACGTGTTCATGCAAGAATTTTATCTATTTGACTTCGTTCACTAAAAATTCACCTATTAGTCACTTTTTAACGAAAATGATAAACGTTCATGAACATTCAATGCTCGTTTCTTCGTTCTAAGTCGGAATTCGGTCATTCTCGAGTCCAAAACTCTATAATGCCAAATAAGACTTCTCTACATTGAAAATCAATGTTTCCAAGCTCAATATCAAAATCCAACTTCCATTCTTAGAATTTCACGAATTCGACAATTATCGTCCAATCGTGTAAATTTCGGCAAAACTTCGATACTTATTATTTGTTCTTCATTTTAAATGGATTCATTCTGTCATACTAACATCTTAACTTACATACTTCATTAACTTATAAACATGATACGTTATTATTTGTTCTTTGTGAGTTTGTAACATATAAAAGTATAAACTACTTATGATTTCTTTTCTCATGACTTATTTGAAAGTAGTATGCATACAAGCCAATCATGTTTGATGATAGAGCATATACTTTGTAACAATCTTATTCATTTATTAATAAAAAGTATTAATTTATTAAAGGCTTTTAATTATCTACATGATGCTGTTTTATAATATGTGATAAACCCATAGTTTTAAGCAATGCTTTTAGAATAATGATGATGATCATTCTAATGAGATCTAAATTCTTAGAAAGCTTAAAACTAAAATAGTTCCCAATCATTGGATTACTAAATTGGGGATTAGTGAATCCGGATAGATTGGTACATACGTTGCTTGCTCATTGGATGAGGATGATTGATCTCATGATCATTTGTGTGGAGACACTAAAGCAAGTATGTAGGTGCTTATTAGAGAATAAGTTCACTGAACGTGGCTCGCTAAGGAATACCTAATGGAGTTTTATTTGCCTGTCAATAATAGAATTCTGTAGTGATAGTAGTACAAGTAATCCTTGGACTTGAGATCATCATAGTATCTTATGTATGATGAGTTATACTTTGACTTATTCCTTAAGACCCTTAGGGTATATCAAAGGGTATGCTTGGGTATAATAAGTTATACATGGAGATAATGTATGATCAATAAAGAATCTACCACTTCTAATAAAAGAAGAGAATGTCCTATGTGATTCGATAAATGACAACCCAAAGAGTCCTTGGCGGCGGCGAATGAAATTAGAAAGGAGTTTCTAATTTGCATTATTTGGAGTTGTGCATTTAAGAATCGAATACATATAATTAAATAAAATAAGACTTGACAAGAATTCCATGTCTTATATTTAATTGGAACATTGTATGGTGGAAGGATTGAATTGTACGGTAACTATTTACTCAAAGGTTCTTTTATGATTAATGTTGAAATCTATATTATCTGGAAAGTCGCTGATCGCTAGGAGAGCTTTATCCTATTGTAGAATAAATATTATTTATTTAAATAAATTATTTATTTAATTTATTTATTTAAATAAGATTAGAATTGTTCTAATTGATTTATTCACAACCTGCTTAATATGGAGAACCTAAAGGGTCACACCATAAAAGGAAGAATAATTATTTAAGAAGTTAATGGCATAATCGTAATAATATATAGTTAAGTATATTTAATTTAATCTATGGTGATAGAATAAATTAAATAGCTTAATATTTATTATTTAATATTTTAGAAATATTAAATATAAATTAATAAGAGGAGTCTTATTAATATTATTACAATTATTATTATTTTAATTTCTAAAAGAGTTTAGGAATTAATTTAATATAAGTACTCTCATTTATTCCTAATTGGATTAGGAAGGAAAATTAGTTAAAGGAGTTTAATTAATTATCCCTAATAAGATTAGGGGAGCTTAATTAATTAAAAGAATTAATTAATTAAAACCCAATTCCTTAATTGTTAAGGTGGGTTGCCCACATCTATAAATAAGAGGAGTCTTATTATGGGTGGTATGGGTTGTTGACTTTAACAAAGTACGTAATAATTCCAAGTTGTTGGGAGTATGCCTTTTCTATAGAGATAGAAAACTAGGGTTAGCCATAACACCCATCTTCTTGAATTTTATTCTTCCTTGGTGGATCACCTCTAGAGGCCAAACATTTGGGTGGCTAACGTTGATCAAAGGAAGGAACCAAACCCGGTGGATTCAAGATTGAACGCGAAAGGATTTGGAGGTGAACTTGTACCTGAGGAAGCTCGATCTTCAAGGGTATGATTTATACTTTATCTTTTCGTTTAATTAATAATTATGCATAAAGGGTGATCCGGGTTTATGGTTTGTAAATTTTTTTTAAACTCTGATTTTATCACGCTTCCGCACTTTTATGCAATTTGATTGCATTATGAATATTACAAACCTAACAGTGGCATCAGAGCCAAACCTTTATGCGAATTATTAATTGTTTTAATTTGATATGTATATTGATATGTGTTTAGAACAATTTAATTGGGCATATTATTGTTATATAAGATCTGTTAAAAAAAATAAAAATAAAAATAAAAAATAAATACGGACCGAATGTAAACATGAATTCCGTGCACATGCATAACTCATGAAGTCAAATGAAACATGAATATCGAAATTTTTTTTTTACCGAAAGAAGAGTACATTACTTGCACCGTCAAGTGTATCATGTTGTCTCATGTGATTCATATGAGCCATGCAAACAAAAAAAGTTAACGAGATAGCAAAAAGCAAGTCACGTTTTTTTTTGATGAAAAGTTAAGGAAGCTTACGGATATTAATATATATATATATATATATATAAATCTGTAATATATATATATATATATATATATAATAGTTATATATATATATATATTCTTTGTTATTATATATATATATATAATAGTTATATAAATATTCGATAATATTAGGTATTATATATATATATATATATATCTTTAATTATTTTATAATTAAAATAAAAGTTATTTTAATTTTAAAATAAAAGGTTTATTTTAATCTTAAAATAAAAGATTTATTTTAATTTTAAAATTAGAATTTCATGCTAACTAATTAGAGTTGGAATTGGATTCCATGATAACTAATTGGAGTTGAAATTGGATTTATTTTTCCTAAAATAAAGGAGTTTATTTGTGAATAGGAAGTAAATCCATCTTTCCTTAAATAAAGGAGTTTGTTTAGATATGAAATAAGATTTCATATTATTCAAAATAAAAGAGTTTATTTGTGAATAGGAAAGAGAATCCGTATTTCGTTAAATAAAGGAGTTTATTTAGATATGAAATTAGATTTCATATTATTCAAAATAAAGGAGTTTATTTATGAATAGGAAAGAATATCCGTGTTTCCTTTAATATTTTTTTTATATATATATAATTGGATTCTATAATTAATTAAAATAAAAGAGTTTATTTTAATTAAAGATTTTTTTTATTACATGGAATTGGATTCCATAATTAATTAAAATAAAGGAGTTTATTTTGATTAAAATTTTGATTAAAATAAAATAGTTTATTTTATTCAAAAATTAGATAAATTAAAATAAAATAGTTTTATTTTGATTTAAATTTGGATTAAAATAAAGGAGTTTATTTTGATTCAAAAATAGATTTTATACTAACTAAATTTGCCCATTAAATGATATCAATATATATATTAAATGTTTATTATTCATGAGATGAATGTTATTTATTGATGCATAAGGTGATGTGTATGATAATAAATGGGATTGACTATGGACTATTGACCAATGTGATTGGATTTTATTTTAGTTGGATGCATGAATGTATGGGTTTTATTAAATGGGGTCTCACAGACCTCGCCTTCTCTAATTTTTCTTAATGTAAATTCTATCTCTCTCCTATGTACTTCCCTCGATCACGATCAAGGTTTCTATTTATTTTAAATAGTTTTGTAATAGGAATAGTTAGAATTAATTTTGAAAAATTGGAGATCAAGGAGCAAGGAGCATTTGAAGACCCGTTTGTAATGGAGCCCGGGTTTAAATGTAATAGTTATATTTAAATATTATTTCTTGCACCCCTAGGGTTTGACCTTTTGGTTCACTTGGTGGCTCTAGTGAACCAAAACTAGAATAAAAGTCCATAATCAATCCGGTAGAATATAGTATTCTATATGTGCATGCTTATACTATATATATTATATATTATGCAAACATGCTTCAGATGTTCATTAATATACGACGTATTTTATATATATATATATAATGCGCTAAAACAAGATGAGACAAATTAATAACAAACCCCTCAATTTTTATTAAGTCCTAAGCGTTCAAAGATATTTGGAATATCGAGCGTCGCTTTCTAGCATGATAAAATTAATAGAGTATTAAATATTTAATATGAGTTTGTTGTGTCACCACAAGGCAAGTATTAAGTATTTAAGATGTTAATTTATCACATTTGATGCTTATAAAGAAAATTGAACAATATTGTTTTGTTGTGTCACCACAAGGATGATATTTTTCTTTTTTGAATATATGGAGTGCTAGGTCGGACTTAACTTGGATAATTTTGATTCGGATGTGCCACCACTTGATCAAAATAATCTAAGAGGCAAAAGACAAGGAGTTGCATAGTTGATGTAATTGACAAAAGTTGTCTACCTATTTATTTATATATAGTTTGTTGTGTCACCACAAGGCTATATACATTTGAAATGGGATCCTTATTCTCACTAGCAAATCTTTAATTAGATTTTGCCGAACTATATAAGTGAGGGTAATATAGTTTGAAGAAAATAGTGGGAGATACCAATTTAAAACAAGGCCTAATTTATTTTGGTAATTAATAAAAGAATGTATGTTAAAATGTTGTTAATTACAAATTCATTTACGTAATTTTACAATGTCTAAAAATTACTATCATCACGAAGCATATTAAATGCTAAATTAATCGGAATCAATTAAACGGATTGGTTAAGGAATTTGAGAATAGTTCTCATAGTGAAAAGCTATCTTATGTCCTTAATACGCCTATCCTCAAGAATGGTTGCGCATAATGCCTCCGAGGAAGACATTGCTACTTTTAGAAAGTGGCAAGATGATGCAGTGATTGGCTTTAATGCATCATGCTCGCATCCATGAGTAACGAGCTTCAAATCACAAGATGAAACTATGGATGCTCCTACTATACTCCCCGCACATCAAGTAGTTGATGGTGAGGAAAGTAGGACCGATAGATATCGAGATATCTAAGGAGCTCTTCCGATCTAGAATGGCCAATGGCACTATAAGACGCATAAACAGCTTCTTAACATAATCAATTTGATTGATCAATTAGGACAACCGATTTTGTCATGGATGGAGAGTTGAGCCAAGATTTGATCTTGCACTCACTCCCTGGACTCCTTTCACAATTGTTGTGAATTTTCATATGAACAAGCTAGATATCGACTTTGGCGATTTGCTTAACATGTTGAAAAATGTTGAGAGTCACTTTCCAACCAAGAAAGACCAAGTCTTACCGGTAGGGGCCAAAGGATCTTCCTCGAAATAAAGAACGATTCAAAGAAGGTAAAAGAAAGGCAAAAACAAAGGATAATAAGAACAAAACGATATGGATAGCAAAGAAGTTTGCTTCCACCGCTATAAGCCCGACATTTGAAAGAAACTCTGCAGAAGCATCTTGCAGAGGCTAACCAAAGAAGCTTAGTGAAGTTTCTGCCATAATACGCTTTTTGTTCATGATTAAAATAAATTTTCTTTAAGTCAAGGTTCTAATTGGATATTGGATATCGACTTTGGTTATCATAAATATAGATTTATGAAGGGACCAAGCAGAAGTAGAAAGCTAAACAAATATAAGTAATCCTATGTGTGGAAAATGAAGCAAAGGTTGCTGCATTAGCTATAGAAACTTATAGTTTAGCACTGCTTACGGGCAAATCTATTAAGTCAATAAGTTGTTATTGTATTCCAGTTCTTGTTAAAAAAATATTATTTCCATTTTATTGTTGGACAATGAAATCTTTGGTATTATAATTAAGAACAATTGTTGTTTTATTTATAATAATAATGTTTTGTATAGAATGAATATTACTTAATAAATTTAGTATACTTGACTTACATAAAAATTATTTTGTAAATTGAACAAACTAGTATAAGAAAAGGAGATGATCATTCAAAGAGTTGAATGTGTGCATTTGCTAAAATACAAGTATGAATTATTTGAAAGGTTCAAAGAATTCAGAAGTGAAACAAATTGGCAATGTATTAAGATTCATTGATTAGATCAAGGAATAAATACTTATGCAATAAGTTTCTAGATCATCTCAAATGGTTTTCTCATAATGGACACATCCTGATACGCAATAATTGATTGATGTATCTGAAAGGATAAATCATACCTTGTTGGACATGGTACGGTCCATAATGATTTTACCGACATTCCAGTATCCTTCTAGGATCATGTCCTAGAAATGGCTGCATATCTACGAAAATGGTAACCTCAAAATTCGGCCCAAAGACTCCATAAAAGTTATGGACAGGGAGGATTCCTAATCTTAAGTATGTTAAGATAAGGGGTTGTCCAACTTATGTGAAAAGGTTTCAAAGGATAAGCTTGGGACAAGATTTTATAAGTGTCGATTTGTGGGACATCCTAAAGTAAGTTTAGGGTATATGTTCTATAATTCTACTAAGCAAAAGGTGTTTGTTACGAAACACGCTGCCTTCTAAGATAAAGGCGTTTATCATTGAAGGGGCTAGTGGGAGGATAATAGATCTTAAAAAGTTCAAGAACCACAAAACACTATAAGTCAAATAAGAGGAACTCAGAGATAGACCTATTGTACCACAACCAATCGTAAAATCGAATAGTACCAAAGATACCTAGGAGGTATGGATTCATCATGGATGATGATGATGAGGTACACATCATAGAAGATGATGATCCAGAGTTACATTCGATGAGGTAAGACTTCTAGTGTGTACAAAAGGGTCAGTGGGAGCGTCGTGACATTCCTAATATTATATGTTGATATACTACGGATAAGGAATGATATACTAATGCTACAATCAGTAATGATAAAGTTGTCTAAACATTCCTCCATGAATGGTTTGGGAAGAGTATCTTAATTGGGGATAAAATCTATATAGATAGATTTAAGAGGATGCTCGACTTAACCCAAGGAACGATATTTCATTTGATGCTAAAGTCGTTTAGTATGGCAAACTCCAAGAGATGTCTCATGTCGATAAGCTATGGAGTGTATCTCTCTTAATAGTCCCCACAGACTCCAAAAGAGAGATCACATGAGTAACTATCATGTATGCAATGAAATATACGAGACTTGATGTTGATCACCATATTCGAAAAAGTTCACTTTGAGTCGCTGAAAAACATCTTAAAGTTCTTAACCGGCACTAAGGATGTGAGCATACATGGTGGGTCTAAATTAAAACCAGAGGGCTTAACAGACTCAAGTTTTTCAGACGATGACTAAGATGACGAAAAATCCACTTTAAGGTAAAGCGTTATCTTGAACAATGGTGCGATGAATTGAAAGGTTCCAAACAAAGAAAGAGTTGTTGGTTTAGCGATAAAGACAAAGTATATAGCTATAAATGAAGTCGCAAGTTGATTGTTTGGATTAAAAGTTCATTACGTAACTAGGAAAAGTTCCAAGTCTCATCTTGGATCTAAACATGTGTTGTGGCACTTTCATTTGATTGTTAGAATCATTGAAAGATGGGAAATCACTATAGAGATAGTGGACTCTCATGAACAACATTACATATCCATTAACTAAAGCTTATCCAACAAGCGGGGATAATCGTCACTTAGAGAAGAAGAGTATGAGTTACCATGACGATTGGCTTTAGTGCAAGTGGGAGATTGAAAGTAGTATGCATACAAGCCAATCATGTTTTGATGATAAAGCATATACTTTGTAACAATCTTATTCATTTATTAATAAAAAGTATTAATTTATTAAAGGCTTTTAATTATCTACATGATGCTGTTTTATAATATGTGATAAACCCATAGTTTTAAGCAATGCTTTTAGAATAATGATGATGATCATTCTAATGAGATCTAAATTCTTAGAAAGCTTAAAACTAAAATAGTTCCCAATCATTGGATTACTAAATTGGGGATTAGTGAATCCGGATAGATTGGTACATACGTTGCTTGCTCATTGGATGAGGATGATTGATCTCATGATCATTTGTGTGGAGACACTAAAGCATGTATGTAGGTGCTTATTAGAGAATAAGTTCACTTTGACGTGGCTCGCTAAGGAATACCTAATGGAGTTTTATTTGCACGTCAATAGGAATTCCCTGTAGTGATAGTAGTACAAGTAATCCTTGGACTTGAGATCATCATAGTATCTTATGTATGATGAGTTATACTTTGACTTATTCCTTAAGACCCTTAGGGTATATCAAAGGGTATGCTTGGGTATAATAAGTTATACATGGAGATAATGTATGATCAATAAAGAATCTACCACTTCTAATAAAGAAGAGAATGTCCTATGTGATTCGATAAATGACAACCCAAAGAGTCCTCCTTGGCGGGAAGAATGAAATTAGAAAGGAGTTTCTAATTTACATTATTTGGAGTTGTGCATTTAAGAATCGAAATACATATAATTAAATAAAATAAGACTTGACAAAGAATTCCATGTCTTTATATTTAATTGGGACATCAGATGGTGGAATGATTGAATTGTCACGGTAACTATTTACTCAAAGGTTCTTTTATGATTAATGTTGAAATCTATATTATCTGGAAAGTCGTTGATCGCTAGGGAGGCTTATCCCTATTGTAGAATAAATATTATTTATTTAAATAAATTATTTATTTAATTTATTTATTTAAATAAGATTAGAATTGTTCTAATTGATTTATTCACAACCGGTTTAATATGGAGAACCTAAAGGGTCACACCATAAAAGGAAGAATAATTATTTAAGAAGTTAATGGCATAATCGTAATAATATATTAAGTATATTTAATTTAATCTATAGTGATAGAATAAATTAAATAGCTTAATATTTATTATTTAATATTTTAGAAATATTAAATATAAATTAATAAGAGGAGTCTTATTAATATTATTATAATTATTATTATTTTAATTTCTAAAAGAGTTTAGGAATTAATTTAATATAAGTACTCTCATTTATTCCTAATTGGATTAGGAAAGAAAATTAGTTAAAGGAGTTTAATTAATTATCCCTAATAAGATTAGGGAGCTTAATTAATTAAAAGAATTAATTAATTAAAACCCAATTCCTTAATTGTTAAGGTGGGTTGCCCACATCTATAAATAAGAGGAGTCTTATTATGGGTGGTATGGGTTGTTGACTTTAACAAAAGTACGTAATAATTCCAAGTTGTTGGGAGTATGCCTTTTCTATAGAGATAGAAAACTAGGGTTAGCCATAACACCCATCTTCTTGAATTTTATTCTTCCTTGGTGGATCACCTCTAGAGGCCAAACATTTGGGTGGCTAACGTTGATCAAAGGAAGGAACCAAACCCGGTGGATTCAAGATTGAACGCGAAAGGATTTGGAGGTGAACTTGTACCTGAGGAAGCTCGATCTTCAAGGGTATGATTTATACTTTATCTTTTCGTTTAATTAATAATTATGCATAAAGGATGATCCGGGTATATGGTTTGTAAATTTTTTTTTAAACTCTGATTTTATCACGCTTCCGCACTTTTATGCAATTTGATTGCGTTATGAATATTACAAACCTAACATTATTATGGTTCAAGACTTCTAACCATCATCCTTGCTTCTTTTTATCATACCAATTTCATTAATGTAAAACATGTTACAAGTTCCTACAAATTCTTCCTTGGTTTATAACTTCATTTATTATTTATCTTACAACATGAATTAATTACGGCTTATTTAAGACTTAAGCCCTTTGATTCATCATTCCTACTCCTTTTTAGCATACATGTTCTACTACTACTCACTTCTCTAACAATGGAAGACAAAGAGAATCATGGTTTAAGATTGCTTAGCCTTGATGTTCTCTTGCTAATCCTTCTTCTTGTTTCTTGAACTATGAACTCTATCTTTTTCTATCTTTTTCTCTCAAGAAAATAAGCACTTATAATGTTTGGATGAAATGAAAACAACCAACAAATGAAATTCTAAGCTTGCTATTTATAGGACTTGATAAGTTAGGGTATAATGGTCAAAAAGCCATCCACCTACTTACTATTCCAAGATTAACCATCAAGTAAACTTGCTTCTCACTTTAATTACTTGGCCGTCACAACACTTAGCCCTTAAGTTACTTTACTTGGCCACCACAACACTTAGCCATTAAGTTACTTTACTTGCTCACCACTTTGGGTCATCCATGGGTTGCCCCATGGGTTTAAACCATCCTATAACCCATAGGTTCTTACTTTGGGCCTTTAGCTTAATTAATCTTAACTTATTCATTGGGCTTTCAATTAAACAAATACTTGGGCTTGTTCATTAATTTACATTAGACTTAACCATTCGTACATTTGGGCCTTATCACACTTCCAATTGGACAATACAATTTCCTACACAATTCTACAAGTCCATTACACATGGCTTAAAGCCTTATAACGTATACTATACGTACAATTCTCATATTCTAACTCGTACACTTGTTCAACAAATACGACATACCATCATTCATACATACTCGTATAATACCTCGTATCGTACTCGTATTCATTAACTCGTACAATACCTACGTGTTATACGATCATCGCTTAATTCATTATACACATTTAAATTCCTTCTCGGAAATCACTTTCCCTAACCATTAGATTTTAAGTCCGCATGCGAAAAACTGTGTTTGCCATAACTGAAATATTATTGAATATTCCATCTCACCTTGATATTCTATCGTTACGTATTTTTCGGAAGTTCAAAAATAATTCCCGAGTAGAAATGCATGAATAGTGTTTTTTGGAAACTTTCTCGGAAAGCTTTTATTTTCGTCTTGGAAATTCAAACACTTTAATTCTACCACGTAGCCAAAATACTACGACATTCCGACATATCTAGGTCATAGAACGACCTTCAAATAGCTTACTCCCATAAATTATCAATTAAATTCATTTAATCCACATAATCAAATAAAAATTTAATCCTCCTAAAATCTGATTTTTCTGGGGCGTTACATTCTCAGTTCTCATTTGAAAACCACACCAATATAGCTTGGTAAAACATTGACAATACTTTGATAGATTATAAGAAATCCAACATATCGTAAGTCTAGCTAAAAGAATTGGGTTTGACTTCATCATATATCAATTCATGCGTAAGAATACATGAATCACAAATCTTGTTCAGATTGAACGGAAACAAGGGTTATAACACTTGCCTTCAACGTCTGCTACGGTTATTACACGTGAACTTTAAGTCTTTAAGGTCTCTACAGTAGATGATCACACAACACAACACATTAGGTCATGAATAGCATACATGGTTCCTAACCAATCTTACCCTTCTTCTCAATCTAATTATGTAATAGATTGTTTTTTATTGGTTCCGGCTTACCGTTATAGTCTACATCATCATTTCATTCATGTTCGATTGACTATCTTCAACCTTTAGTTATTGTACTTAAGGTTTTAACAATGCCTTACAATGTTATAATTAAGCTTTAGTTCATTATTAATCAATTATCATTCATGCTCTACTTACAAACATTCTTTACTGTCAAAACCCTAAGGCTTGCGCTGCGGCGTCTCTGTGCAACGTTGCGGCGTGAGTTAGCGGTGTGCATGTCCCGGACTAGGCACTGCGGTGCGAGTCCTAGTTTTATATGTCGCGCTGCGGTGCCAACTAACAGTGCACTATGGTTCGGCCTCGCGCCGCAGCGTGGACTCTGTGCCTCAGAAAAATTTGACAGACTTTTTCTTATGTGAGATTCCCGGACTCATAACTTCTTCGTTATAAGTCCGAATTGGCTCGTTCAAAAGCCGTTAGCTCACAAATTACATACTATATATGTTCATGCAAGAATTTTACATTTTCGACATTGTTAACTAAAATTCACCTATTGGTTCATTTTTAACGAAAACGATAAACGTTTGTGAATGTTTAACGCTTGTTTCTTCGTTCTAAGTCAGAATTTGGCCATTTTTGAGTCTACAACTCTATAATGCCAAATAAGACTTGTTCCCATTGAAAACCAACATTTCTGAGCTCAATATCAAAATCTGACTTCCATTACGAGAATTTTACGAATTTGACGATTATCATCCAGTCATGTGAATTTCGGCATAACTTCGTTACTTATGATTTGTTCTTCGTTCCAAATGTATTTAATGCATCAAATTTATATCTCAAGCGAATCATTTCATTAACTTATTTTCATGATAAGTTATTGCTTATTCTCTATGAGTTTATAACGTATCCAAGTATAAACTACATATAGTTTCAATTCTCATGACTTATGATATTTGAATTCCTTTAACCAACATTCTTACATCTTATTAACATACTAACTTCATTCATGTAGACATATGACAAGTTCATATATGTTCATCATAAGTTCATAACTTATTTAAGTTTAAATTACTTATTCATGACTTATACGGCTTATGTCCATTATTTATCCAATTTCTTTACTTCTTAACATACATGAACCATCATTCATCCCTTCTCTATCAAGCTATTATGGAAAAGTTAGAAGATTATGACATAGAAGGCTTACCCTAGATAATCAAGCTTTTCTTCTTCTTAAAATTGCTTATTTTCTCTACCAAATAAGTTGTCTTATATTAGATGAAAGTTAACAATCCAACAAATGAACCAACTGTCCCTCTATTTATAGGATTGCTAAGGTTAGGGCATATTAGTCATTTAGGCCAACCCACCTCCTTACTATTCAATACTTAGCAAATAAGTAAACTTGCTCCCTACACTTAATACTTGGCCATCACAACAATTCCATGGTCTTCACTTAATTATCTTGGTCACCAAGTTCAACCATATTATCATGGGTTTCCCCATGGATCACCCTAACCTATTGGATCATAGCTTGGGCTTAGGTTTAATTAGCTTAGCTTATTCATTTGGGCTTGCATTAAATTACCTTGGACTTTACCTTAACAACCATTTGGGCTTTAAAATTACATAATCTTGGGCTTGCACATTAACTTCTATTGAACTTTACAAATTGATTCACAATCCTACAAGTCCGTTACAATTGGCTTAAAGCCTTAGAACGTATACTATACGTATAATTCTCGTGTGATAACCCGGGATTTCAAATAATCCAAATTTTACGAATAATTTTTTTTTAATTTAATATCGACATTGACTGTTAATATTGTAATGTGTATCTGTGATACGAGTCTCGAGAGTTAGTCAATTTGTGTATTGACTAAGAAAATAGAGTAGAGTTGTGCTTAACAGCTTTAGAAACCCTAACCTTAATTTCTGGATAGGGATTCGATAAGAAATATAATTAAAATAATTATATTAATGAATACGCGTTTGTATTATTTAGAATTATTGATCAATGATTGATCGGATAAAGTTTAAAATTAATAAACCAAAATAAGAGATTATAAACCCTAATCTCAAGATTAGAAACCCTAACGTATCGTTAGAAACCCTAATCGTATGTCGGGAAACCCTAATTATATTTTAGTTATATTAATTTCTATTTTACAAACCCTAATTGTATTTTAGAAATTTTAATTTTTCTGATTAAAACCCTCATTTCATATTTGGGATTTATAAACCCTAATTAGGCAACCCTAATCCTAATTGGAAGGCCTAATATGTTTATTAAACACTAATACGATTAAGAAAACCTAATTTAATTAGGAAAATCTAATTTTAGTTTCAAAATTTAAATTTTTCTAATTTAAAACCCTAATTTAGAAAATCCTAGAAAGTTAGTATTTTAAAACCTAAGGGTTAGAACCTTAGGGTTAAACCCTAAGGGTTTGAACAAATGTCAAGAATGCCATTAAATGTATTTAGCAAATGACAAAAATGCCCTTTTTACTTTCTTTAAATTGTAACTTGTAAAAATGGCTCATAACTTTAGTAGGTGAACTAACACATTGACTTTGTGACACAAATTTACAGCCATTCAGCCAAAAATCTCAGCCTTGCAACATATCATCGTATATAAATTGATTATAAGAGAGAGAAAGTCCATTTTACTAGCCATTTTGCTAACTTGCTCTCACCTACTCTCTCTCTCACCAAGACCTCCGATTTCCTCAAATAAATCAGTCACAAAATACACCTCTTAAACACGTAGATCAGATTCGGAGATCTAGGATCAAGAATTGAAGCTTGAAGGTATAACCCTAATTTTTATTTTGATCCAAGTTGCTTAGAAAAATTTTGTGTTTATATGTTTAGAATCTTGCTAATGGATGTTTTATGAAGATCTATGATTATCTATCATGAATCCATAGCATCAAAGTGCCTTAAAATAAAGTTTTTCAAAAACTGTTCTTGAGCTATAAAGGCGTCTGACAAGCCAATGTCAGAAGCCACTGATCTCTGTATGTTTATTTTTTTCTTGTTTTATGTTTTGTATTGGTAGCCTGTTATGTTGTCTTTATTCTGCAAGTGATAGTACAACCATCAGATGTCTAGATCGTGAGTTATAATCGGTCAAACACCGTTGACCGAGCTTGACCGGCTGAAAATCTGGGCAACCCAGAAAGTTAAAAACCGTGTCTGACAAGTTTTTGGAAGGCCCGGATCTGGTCGTTATGATGTTATTTGTTAATGTTGTTGTAATATACTTGTCGCATATTGTCTGCAATATAGATACATGCCTTAATATATTTTAAACCATCATCATATCGAACAAAGGTAATGGTCAAACGATCATGGTTGCCGTTTCTGTAAAACCCAGAATCCGGAAAAACATAATTTTTGACATGATTTGACCGAACTTAATATGGCGAATGTGTTGTTGATTAACTCATCTGTGGATTCCTATATGTTCTTTGACATATGTAATACATGTTTGAACCATAATATCGACCTGCTAATGAACCGAACATATATTAAAATGAGTCGGAAAGTGTCGGGACGACACTGTTTGGGTTTTTGGGTTACCCAGAAACCCCAGATTTGGTCTGACAGCAATTTAGTGAGCTTAGATCTTCGTGATGTTTGGTTCTTTGACTCAGATATTGATTAGAACTTGTAGTACTACATTTCTACTACAAGATCGATGCTCACGAAAGCCCATAAACGATTTACACAGAGAATTAAGCGTGGTCAAACGTTGACCCTAGCACTGCCGGCTGTCAGTGTTCTTGAGGCTCAAGAACACCAACAACGACGCTTAGTGTCGCTAAAGGGCAACATCAACGGTTTTTAATATTTTTATTTTCTGAATACTGTGGAAATTATTTAAAATTATAAAAAAATTACTAAAAATGGTTTTACAAATTATTTTAAATTATGAAAAATAATTTCTGACCAATTGGAATATTTTTCTTTAATAGTTATAATTATTTAAATATTAAAAGTATTTAATTTATTTAATTAGTGTATTAAATAAATTATAGAAAAATGATTTAATATTAATAAAAATCATTTTAAATAAGAATAATGTATTTAAAAATGTGTTATGAGTTATAAAATGTGACTTTTAATATTTTTGGAGAATTTTCATTAATAAATTAATATTAATGATATTATTTTTATTTAATTATTGAATTAAATAAATAAGTTAAAAATGATTTTATTGTTTTGAAAATCATTTTAAATAAGAATAAAGTGTTAGAAAATAATTTGAATTATAAAATATAATTTTCAATATTTTTGGAGAATTCTCATTAATAAATTAATATTAATGATATTGGATTTCTTTGATTATTATATTATATAAATGAGTTAAAAATGATTTTATTGATTTAAAAATTATTTAAAAGGAGAAAATGAATTAAAAATATTTTAAGTGATAATTAATTACTTTTAATATTTGAATGATAATTTCATTAATATTTAAATATTAATGGTAATGATTTAAAAATGATTGTAATTACTTTAAAATCATTTAAGTAGAATATTAATGATTTAAAAATATTTTAAGTTATTGACAATAACTTTAATATTTTGACATGTATAACATTAATATTTTTATATTATTAAATATTATTGATAATTAGATTATTTAATAATTAAATCATTTAAAATGATTTAAGTGTTTAAAAAATTATTATAAATTATAATAATTGATTATTAATTATTAAAAGCTTCCGGAAAATATTATAAACGATAGTTGACTTATCTAAAATAATATTGAAGCTTAGAGACGAAGTTTAATTGACAATCAATATGTTAATTATCGGATAATGTGACTAGAACACCGAGAATGGACCGAAGTCCAACCAGACCGAAATAGTTAGACTTGATAAGTGTTTATATAGGTTATAAACACTGATGTGATTATGTGATAATGTGCCTAGGAGAAGTTTGACTGTAAAATACAGTGTTACATGTTATAAATGATTGTGCTAATTGTGAGACCGACATTTTTGAATATAGGTCTTATAAACGCAGTTAATTATATTGTGTAGCTGTAATCAACGCGGAAGGCAAGTTTCCTAACTCAACCTTGAGTTATATTCATTCAATTATTATGGTTAATTATTGCTAATTATACCATGTCCAGGGGATTTATCGTTGATTATTCGCAGTTAGTGCATATGTAATAATTCAAATTGAATTACTGATTCGGAGAATATACCATTGTAGAATAACTGTTGTTGGATATTCATATTCGTAGAAGATAGAATTGATAGTACAGATAATTCCTGTTTATTGTCAAATTATGTTGAGAAATGTCTTAGCTAATTATTCTGGCTAGACGAACATTTGTTAGAACTTGATAAATTCGAGAAGAGGATTCAATTGTTATTGATAGATCGATGCCAATTATTTCGGCTAGATCGATAAGTAAATAGAATTTGAAATCACAGTATTTCGTTGTTAAATCAAAATCTTGATTCTGAGACTGAGAAGAATAACCTTTTATAAAAAGGGAACAAAATTTTTAAGTCGTAATTCGACCATTGCGCGCGACCTAAGTATTATGCATAATATAGGGTACAAGGAGTTGGCCGACTCTAAGTACTTGTAGAGGGGTATGATTTAATCTTTATGGTTATCTGATACTCTTGCGTGTCTATCAAAGTAAATCTTTGATAGATACCCGAGAAAGTAGAAATTCTAGATCCAATGGATCGCTCAACATAAATCAGGAAAACATTTCACTTTGTTATTGCGTAGAATTGATTCTTAATTATTCAATAGAATATCACAGAAACTTTGAAAGCGTTGTACTCTTTCATTATCAAATTATTGAGTTGCCTAGAATACGAGAAGACTTGTTATTGATTAACTATTTGTTCAGCTATTTCAAATTCACCGAACTTTGGTTTCATTCTATCAAAATAGATAGTTTGTTCTTATTGATTCGTATACATTTATTGTATGTATTAACTTGTGGGGCAAACTAGTTGCCCACCCTTGCTTAAATAAAATATTTCAGCTAGGAACGAAGAGGTCAGCGAGTCAAAGAAGAACAGAGGCAAAGGAAAGATGCTGGAGTAGTATAATGAACAGTATTATTATTATGTTGTATTGTAAACCCTTTTTGTTTATCTAAGGGGTATATTTGTAATTTTAAGGTTAGCAAACCTGGGACTTATGTATTAATAACTTATGTTAATGAGTTATATATTCCTATTTATATATGAATGGGTAGTTAAATGGTATTATATTATAGATCGTGAACATCAAACTCGGGGGTCAGGTAACCCGGATTTGGGGGTGTCACATCTCGTATTCTCACTCGTATACTTATTTAACATATATGACATACTCGTATTCATACATATTCGTATAATACTTCATATCATACTCGTATTCATTTCCTCGTACAATACATATGTATCGTACGATCAATACATTGGCTTCTAACGCTTTGTTTTACCTAACATTCTTAAATTACGTCCGCATACAAAAAATTACGTTTTTCATACTTGACTTATTATTACATAATCCATCTCACCTCGATATTCTATCGTTACGTATTTCTCGGAAGTTCAAAAATAATTCTCGAGCGGAAATCAATGAATAGTGTTTTTCGAAAAATATCTGGGAAAGCTTTTATTGTCTTCTCGAAAATTCAACCACTTTAATTCCTTCACGTAGTTAAAATAATACGAGTTTCTGACGTTTCTATGTTATAGAACGATATTCATCTCACTAACACATGATAATAACAAATACAATAATTTTATTCATTATTTAAACAAATAAAATCACTTTACAAATTGTTCAATTTTCTGGGTCATTACAATATATGTATAAAACTGTGTACAAAGAAGATTTACAAAGATGGAACGGAAGAAAAGGTGCCTTTCGCTCTCAAATGGCCTGATTTCTCTCCCGGACCCTCCTCTTTCTCTCACTCTTCTCCTACAAACTGATGGGGTGATATATACAGACACGAGCTTCCATAGGTATACCGGTATCTTCTATGTCTATACATGTGAAGGTACCCTAGTGGGCCCCGCCGCCTCGAAGTATGTGCAATCTCGATCGACGTGTAGTCCGCTGAAACACTTGTAACTTGCAATACGGGGATCCGATGGAGATGTGTTATATCATTCTGGAAATCTCTTTCCAAGAGCTATGCAATGACATAGGGTTTTCTCTTTTTCAAATCCGGGAAGATGGTTCCATGACTGAAATGGCATCTTTAGGTCTTCGCAGGCAGTCCGTTGAGCTGTTCTGCGTAGTTTATGATTGAAAGTGTTGCAATGGCTCTTTGTGACCTTATTTGCAGTTGTATTAGAGTTGTTAAAGTTAAATTGTCAAAAATATTATTTTACCCATCTGGGGATTTTCTCAAGGGTTGACGGTGCTTTTGGCTGTCCTTTGTGGTTGTCTATAGGGTTTGATTGCTGCCAACTTTTCTCTTCCTTAGGGTTGATTTGATGTTCCACAGGGAAGTCTCTGTGATTAGATTTGATGTTATTGTCCTCCAAGGTTATCTCTAGAGTGTGAAAAATACGTTTTTGCCCTCCTGCATAGTTAGCAATTGGAAAAAAAAAATCAGTGTCTACATAGACCATATATACATACCAAGATTAAATAGTATACATCTAAACCTGTATATAAAAAAAATCGAGTTCAAGGATACTTGTTAAAATACAACAATTTATACAAGTGAGGACACTTGAATAACTACACTTAGTACACAAAGAACAAACTAATTTTGATTATTTATGAATCACATGAAAACAATATTGAGATACTTGTATTCAATGAATAAATTGAATAATGTTCAACAACATGCTTGTACAAAATTTAGAAGTTATATGTAGGATATTTGCTTACAACGATCCATTACATAAAATAAATGTTAAGGTTAAGATACTTGATGTAGCATCCCCAATCCATAGCTTTAATACCAATTGTAGAATCCTCGGATCCTGGTACTAATCACAACGAATTTGGTATACTAATTCTATAACTATTGCGGAAGATATAAACATAATTTGTTTATATATTAAACTTTACATAATATTCCCAAGGTTGAGAACCTTCACTTAATACATGTATTCCATATTCTATCCGACATACAATGTCACTTGCTTCTCTTATATCTGACCTATTCGTCCTAATCTATAATATATATATATATATATATATATATATATATATATATATATATATATCATGATATAGCAAGGGTGAGCAACAAGTTTGCCCAACAAGTATAAGTTCAATAAAGGATATATCATGATTGAAAGAATTGAATAATAAATTGGCTAACTTTCATCAATATAAACATTGTGAAAGGGAATGACCAAATTTTCATAGTTGAACGACTAAGTCAATTAAAATGAATGGCCAATAAGGAAAATGAATAAATCAACTGGACCAAATGGTAATGCAGGTGATCAACCTTTCATACCTGATGCACAGATGCAACATGCACAAAGTGTGATTCAACAAATCATAGACATGATATAATCAACAATGATTAACCACAACCATATTTGAATAATCATAACTCAGGGTTGAGTTAGAGAGAACTTGCTTGAACGGTCGATTATTGTTACATAATCTATCTAGCTTCATCTGAAAGACCTAATATTGATAATATAGATCTCCTAATATTAGAATAATATCATCACAGTTAATATTGTTAATAGAGTTATAAAATAACCTAAACACATTACCACATAATCATATCGGTCAATAAGACGCATAAGACCTAGTATCAAGTCAAACTAATACAGTTTAACTTGAGTTTGGTACTATTCCGACATCCTGATTGCTTAATCAGACAATTATCGAGCCTAATATCCAAAGGACTCAACCTAAACACTTAAAAATTATCTTAGATAATTTATTATTTAGTCAAAATATTTTTTATATGCTCATAATAATTTTCAAGTAATTATTACCATTTATCATGATTTTTCAATCATTAATATCATATTTATATGATTTAAATACCACATAATTCCATTATCATTAATATTTATTTAATTTCAAATATTAATAAAATACATAACATAATATTATAATATATTTATAATATCTCAAAGTATTTTAATACCTTAATATCACATTTAAATGATTTTTAAAACCTTTAAAACCATTATTCAATAATTGAAATTAATATTAAAATATTATTGTTTTTCATGACAAAATATCAAAAGTTATATTTTATAACTAAAATATTTTTATAACCTTTAAATCATTTTTCTATAATTTTTAAAACAATAAAACTATTTTTCCATAATTTATTTAATACAATTATTAAATAAATCAATTATCATTAATATTAGTTTATTAATAAAATTTATCACAAAATATTAAAAGTCATTAAAAATAACTTAAAATATTTTCTAACACTTTAATATAATTTTAAATGATTTTTCAAGTATTAAAAATCATTTTTAAGTAATTTATGTAATATAATAATTAAATAAATGAAATACCATTAATATTTAAAAATATTAAAATATTAATGAAATATATTCCAAATTATTAAAAGCCCATTTTTAGGCTTTAAAATAGATTTTAGAAATTTATTATGAATTTTCCATAATTAAAACTATTTTTCTCTAATTATTAAATTAAAATAATTAATAAATAATAAAACTGTAACTAAAGGTGCCTATAGTGACAAAACTGTCACTATAGGTGTTCTTCAATGCTCAAGAACAATCATATACAGTTAACAGGTTGCCTAGTTGGACCACCTCTAGATCCTTGATTATAAAGTTTCTGGGTTTGCAATTGTGTTAGGAATGTAGTATTGATGTAATACTACAACCTTAAACAACTTTTATGGCCAAAAAATATCACAAAAGAGAGATTTAATCCCTCAAAATAGTTGTCAGAGGTTGTTCTTCATTTCTGGGTTACCCAGAAATGAAGAACAGCTCATGGGTCTACTTTCTAAGCCTTGAATCTTTGATTCCTGGGCTTTGTTTGTGTGATTTAGTGATTCAATCTTGTAGTCTTGATGTCAGGGTACAATTATCATGCACTAGATCAGTCTAATAACATCACCAACTCAAGATCTGAGCTGGTCAAAGTACATGTCAAGAACTGTTCTTGAAAAATCTGAGTTTTTACAGAAACCTTCATAAGGCAGTTGGTCAACCCTTGTTTGACTACTCATAACTTTGATTCTATATAAGATCTTGGTGTTCTAAAGGTATGATTGTGTAGTATACATGTCAGACTACAAATCTATTACACTAACATGGCCATTAACCTTAACAGTAGCAAGATCATAGGCCTTAAAAATCTTGTCAGAGGCTTCTTGGGAAATCTGAGTTACCCAGAATTCAATTTCCATGATCGATCAACCATGTTTGACCATTTCTATCTGGAGATCTAGACATGGTATGGAATTGATTCCACTTCCAGTTTACTCTCTTCATGACAGAGAACAAGTGTATAACACTAAACACACATAACATCTAACACACAAGGATCTATGAGTCCTGACATATGGCTGTCAGGCAATATTTTTAGGGTTCATAGTCAGTCCTTAAAATCATATTTTCTTGCATCTAGATTTTTTGGATCCTTGATGTAACATCTTAGATCACTAAATAACATCATATAACATAATTTTAAACAACAAACGACAACACATAACATGAATCTTCAAGATTTATAAAATTTAGGGTTTTATACCTTTTAAAGCTTTGATCTTGAATATGATTCTTTGTTGATGATCTTGTTAAGCTAAGATATGATATGGTCTTAACTTTACACTCCCTTTCGCTCTCCATTTTCGAACTTTTTAGAGAGAGAAGGTCTTGGTTCATATGAGAAATAAAGTAAGTATTTTCTTACTTTTAATTTCTTAGATTTTAGTTAATGTATCTAATGTTGCTAGGTGGCAACAAATATCAGATATAGGAAGATTTACACACATGGGATATCTCCAAGTGATGAGTCACCAAAGATTTCACAAATCTTTTACTTAAGTTTTAAGTAAAAGGGCATTTTGGTCATTTCGCACTCATTAAGAGTATTTTTGTCTTTCCCCCTACAATTTGAATGGTAATTTAGTCTTTTCACTTATATCCCACAAATATTATCCCTTAGGGTTTTATATTTAACATTTGAGCTCCCAATTTAAGGTTTTAACATTCCCGAATAGGGTTTTAGATTCCCGTAAATAAAATTAGGGTTTCCAAACAACTCGTTAGGGTTTCTAAACAGTTGTTAGAGTTTACCAACTTTACCTTGATGCTCTTAACATAACATTAGGGCTTGCTAATGTTACAACTCTTCTAATCAATATTTGATCCTAAATTACAAATTGTACACATAAAACCACTGTACACGAATGCATATACATTTATACACTTACCCATGTAAGTATTAACCAAAAATTTTGAAATTCATAAAAATCCTTACAAAAATCTTTAAATTCATACCTATTTCAATTCTAGGTCTTAATATTCAACCTTTAATCAATCAATTAAGATTTTTAATAATTGTCTAAATCCTTGGGTTCTCACACTTGCTCAATAAAATAGTATAGTTCAAATACTTACCTTGATCGTTGCTTACTGCTGCACAATTTAGTTTAATCTTTTATGAAAAGACCTATCATTAATAAGATTATTCTTTTAATCGAAACAACACATCATACCTCATAATACTTATATTTAAAGTCGTAACACAACCTAAAACAGAAAATCTACCGAAGCATTAAAGATCTAGCATGAGATTAGGGTTTTTACCTTTTTGAACCCTTTGATTTTCTCTTTTTGATTCTGATCTTGGATGGTTATGGGGGTGGATATGGCTTAACTTATGACTGATATAGAGTGTAGAATTCGTGTAGCTAAGAAATGGAAGGTTTGGCTAGGTATGAAAACTAAGGTAAGGGCTTTTATGTCTTTAAACATTCTTTATGATCTAATCTTTGATTCAATGAATGTGATGAGTGATAGGTGTCCAATTTAGGCTGGTGTAAGTTGATTTCCAACACATGGTATATCTTCACTTGATGAGTCACCAAAATGTGATCTTATCTCTTTATTAAAAGAAAAATAAGAGGGTATTTTGTTATTTCACATACACAAGGGTATTTTGGTCATTCCACCAATAATTTTAAGGGTTGTTTAGTCATTTTACATGTTTTCCTTAAGTTTTGACCCTTAGGGTTTGTAAATTAGGGTTTAAGGTTTCATAATCTTGAATTAGGGTTTCTAAATTGACACTTGGGTTACCCTAATTAGGTTTACATCTAATAACACTTAATATTAATTACATAAATACACATAATTTTAAATACAAATATAATAATAAATGTATTACGATGCAAATCCCTATTGATAATTATTATAGGGTTTTGATCAGTTATTCATATTGACTTCGTTTACCTTTCTTAGTCAATTTAAAATAAATAAATTGATTAATTTGCTAAATTCATATCACACATACTCAAAGTAATAATAATAACAATAATAATAATAAATAAATAAAAATTTTATTCAGAAAAATATAATTGTATAAAATTCTCGGTCCTTACAATTATTGCATTTAAATATAATTTTTAAGAATATATGTGACGACCCGAAAATTCAGTTTGTCAAGAATTTAAGTTTAAATAATTAGTTATTAATAAAACGAATTTTATTAATCCTATTATGTGTTATGTGTTTGTTAAGCGTTCTATAACCTAGGATAATTATAAATTGGTAGGATTCTGGCTTCGAGCTAGACTGAACGAATAAGAATTTTCAAGACTGAAATAAAAATTTTCTGGGAACAAAATATTTTTCAGGGAAAAAGACAAAATAGGCACTATTCACCCGACGAAACCCTAACGATAAGCGTTTGAATAACCTAGGCCATTCCGAGAGTTCGGTATGTCGAAAGTTTTTCTCGAAAAGAGTGCAGAAATCGGACGAAATAAAAATGATGAAAAGTACTGCTATGTACTTTTCACTTGTTTACCTACATTAGGGTAAAACGTGAAGGAAAACGCTTAACGTCGAAAAGTATTTTTCAGTTTTTCGAAGATCCGAAGAATACGTAAAAATTAGTCGGTAAAGGAAAGACGTAATATCCAAAAATATTTGGATTCCGAGAATCGCAGTTTTCGAACTGTCGGACGAAAACCGAAAGACAGAACCATGAAGCTTCCAAGGGAAGCTACATGAATAGTAAGGAGGTGTGAATAGTAAGGAGGTTGGGGGCAAAATGACTAAAATACCCCTAGCTTGGAAATTCTATAAATAGGAAGCTTGAGCTCATTATTTTGAGATTTTGAAAATCCTCCAACTTGAGAGAGAGAGAGAGAGTTCAGATAGGAGGAGAAGGAAGAGGAATGGCTAGCCCGTGTACAAACTTTGTCCTACGGGAGAAGATTAAAGGAGAAAGGTAATCCGAAACCTTATCTCATATATTTTTTTTCTTTAAGTTTTTATATTTAAAAACATACCTTAATAAAGATAAGAAGTAGATACTGTGACGCCCCCAAAATTAGGTATACATCACCCATCTTGAGTTGCCAGATACATGGTACAGAATTCAAATACGACTGTCGTGTACAATACGACAAAACATAACTATGAGTTTGAATACAATTATTGTCTACTAGAGATTATACAAACTCAAAAGGAGTCCTCATTACAATTATTAACACACTATTTCACAGAATAGTGAGGACTACTAATGCTATCCTCTGGACCGTCACTCCGTTCCCTGACTAGTCCCTGCTATGTTCTCATCTCCTGAAGAGAATAATGAAAGAAAGGGTGAGCTCAACTAGCCCAGTAAGAAATATTATGACTAAGATAATGAAGAATAAATTATCGTTAGCCTCCAACAATGTTAAACTGATAAAATATAATAGACATCAAGTTTAACTGCAGCGGAACAAGTAATCCATTAAAAGAGTCAAGTAGAAAATAAAATCTACTATCTTTTATGATTTAAAAGGTTTTTCATCACTGTTATCGCTGAGACTCAGCTTAATAAATAATCCACATCATGAAATCATCCCTGCACTACAGGCCAAGGATATTCTTTACTATCACGACCACGAATTATCCATGCTCTACGGGCCAAAGATAATCGTGCTTTCATCAACGGTCCTGATCATGCCATAAAACAATTCATCTTTGCACCCTTGGCCAAAGAGAATCCATAGCCATAATTATACCAAAAACTGTCCATCAATGCACTACGGGCCAATGAGGACTTTTTCCACATCATTTGTAACATTACGGTCATGATTATACCGAATAATCCCTGGTCATAAGCATACCAAGTCCATCTACGCACTACAGGCCACAGATGACTTTCAACATAATATAAACATGAGGATGATGACAATGATATAAGAATTCAATAAAACAAGTTCAAGAATTAATTTGTCTAGGAACCTATAACGTCCAAATTGTCAACATGATACTTCTTTGTAGAGTAAAATTCAAGAATGCTCAGAAGAATATTTCCACGAAAAATACTAGATAAAGCGCAAATATCAAGGATATTACACTAATATCATGGAGTATAGAAGTCAAAATTTTAATCAACTGAGTATAATACCGAATTGAATAACAAAAGATATCACCATGCATGCGGTACTCCGCATAGATGGTTATTCCAACAGTATAATAATAACGGAACCAGGTCAGGTGAAATTCACACCGACAGGATGTTCCAATAGAATAATAAATAAGGAATAATAAATGTTGGAACCAGGTCCGACGTATAGCACAGACAGTATATTCTGACTAAATAATAAAGACGGAATAATAAAAATGGAACCAGTCCGTGCAGATAGCATGCATGTGATATTCCGGCGAATAATAAAAAGATAGAATAATAGAAGAATGTCACCAAGTATAGGGTAGCCCGCGTACACTGGTTATTCCAACAGAACAATAAATAAATGGAATAACAGAAGTTCTCTTCTTGAATACAAAAGAATAATATCCCTTACCATAATAATATCCATTTACCTTTCAAATAAGAGTATTCCGACTAGTAGGGCGAGGATACACTCGAAGAAAACTTGCACTACTCTCAAAGTTTTCTTAAACTCTAAAGAAATACGCTCAAGATTATAGAAGAAGAATTCTCTCTATAGTTTCTCTCTCTAGAGTTTTAGTGAATTCATAAGAAATAATGAAGGAATGAGCTTTTATTTATAGAAGAATGGAATTAATAGTAACCAACCTATGAACGGTTCAGATTGATTTACTTTAATTGGACAGCCCACTACAACAAAAAGGCTTATCAGCGACCGCACATCAGCGACCGCATATGGTCGCAGATGGCTATTCATGACCGTATGCGTCACGATACGAAGTCGCAGATAATCTGTCATTGAAGGACATCACGACCAACAATAGCGACCAAATTATTAGCGAACGCAATTAGCGACCGATACCGTCGCTATTATGACTTATGCTGAGTCATTTGACATGCGTGACGTGACACACATATCAGCGACCGATAATAGCGACCGCAGCGGTCGCTAGATTCAAAGAAGCTGAAGCGGTCGCTGATACATTTTTAGCGACCGCATGCGACCACTGATGCTTTTTTTTTTAAAATTTTTGCCTATTTTATTGATTTCCCAAAAATAACCTGCTTTGTACCTGCTTTCAATCCCAACACAGCTTATATATATATATATATATATATATATATATATATATATATATACAAGCATCCATATTAACATCCATCCAATACAATACAAAACATTCATCCATGAATAAACATTCATCCAATACAATACAAAACATTCATCCAACACAATATAATCGATATCGTAAACATCCATATAAACTAATACAATTGTCCAAAGAATGAATCTAAAAGAGTACAAGGCTTTAAAAATCTAAAAAAAATAAGTCTAGGCGCTCTTCATGGATCATCCAAATTAGGATCCTGTAATTATCAAAGTAATAAAACATATATGTTACATATATGTAAGACATTGACTCAGAGACTATAAACATATAAGACAATGTAGCTAAACAATAAACGATATAAATATACCTGCTCCTGTTGTTGTCTTTGCTTGCTCCTCCTCTGCCACCATTACTTCCCGCTTGACTCATCGGGACTCGGAGATCGCAGATGCCCGCCCAAAGATATGAAAGAAGATCACGATCCTGACAGATGGCTCTCACATAGTCAGCAGGAGTATGATAGGCTGGATAACCTGATGACTGTGTAGACTGGGTGGCAGAGCTGTCTGTGCCACTAATGGTCGGGCGTCGTCTTTGTCCTTGGCCTTTGACATAATTTTTCTTCACGATGGATGCCCTCTCCCATAATTCTTGATCAATCAACGGACGCGGGGTGCCTTCAGGACAGGGCTCATTCATTAAGCCCTTATAAGTGTCCTGTCAGAAGATGAATAATTAAATAGTTAAAAATAAATAAAAAAAATACTAAAGAAGGTCGTTACAATTTATAAACAACATATTAGGATAAAGTGAACTTATTACCGCTATCTGAACAGCTTCAGGTAGACCATCGCGGGTGGCCACATACACATCCAACCAATTGATAGGTTGACCTTGAGACTTAGACTCCTATAGTTCATTTTCTCATATTATTATGTAAACATATGATATTTTAGCTACAAAAGATGACTGTAAACATAACATACGTACCACAGCAAAGAATGTGTCAGCAAATTGTGATATACTGCCGCCCCGATACGTGCCTTTTGCCTTCTCGCCGTCTGATACACCTGAGGATCTATTCGAGGCGGCAGTCTTATGCCTCTTGACCCAGCTCTCAGCTTTCCACTAGTCACACATCTGCACCCATATGGGCTGTGCGCACCACTGTGGCTATGCTCATGCATATACTGCTCACCCCGTCCTGGATGGTCAATCTCAAAGATTGTCATGCGGGGCTTTTTGTCGTTCCTTGTTCAAATTATCTTTAGTTTGTGCGGTAGCACTTCGCCGAATAGTGTCTCAATAATCGATGCACGTAAGCGTCGTCCCCATCTATATTATTTCGCAAATAAAACAACAATAATAATATTAAATCATTATATTACTAAACAATATTATTTGATTAACTATGTATTATCTATCGAGTGATAAAAAATATACCGAAATTCAAATTAAATCAGATCCTTATGGGCGAGAGGTGTGCTCATTTATGTAATCATCAAGTGAAGGCGATTCAGAAGCATAATTGTGAAATGCACTTCACAATTTTACTATCTTGAAAATCACTACAATATACAATAATTTATATTAAAACCCTTACATTTAAATCACTACTATATTTATAAAATGAAAATATTAAACCCTTATATATATATATATATATACACGATGTTTAACTTACGTATATCTCGGAGGAGGACGGATCAGTATAAGAATGCGATCATCCTGATTAGCCAGAGCCTTCGAAGACATGATTAGGGGTTCTCACCCAACCCGCGCTTTCATGTCAGCAGAGTTCGTAAGACATCTATAAATAAAAATTTAGGATGTTAGTATAAGTTATAAATGAAAGGTACATAAACATGTCGTGATATAGAGAACATCGATATGTAATTGTATGTAAACAAAAGGACAATAGGATAGGATAGTCTAGGCCACTGGGATAGTCTAGGCGTGTATATTTAAGTTACTTAAGGTTACTTTTAGCATCACCAAACTTTATTTGATCATCTAACTCATTTTGACTTATCAAAGCTCACTTTAGGCTTGAAAAGAGAGCTTAAATTGGTTTTCTTGTTGGCTTTATTAATGACCATGTTTGGGAATCATTACTAGCATGTATGAGCAACTTTGTATCTTCTCATAATAGTCCTTTAAGGTCAGGTACTATGAATTGTCCAAAATAGTCCATTTTTGGCTTTAAAATGTGATTTTTAACAAGTCTCATGCTCAAAATGGCTTGGGCTTGGTTCCTTTAGTTTGTGTAGCTTTCTTATGTCCTATTATGACTATTGAAACTTGTGTATGGGGTCCAGGTATGGTGGTTCACTATTTTAGTGTTCATTGTTCTATAAAGCTTATTTTCATTGATTTTTAAGCAAGAATTTGCACAACACACCATGTAGACCTTAACTAACTTAGGGAACCATTTTTACATGTTATCTACAGGCAATGTATGTACTCCTCACTATTTAATAACACTAGTCACAATAAGTTGGCCATAACAAATTCCTTTATAGGCACAATTTTGGCTACCAAATCCCCAATACCACAATAGAACACATATGGTCTTTAAGCATTCCTATAAACCTTAAATCACCATGAAAACTCTTAAGCACATACTCGCATGTTTGAAAACCGAGTTCAATCTTTCCATACTACGGCATGTTTGTACTAATATGTTCCAAATATTAGATAAGTAAGAAAATGGAATGAGAAATCCAATAAGAGTATATGCAAAAATGAATGTGGCATAGAATCGATTGTTATGATCGATTCACTACTCATTGTCACTCATTTGTCTTTTGAAGTAAGTTTTCTACTAGTATATATATAACCTAAAGTTTTCTACTAGTATATATTTTTTTTACTCATTTCTCTCTCTAACTTTTGTTTTGTTGGTGAAAAGTGAAGAAAATGAAGTAACTTGACTATTTATGGGCAATATTTTTGCTAGTTTATTAATTGGTCCCTCAACTCTTTTTTTTTCTTAATCAAGTTACTTAACAAGGATACATATATGATTCGAGGGTCCATATCCTGAACACAACAAAAACATCACATATACTCATTGCCATCACATATACACGAATGCATATATGGCCATTTGACTTATTTATGAAGATTTAGACAAGTATGGATATTTTAGAAACAACTCATTAATAGTGTGATTGAAGTTATGGTGCTTGTGTTTGTGTTTGTACTTTTCATTTTCTTTCTATTCTAAGCTAAGTCATATTTATAGCATACATATTAATAGTGTGTCATTTTCTTTATCTTCTCGATTGTGAATTATGGAAAACTTCTTTGAACCTTCTTCGCTGATTGAATTATGGATAAACTTAATTCCTAGTTATGTTTTATGTTATACTCATGTTCAAGTTATATGGCCATTCGACTTATATATGAAAAAAATTCTTGCAGAGTCTCCCTATAATATGGACTATCCACACGCACGAGGGCATGCATACTTGCCAATTTCAAAAAAAATAAATCCCAACACACAAAATGTAATGTGCACAACTATAATTCAAGGCACAATTTAGGAGAATCCAATATTAGTAAAAAATAATAAGAAGCCCAAAAATTTTCCCAATTTCAAAGAATATCAACAACAATTTATTTAAATTTCAAAGAATAATATATTCAAAGATAATGTTATATTCAAAAATTTTCCAAATTTCAGCAACTGTTATTCAGTAATAAGAAATTATCCAACTTTAGATAATCTCATATTAAAACATGAAACCTAATCATGCATGTTCCCAAATTATTCTTGTGGTGTAAAGTGTGTGTATATATTCTTATAAAATTATACATATATGATGTATGTGTGTGTATATATATACATATAGGTATCAATCAACTCATAAAAGAATCTCTCTTTCTTAAATTCATTGATTATCCCAAAAGTTTCATACCCTTTAGGGTTATACCCATTTTGAATAAGACATTGTAAATTAAACTGGATTTTCAGTCAAACCATTTTGGATTTTCAGTCAAACTCAAATTAAACACAAATTAAACCCAAAAAATTCAAGAAAATGGCATCTAGAAGCAGAACATCAACACATTCACATCTTCAGAAAGATAAATCATGGCCATTCAATCATGCATAACAGAATAATAGTTTAATTTAGGGATTAATTAAAGGGGTTACCAGCGGTGGTGAAGGCGTCGGCGGCAGCGGCAGTCTTCCTCCCTCTTCTCTTCTCCCCCTACTCCCTCTTCTCCCTTTTCGCCGTTGTCTCCCTCGCTTTTTTTTCTTCAAGATCGATCGAGCTTAATCAAGAAGATTATTAAGTTTATGAATCACCGATCACCATCAATGAATGACGACGCCATTACTAATTTTTAATGATGTGGACATATCAACGACCGCTCCAGGTCGCTGACAGAGAGTGGTCGCCGCGCCAAAATTTTGCACCAAATTTTAGGAGGGAATTTCATATCAGCAACCGATCAAGGATCAGATACTGATCATATGAACTAGCTTACTAGAATTCATCTCGATCGCAGATAGCGGACGCTATTACTATTATCAGCGAACGGATAGGGCGGTCGCTGATAATTTTGGTCGCAGATAGACCTTTTTCTTGTAGTGGCGGTCCATATTTAAAGCAAAATCTTTTAAATAAAATATAATATATTCTATTTTATATAAAAAGATTTTTACTATGCAAACACTATGCAGGCACTATGCAAATACTATGCATAATAAAATATAATATATTCTGTTTATAGAATACCTTTAATAAAGTATTCTACTTTATATAAAAAGATTTTACTATGAAAATACTATGCATAATAGAATATAATATATTCTATTTATAGAATAACTTTATAAAAGTATTCTGTTTTATATAAAAAGATTTTACTATGCAAAACACTATGCATAATAGAATATAATATATTCTATTTATAGAATAACTTTATAAAAGTATTCTATTTTATATAAAAAGCTTTTCTGTTATAATTACAACCAACGGTCTGAAAAATTAGTACATCTCTTCATGGAATAATATTGTACCAAAAAATAATTTGGACAGAAAATAAATATATTTTGTTCGGGTGAATAGTATCCCGTGAATAGTTTCTCGTGAATAGTAACTCGTGAATAGTAACTCGTGAATAGTAACTCTTAAATAGTTACTCTTGAATAGTAACTCGTGAATAGTAACTCATTAATAGTAACTCGTGAATAGTTTCTCGTGAATAGTAACTCGTGAATAGTAACTCGTGAATAGTAACTCTTAAATAGTAACTCATGAATAGTAACTTATGAATAATAACTCATGAATAGTACTCTGACTTAAAAAGTGTCCCAAATACCCGAGTGAATAATACTAGAGTGAATAGTAACCGGGTATTTTATGACAACTTGTCTACTTAAAAAAAATTCATATATCACCCTTAACTTTAACCTTTTATCAATTTAACCATTTACTAAAATAGAAAAATTGAATACTTTTATTTCATAAAATTCGGGGTCTCACAATCTCCCGTCCTTATAAAATTTCTCGCTTGCATGAAATTTACGTATCGCATTCGATATTCAAGAGATGAGAATACCTTGCTTTCTTTTCAGATTGTACCTTCCTAGAAATTTCCTCGTTATCATGATTTTCCCATTTTTCATCTCCTCTATTTCAGATATCATTCGAGAATATAGCTTCAAAACAAAGGTTAATTAACATATCACAATTTGTCAACTTATCAAGTAAACAATTTCAGCTTAGGTAAGTCACACACTAGCGAAGTATATAGCTCGTCTCTCCCCTCCTAGTTCTAGACTCTTATCTCCGCCTGCGACCATATCCCTAAGCTCTGATACCAATTCTGACGCCCTCAAAATTAGGTATACATCACCCATCTTGAGTCGCCAGATACATGGTACAGAATTCAAATACAACTTACTAATACAACTGTCGCGTACAATACGATAAAACATAACTGTGAGTTTGAATACAATTATTGTCTACTAGAGATTATACAAACTCAAAAGGAGTCCTCATTACAATTGTTAACACACTATTTCACAGAATAGTGAGGACTACTAATGCTATCCTCTGGACCGTCACTCCGTTCCCCGACTAGTCCCTGCTATGTTCTCATTTCCTGAAGAGAACAGTGAAAGAAAGGGTGAGCTCAACTAGCCCAGTAAGAAATATTATGACTAAGATAATGCAGAAAAAATTATGGTTAGCCTCCAACACTGTTAAACTGATAAAATATAATAGACATCAAGTTTAACTGCAGCGGAACAAGCAATCCATTAAAAGAGTCAAGTAGAAAATAAAATCTACAATCTTTTATGATTTAAAAGGTTTTTCATATCTTTTATCGCTGGGACTCAGCTTAATAAATAATCCACATCATGAAATCACCAATGCACTACGGCCAAGGATATTCTTTAGTATCCCGACCACAAATTATCCATGCACTACAGCCAAGGACATTCGTGTATTCATTAATGGTCATGATCATGCCAAAAACTGTCCATCAATGCACTACGGGCCAATGAGGACTTTTTTCACATCATTTGTAACATTACGGTCATGATTATACCGAATAATCTCTGGTCATAATCATACCAACTCCATCTATGCACTACAGGCCACAGATGACTTTCAACATAATATAAACATGAGGATGATGACAATGATATAAGAATTCAATAAAACAAGTTCAAGAATTAATTTGTCTAGGGACCAATAACGTTCAAATTGTCAACATGATACTGCTTTGTAGCGTAAAATTTAAGAATGCTCAGAAGAATATTTCCACGAAAAATACAGGATGAAGCGCAAATATCAAGGATATTCCACTAATTTCATGGAGTATAGAATTCAAAATTTTAATCAATTGAGTATAATACCGAATGGAATAACAAAAGATATCACCATGCATGCGGTACTCGCATGATTTGTTATTCCAACAAGATAATAATAACTAATCGGTCGGTGAAATTCACAATCGGCGGTGATGTTCCAATAGAATAATAAATAAGGAATAATAAATGTTGGAACCAGTCCCACAGATATAGCATGATACAAGATATTCCTCGACTAAATAATAAAGACGGAATAATAAAAAATGGAACCAGTCCCACAGATAGCATGCATACGGATATTCCGGCGTAATAATAAAGATAGAATAATAGAAGAATGTCACCAAGTATAGGGTAGCCCATAGATACAAAGTTATTCCAACAGAACAATAAAGAAATGGAATAACAGAAGTTCTCTTCTTGAATACCAAAAAATAATATACCTTACCATAATAATATCCCTTTACATTTCAAATAAGAGTATTCCGACTAGTAGGGCGAGGATATACTCGAAGAAAACTTGCACTACTCTCAAAGTTTTCTTAAACTCTAAAGAAATACGCTCAAGATTATAGAAGAAGAATTCTCTCTATAGTTTCTCTCTCTAGAGTTTCAGTGAATTCGTAAGAAATAATGAAAGAATGAGCTTCTATTTATAGAAGAATGGAATGAATAGTAAAATCTTTTAAAGCAAAATCTTTTAAATAAAATAAAATATATTCTATTTTATATAAAAAGATTTTTACTATGCAAACACTGTACAGGATAAAATATAATATATTCTATTTATAGAATAACTTTAATAAAGTATTCTATTTTATATAAAAAAGATTTTACTATGCAAAACACTATGCACAATAGAATATAATATATTCTATTTATAGAATAAATTTATAAAAGTATTCTGCTTTTATATAAAAGATTTTACTATGCAAAACACTATGCATAATAGAATATAATATATTCTATTTATAGAATAACTTTATAAAAGTATTCTGTTTTATATAAAAAGCTTTTCTATTATAATTACAACCAACGGTCTGAAAAATTAGTACATCTCTTCATGGAATAATATTGTACCAAAAAATGATTTGGACCGAAAAGAAATATATTTTGTTCGGGTGAATAGTATCCCGTGAATAGTTATTCATGAATAGTAACTCATGAATAGTAACTCTTGAATAGTAACTCTTGAATAGTAACTCATGAATAGTAACTCGTGAATAGTAATTTATGAATAGTAACTCGTGAATAGTACTTCGACACAAAAAGTGTCTCAAATACCCGAGTGAATAATACTAGAGTGAATAGTAACCATGTATTTTATGATAACTTGTCTACTTAAAAAAAATTCACATATCACCCTTAACTTTAACCTTTTATCAATTTAACCATTTAATAAAATACAAAAATTGAATAATTTTATTTCATAAAATTTGGGGTCTCACAGATACGGTGAGAGATGAGTTCATATGGTTGAAATCATAAGAAAATGAAGAAATTAGAATTTAAAGTTTAGTAAAAAAATTTCTTAAGGAAGTATATGATTCGTAATGAATTAGAACGATCCGAGTGGATTATATGAATAAGTAGGTGAAATAAGTGAGGAATGATGTTCTATAACATCAAATTCCAATAAAAAGTTAAATCATAATCCAAAATATCGATTAAAATGAAGAACGAACGAAGAACACGAAGAACACGCGAAGAACACGAACAACATTGTTGATGGATAAATTTATAACCATCGTAGGATAATTGTTGTTGATGGACAAGTTTAAAACCATCGTGTATAAGTTAGTTGCTTCTTGCTTGGTTAGGAATGGTAGAAATATTCATGATGAACGAATTAAAACATATCTATAACAAAGTTATGGCGAAACTTTCATAAAAGACAAACGAGAATTAGAAAAAGTTAGTAAATGAACCTAAGTGGGTAGGGTTTCATAAGAAAGTAAGAGAACATAGAAAACGTGAGTCGTGGATGTAACGACCCCAAAATTCATACCATTTAAATCTCGACTTCGGTCGTTAACCATACATTAAATCTCTAATTTTACATCATTATTCGATATTAAAAACACTAAAATTGCAGAATATTTAAAACATTTATATATTTCCTTCTTTCTTGCCCTAAATCGCAACCTTTACATTACATCTCTTTGATTCAATCTTATATCATGAATCATTACAACAAAATGACTATATAAAGTCTTACATCATAACTAAATATCCATATACATTATATAACTCAACTTACAATTCAACAGCATGTTACATTCAAAATATGAAATACATTTCTCATAAAACATAAGTAATCTTCGTGAATATAGATCTCTATAACTCACTTAGCACATATCTTTACCTTAAAATCTAGACCTGCAAAAGTGGTTATTTGCAAGAGTGAGCTCGACAGCCCAGCAATGTCTAACAGTTTACATGCATCACATAGCACATAATAACATGCTCGATATACATCTCATTAAAGTAACATGTCATACATTCTTTTAATTCACATAGCAAATATAAAGATTGAGTTCCTTACTCAATCATCATTACTTAGCCAAAACAATGCAGTCATATATTGAATTTAACATTTCATGATTTCAACATGCATAACATATTTTTCAATTTAAAATAGTTCATCAAGTCCACGTAGAAAATAGGAACTGAAAGACTTGTCTTGATCGTTGTTTACCAATAATAGTTTAACAACTTACAGTTATCTGCACTTCACATGCCCTACACAATTATATAATCATACACATCAACTGTTAGTCACATAACAACACATATTAATTGTAGTGTAAACTCTGCTCCACATCTCATAATCTTTCCTATTAATTAGCACACAATGTTCAATTAGATTGTGTTAACATTCAACTTATTTCTCACCATATTTCATAATCGAAGTTCATTCAAGTGCTTAAGTCTATCTAGGACTACTTATTGGTTTTATATTAAACCCATTTCATATCCTATAAAATTCATTTGAATTGAATTGAAACACTTTTCAAGTTCATTAACACTTGGCACAGCGTTTCGACGTTCAATCGTCACACACCCGATTTGCCTCTCTTGTGTATGCTTCCTATGATTCTATAACTTATCTAATACATTATTTATTAATTTTAAGCATCATTATATTTATTAACATTCATGTTTTTAACATAGGATGTCATCTTTTATGGTCAGGAGCACTACACATGAATATGTGCATGCCCGACGCCCTCTGATTGCCCCCGAAAACATAACAGTCCTAATGATGACCATTTTGACTACTGTTATATACCTCAAATTGAAAAACGTAAAGAACGAAAGTTGTAGGACTACTCGTCCTCATTCCGGATCATCTTGAATCACCTCAATCCGAGTTCGTATGAAAACGTTATGGCTGTTTTACTTCAAGAGGTCAAAATTGTCCTACCCAGACCACAATTCCCATGTTGGGGCGCGAGACAGTGGCGCTAGGGCGCGAATTCCAGTGCTGGAGCGCGAACTTGTGGCCTATTTTTGGCGCTGGGGCGCGAATTTCAGCGTTGGGGCGCGAAATTTGGCGCTAAAGCTCCGAATTACAGATCACCCAACCACGAAGAACAGAATAACTAAATTTTGGACTAATTACTACTGTTAACATCTAAATTAAGACATAAAACTTATATAGATTACTCATAAACATTTTCTTATCATACATATACCACTTTTAAAGCAATCAAACAATAATTTTAGAAAATTTAAATCCTTGAAACCATAGTTTAAAGCCCAAAACTCCAAGTTATTTGTCACACTTCTAATTAATTAAGTTTTCCTACTTAATTTAATTAATTCTAATAACAATTCATTGCATAATATAATAATTTATTTAATCATTATAAACTTTCTAACTTAATTATTAAATTAGAATACTATCTCATAATTTCTTTAACTCATTAATTATTTATTAAATAATTAATTAATCAACTCAAATCAAATCAAACAAACATTTATTCATGATAAATACATCCATTAAATATTTATATAATTCAATAAATATTTAAATAATATAATTAAAAATCTGGATTGTTACATCATTCCCTCCTTACAAGGATTCTGTTCTCAAAAACACAACTCAAACCACTCATTCGTTACAATCTTCCATACTTACAAAGATTCTGTCCCCAGAATCGAAGACACAAATTAAACAAATAACTCAGAGTAATCTTTCATCATTTTATCTACTATAGGTTTTATATTTCCTACTACATTCATTACTTTAACAAATTGTAGGTTTCATTTCATAACTTTCACTTGAACTCAATATATTCTGAGTATTATATTCTTAACCCATTCATTTCCTTTTCTAAGAATCGCTATCATAAACACTCAGGATATTACATTCACCCTTTCTTCTAAGAATTTCGTCCTCGAAATTTTTATTCATTCGATCTAACATAATAGATTTTTACATCACTACTATATTCATTCCTTGGGTTTTATAACCATTTCTTTCCAAAAAGATCTTTCTACAATTATTAAATTTTCTATTAAATGTTTTACATTATTCTTTGATAACTCATATCCTTCTCACTTCAAAATCTCTTTTCTCACTTATTCAACATATTCATCATTCAGTGTCACATTCTACGACTCACTTCTTTCTAAGGAATATCATCCTTACCACATTCACCTTTTAGAATATCAAGAATCTTTCACAATTGCTCAATAATTGGGAAGCGATATGAATAACAGGAATTTAAAAGATTCCAAATCATGCTGCGGGTCATAAGACCACGAACTATGTCCACAGTTGCAAGTAATCTTTCAACTTCAACTTTAACAGTCATAAGACTACAAGGACCCCAGTACTTAGGGTGTTAAGCTCTTCGTACGATGTATTGTGCACAAACATTTAAACGCTATACGTATGTCCATAGTTATAAGTAATCTTTCAACTTAAACTTTAACAGTCATAAGACTATAGGGACTCCTCGCACTTAGGGTGATCAGCCCTTCGTACAATGTATTGTGCACAAACATCTCAACGCCTCCGCCAGAATCCCTATAAAAGGGTTGTTCATCTCAAATTTTCAACATCTAAATCCGCACTAAAACAATTTGGTTTGGCATAACTTCTCAAGAAACGCATGCATTTCATGAACATCTTTCAATATTCGTCTACCTAAATCAAATAGCATAGACTTCTACAACAATTTAGACATCAATCGAAATATACATACACACACACACATATATATATATATATATATATATTCTCATATCTTAAAGAAATCTCAAAAATCTTTTTATGACATCATGATACCGCATCAGATTTACAAATTCAGATTGAGGATTCCGTCATTTGTCGATTTTATCATACTACATTATACCATAGTGGGTCATCGATCCTTAGATCACATCCAACACTAGGTATACCGCATTGATGACTCAATCATTTTTATCATCTTTGCACCAAAGTTATATGATGCATTAATAATATAAAATACATTTTTATATATTGCAAATCATTTTTGTCTAAATTAAGCAATTAGCATGTATATACGAATAATAATGATTGTTGTTAAAACTCAATGGTTCCATCATTTGATCCAATGTTTTTCAAGAAAATAAAAGTGTAAACATCAGCACGAAGTTATTAAATTTCGAAAGTCTAGCATAGCTAGTAGATTTAGAATACATGTGCTTCCACCATCAACTCCACTTTCTATAATGATCCATTGCTTAATAGGTCTATCTATTCCTATCATCCTTAATACTCCATTTACATTTATCTATACCCAGTTTGTCAAACTTACCACACGTTATGAGTTCAAGAACTTGCCACAATCATATGAGTTTAAGAACTTATCCTAGTCAGACCATATGCGTCCATTCACTGAGGGGTTCAAAAACATACCATATAATTATGAGTCACGAACCTACCATAAGTATGAGTTTTAAGAACTCGCACTTAACCTTATAATATTCTCTAACTATACTATACCTATATGTTATACACATGAGAAAATAATCACCTTCTCAACATGCATATAGCAAATAGCGTGACACAAACATTCCAATGATTATCAATGTGATAAACTGAGTGCAAGCACAAAACCCTCGCCCATAAAAAGGTTTGTACAACTCAGCCACCACCTAAGTCCTCAATTGAAATCTCTCCTAACTCTATCTTGCTTATAACTTTCTCTTTGCTCGATACAAATTCCTCGTATCACATCATCTATAACTCCTCATAAGTTTATCTCGTACTATCATAGTACATTATCTTCATAGCATCAAGCTATAATCATTCAAACATTACAAACCATCTTTCTTTTATAACTTAAACAGATCACGTCGTGATCTTATTCTATAATCATCTCCCTTAAAATTCTCTTGTTAACTCGTGATCGTTTTGTTTTACGATCCTCATTTTTTTCCCTTTTCATCATTTACGACATTATTCGTTATCTTGGCTATTGGAGTTAGGAAACTCCCATATCTTATCTTTACATCTTTTCAAGATTCTTCTTTGAATCTACTTGTTTATATAACAATTCTTCCTTTAAGAATTTCTAACTTCATTTACATTGTTCAACATTTAAGGTCTACAGTTTCATCACACGTATCCATTTACTAAACTTGGTACTCATCGAGTCTCTAACAGTTTCAATATGGTACGCTGAGTGGTTTCCCACAAACAACCAATAAACTAGGTTCCGAGTTACTAGTTCGTATATACCTCCGCTCTATGAAGGAATCGTTTAGCCCAGATACCATAAGTCAACTACTAAAGAGTACAATTGCACCATACTCTCTATTCTTAACTTCTTTATCATTCTTTTCTTATAGACATTGTCTATTTATTATCAACTTACATCCTTATTATTGGAGTTGGTTAACCCCATATTCATATTCCTTATAACTCTGCGAGATTCTTTTTTGAATCCTTTCACGCAAGTTTTAATCCCTTATTGTTCAAACTCTATTTGAGCTTATTCGTTCATTATCTTCACATCTCATCTCAAAGGTTATAGCCTAAGGTACTCTTACCTAAGGTTTCTAACCTACAGCTTTGATACCAACTATAACGACCCCAAAATTCATACCATTTAAATCTCGACTTCGATCGTTAACCATACATTAAATCTCTAATTTTACATCATTATTCGATATTAAAAACACTAAAATTGCGGAATATTTAAAACGTTTATACATTTCCTTCTTTCTTGCCCTGAATCGCAACCTTTACATTATATCTCTTTGATTCAATCTTATATCATGAATTGTTACAACAAAATGACTATACAAAGTCTTACATCATAACTAAATATCCATATACATTGGATAACTCAACTTACAATTCAACAACATGTTACGTTAAAAATATGAAATACATTTCTCATAAAATATAAGTAATCTTCGTGACTATAGATCTCTATAACTCAATTAGCACATATCTTTACCTTAAAATCTTGACCTGCAAAAGTGGTTATTTGCAAGAGTGAGCTTGACAGCCCAGCAAAGTCTAACAGTTTTCATGCATCACATAACACATAATAACATGCTCGATATAAATCTCATTAAAGTAACATGGCATACATGCTTTTAATTCACATAGAAAATATAAAGATTGAGTTCCTTACTCAATCATCATTACTTAGCCAAAACAATGCAGTCATATATTGACTTTAACATTTTATGATTTCAACATGCATAACATATCATGCAATTTAAAACAGTTCATCAACTCCATGTAGAAAATAGGAACTGAAAGACTTTACTTGATCGTTGTTTACCAATAACAGTTTAACAGCTTACAGTTATCTACACTTCACGTGCCCTACACAATTATATAATCATACACATCAACTATTAGTCACATAACAACACATATTAATTGTAATGTAAACTCTACTCCACATCTCATAATATTTTCTATTAATTAGCACACAATGTTCAATTAGATTATGTTAACTTTCAACTTGTATCTCACTATATTTCATAATCGAAGTTCATTCAAGTGCTTAAGTCTTGCTAGGACTACTTATTGGTTTTATATTAAACTCATTTCATATCTTATAATATTTATTTCAATTGAATTGAAACACTTTTTATGTTCATTAACACTTAGCACGACGTTTCGACGTTCAATCGTCACACGCCCTATTTGCCTCTCTTGTGTATGCTTACTATGATTCTATAACTTATCTAATACATTATTTATTAATGTTAAGCATCATTATATTTACTAACATTCATGTTTTATAACTTAGGATGTCATCTTTTATGGTCAGGAGCACTACACATGTATATGTGCATGCCCGACGCCCTCTGATTGCCCCCGAAAACATAACAGTCCTAATGATGACCATTTTGACTACTGTTACAGACCTCAAATTTAAAAACGTACAAAACAAAAGTTGTAGGACTACTCGTCCTCGTTTCGGATCATCTTGAATCACCTCAATCGGAGTTCTTATGAGAAAGTTATGGTCGTTTTACTACAGGAGGTTAAAAATTGTCCTACCCAGACCACAATTCACGCACTGGGGCGCGAGACAGTGGCGTTGCGGCGCGAACTTCTGTCCTATATTTGGCGTTGGGGCGTAAATTTCAGCGCTAGGGCGCGAAATTTGGCGTTGGGGCTCTGAATTACAGAACACCCAACCACGAATAACAGAATAACTATAATTTTAGACTAATTACTACTGTTAACATCTAAATTAAGACGTAAAGCTTATATACAATACTCATAAACATTTACTTATCATACATATACCAATTTTAAAGCAATCAAACAATAATTTCTGAAAATTTAAATCCTTGAAACTATAGTTTAAAGCCCAAAACTCCATGTTTGATATTTCTTTGACACAGTGACACTGTAAATGCTAATTATAAACCAATTTGATGCTTTTAAACTATGTTCTTTTTAACTCTTAACAAACTAATTAGCATAGCCATAGTTCAATTTCACATATTAGCTCAAAATTTAATACTAATTTTTTTTTGTTATCCTACAAAACACGCTCATACATGTGTTCACTATAAAACCAATTTCTTTTCTTGTAGACTTTAATTTAGCATACAATCTTATCTATATATATGTTAAGCATACAACCATATATATATATATATATATATATATATATATATGCTAGTATAACCATTAAAATTATAAATACACATAATTTCCTAACCAATTTTAAAATCATGGTTTTACTGTAAAAGTTTGTAAAGAATTTTATGTTCCGTCCAAATTCAAAAACACAGAGACTTAGAGATTATAACGTAAAACATATATGTTAAGGTTATGTAACATATCTTTTGTTGCTTAAGAAATCCTTGTTAACCACAACTAACTATTTGAAAGGCTCAGGAACTCTCTCTCTCTCTCTCTCTTCTCTCTCTCGCACTCTATCAAACCTCTCAGAAACTCTTTTTCTTTTCTTAGTTATCAAGATAGGCCAAATACACTAAACTTAAAGATCAAAACAAAAACCAATGCACGCTTTTTTCAAACGTTTTAAAACCCGACGTTATAATAATTGCCCCTATTAATTTTATCAGTTAACAAACTTAATATATATTATTTATATTTTGTTTATTCAATTTATATTATTAAATTTCAAAATTTAGAAATCCAAAAGCCATAAGGCTCTTGTTTGGCAAAATTCTTTAAAAATTAAAGAATGAATATATTTAAGCCTTGTTTGGTAAAACTAAATTAAACTCCTTTAATTTATTTTAATAACCACTTATAATAAAGTTATTTGTCACACTTCTAATTAATTAAGTTTTCCTACTTAATTTAATTAATTCTAATAACAATTCATTGCATGATATAATAATTTATTTAATCATTATAAACTTTCTAACTTAATTATTAAATTAGAATACTAACTCATAATTTCCTTAACTCATTAATTATTTATTAAATAATTAATTAATCAACTCAAATCAAATCAAACAAACATTTATTAATGATAAATACATCCATTAAATATTTATATAATTCAATAAATATTAAATAATATTATTAAAAATCTGGATTGTTACAGTGGACTCAAGAACGAACGAGTTCCGAGTTCGGATGACCGAATTACGGACGAACGAACGAAGAGCGTTAAAAACGTAAAATGAACAAAGGGTGAAGATCAAGCCAATCGAATGGCACGTTAACAGATTTATAATGAATTTTTGCTCGAGGGGTATTAAAGTACGTAGGATAAGGAAGAGAATGGCTTTGGAACGACCTCGTTCCGAGTTCTAACGAAGGAGTTATGAGATCGCGAAGTAAGCATCTCAAAATTGATTTAACATTTGGAGAAATTTTCTAGGGTTAGGGCTTGGCGCCATGCCGCCACCATGCCTTTGTAGAGTGGTGCTTGGCAATGCTGATCGGGTCAGTACTTCAAACTCACGCATGGAGTGAGAGAGAAAGAAGGAGGAAATACAATGCCAAGTTGTTGGAAAAAGCCAGAGATGAGCTTTTAACTGCTCAGCTCTTGGGGGAAATATAAGGGAAGATAAAGAATATAATATTCAACTAATGTAACACTTAATCAAGTGATGTAAACCTTTATTAAAGGTTGAACATATAGATTAAACAAGATTAAATGACAAAGAATATAATCACGGGTTATGTAACCGATATTCGGGGACCGTAGTCGCGATTAATGGACGTGAGGGATTGCTATGGTTGTGATTCCTTAGAGGTTGAGCGACGAGGGTAATGAACATGGGGTTTATGTAATGGATAACAAAAGTATTAATAAGATATGAATTATCAAGAAAGTCAGAATTTAATGAATAAGATTAATGAAAGCCGAATGTGAGTCAATAAGGAATGAATCCTGAAGTATGACAATTAGTTGCCAGAAAGCCGTAAGGAATAAGAAATTGACTTAATCGAACATTATAGTTTAATAGTCCGTATACGTTAAGAGAAGTTAGGTTATGGTACAATCGTAACTTTGATGGTTGATATATGGGAGCTGGGCTAAACAATTCCTTCAGAGATCGAAGGTATATACGAAACTGGCAACCGATATAACTCACTGTGATGGCAGTGTAGATGAGACAATAATTTGTTTGTTGGTTGTTTGTGGGAAACCACTCAGAGTGCCATATGGACTACTAGCAGAGAATTGATGTGTGCTGAGTCTTAGAGAATTTACAACAAGAAGATAAGAATATAAATCATCCAAGATGATGAACGTTTTGAGTAAGACATCTCTATATGTCATAAAGCCATAAACTGGTAAAGGAAGTTAGTCGCGTAAACTTATATTGCTAGAACGCGAACCCTAAGAAGTAAAGTTAAGTAAACCAATGCGTAAGTTCAATATATGACTAATTGGTGTTTATGTTTTCTCCTTATGTGTTACATAGGAATTGGAACGAGCAGTTCAGCGTAAGCTGTAGCTGGGCGTAAGGCAAGTTTCCTAACTTCATTCATATTACATGAATGCTAGTTTCTTAAACTTCTCAGATGTTGTACTTGAGAAGTTCTGTCTATGTGCAAATGTGCGATATTTGTACAATGTGGTATAACGTATGAGGCCTTGAGGCATAATTTGAACACTTCGGTGTTTCTATGATATGCATTGTTCTGTGATTGAGCTGTTCAATACAAGTATGTTCTATTTATACATGTACCGTTATTGTTAAGTTTGTGCTAATGATTTTAGCCAGATAGGATGTGTATGAAAAATGTTGAAGAATGAAAGTATTTCAAAGTGAAAATGACTGATGTTTTAAGATGATAGGAATCGAGACTATTCCTATTATTCAAGTTGCTTCATAACCTTTGTTCGGTTATAGATGTTTTAAAGAAATGTTTTAATTCTGAAGTTGTTTGTTCAATTGTTATGACTTGCTGGGCAATTGAATGCTCACACTTACTTTAAATGAAAATAAAAATTCAGCGAACAATGTTAGAAGAACTTAAAGATCAAGCTGATGGAATCCAGATGAAGTACCATTCAGAAGGTGAATGAGCGAGAAGATCAAGTGAAGACTTGTAATGTAAAAAGATGAAATTGAACAATAGACTAGTCTAATGAACTATTATGTATCCCTGGTGGTGGATAAAAGTCACTCTTGTAAGATGAAATGAATAATGTATTTACTATTATTTGTAATTAATAAGGTTATAAGGTTTCCAGAACCTGGGATTTGAGAGTGTATGTCGTTATATTTCATTATATAATGATGTATGTTGGATGAATGATGTACCCGTGATGCATGAAAACCGGATGTGAAGATAGATCGGATTTCGGGGTGTTACAAGTTGGTATCAGAGCTGATAGGTTATAAACCTTAGGTAGGAGTACCTAAGACTATAATCATAGAGAGAAGGATAAGAAGATCACCACGTGATCATAGTGACTCGTAGTAACAGATGAGTTGTTAAATGATGAATGATTTGTAGAAAATGCTATGAATGAAGGGTACTATGAAGTAGTACGGGAAGAAGAACTTAGATTGAGTTGTGAAGGATAGTATATGAATTAAAGAAAATTCGTATTAAGTAGAGAGAGATTTAGAAGTTGTAAAATTTCAATTGAGGAATCATGTGATAGCTGAGTTGTATGAACCTTTGTATGGGCAGAGGTTTGTGCTTGGTGTAACAACTGCTTAGCTTATAACAATGATAATCATTGGGATTGGTCGCGCTATTATGATGTATATGACGAGAAGGTGAATCTTTTCTCATGTATATACTTGATAGGTAGAGAACGATAAGGTAGGTGTGAGTTCTTGAAACTCATACTTATGATAAGTTCGTGACTCATAATAATATGGTATGTTTTTCAATGTCTCAGCGAATGGACACTTTTGGTCTATCTGGATAGTTCTTAAACTCGTATTATTGTGGAAAGTTCCTGAACTCATAATGTGTGGTAAGTTGATGGACTGTACTAACGTTTAGGAATGGTTTGATTAAAAACACGTTGTTTTCAGTAGGCTTAGCAGTGAAGGTGCTAGAGAAGATTAAGTATTATCGCAGTAAGACAATGAAAGAAGGTGGAGAATAGGATATTCCAAGTCATCTAGATATGCTAATATTTCAAAGTTTATTGAACTCATACTGATATGTACATTTTGAAAAGGAAAGAATTGGTTCAACTTTTGGAACCAACAGACTTTAAAAGAGCTATTCTTGATATGTCTATGCTAATTGCTTCAGCTAGAAAAAATTGATTTAAAAATATCAAAATGAATTTTATATCATCAGTGCATTTGATGCATGGATGGTAAAAAGATGGAGTTATTAATGCAATTGAACCTGGTGTTGGATGAGATCTTAGGATCAACAACCCGCTATGGTATAATGTATAATGACGAAGTCATAAACTGACGAAGTCCTCAACGTACTATGAAAAGTAAGGTATCATGACATCATAAAATGTTTTGATGTATTACGAAAATAATTTACAGAAGTAGTCAATGTTAATTGAGTTTACTAGACGAATGTTTCACGTTGATATCCAATTTATTGGTATGGTCTAAGCTACTTGATTCGTCTAGACAAATGGTATGTCATGCTTAACAGAAAATAGAGCTTTCTTTGAAGAAGTGGTGCCAAACCAAATTGTTTTGAATAAGTCTGAGGAGAACATGGAAGAGGTAGTTACTTTCTTTGTGATTGTAAACTGACTGTTAAAGAAGGGCTTACGGCAAAATGTTGAATAACCTAGTAAGAGTTCATGGTCGATTTGACCCCTCAGCAAAAGTATGAAAAGTTTTCAAAGGAAATTTTATATTCCTTGTTATTCCTTCTACTTCATGATTCTTGATAGGTTATGGGGGTTAAGAATGAGGGAAAGATAAGAACTCCGTTGAAGTGAAGTTGAGAAGAAAGGTAGGCTAAAATTTTGAGGACGAAATTCTATGAAGAAGGGGTGAGTGTGATGATCGGGTAAGGGTGTGGTTTTAAGAAATTCCGAGGGCGGAATTTTTATAAGGGGGGAAGAGTGTGACGACCCAAAAATTCGGGTTGTCCAGAATTTAAGTTTAAAGAATTAGTTATTAATAAAATGAATTTTATTAATACTATTATGTGCTATGTGTTTTTTAATCGTTCTATAACCTAGGATAATTATAAATTGGGAGGATTCTGGCTACGAGCTAGAATGAACGAATAAGAATTTTCAAAATTAAAAAAAAAAATTTCAAGGAACAAAATATTTTTCAGGGAAAAAGACAAAATTGGCACTATTCACCCGACGAAACCCTAAGAGTTAGGGTTTGAATAACCTAGGCCATTTCGAGAGTTCGGTATGTCGAAATGACATTCCGTCGAAAGATTTGAGGATAATATGTTGTGAAAAGTTAAGTAAGCCGATAAAAGTTTTTCTCGAAAAGCGTGTAGAAATCGAACAAAATAAAAATGACGAAAAGTACTGCTATGTACTTTTCACTCGTTTAGCTACGTTAGGGTAAAATGTGAAGGAAAACGCTTAACGTCAAAAAGTGTTTTTCAATTTTTTGAAGATCTGAAGAATACGTAAAAATTAGTCGGTAAAGGAAAGACGAAATTGTTAGGTTTGTAATATTCTTGAACGCAATCAAATTGCACAAAATTAGCGGAAGCGTGTAAAATCAGAGTTTAAAAAATTTACAAACCATATACCCGGATCACCCTTTATGCACAATTATTAATTAAACGAAAATATAAAGAATAAAATCATACCCTTGAAGATCGAGCTTCCTCAGGTACAAGTTCACCTCCAATCCTTTTCGCGTTCAACTTGAATTCACCGTGTTTGGTTCCTTCCTTTGATCAATGTTAGCCACCCATGTGTTTGGCCTCTAAAGGTGATCCACCAAGGAAGAAGAAAATTCAAGAAGAAGGGTGGTTGGCTAAACCCTAGTTTTTCTATCTCTATAGAAAAGGTGTACTCTCCCAACAAATTGGAATTATTACGTAGTTGTCAAAGTCAACAACTCCAACCACCCATAATAAGACTCCTCTTATTTATAGATGTAAAACCCACCTTAACAATTAAGGAATTGGGTTTATTTAATTAATTAAATTCTTTTAATTAATTAAGCTCCCTAATCTTATTAGGGATAATTAATTAAACTCCTTTAATTAATTTAACTTCCTAATCTTATTAGGAATAAATGAGAGTACTTATATTAAATTAATTCCTAAACTCTTTTAGAAATTAAAATAATAATAATTGTAATAATATTAATAAGACTCCTCTTATTAATTTATATTTAATATTTCTAAAATATTAAATAATAAATATTAAGCTATTTAATTTATTCTATCACCATAGATTAAATTAAATATACATAACATATTATTACGATTATGCCATTAACTTCTTAAATAATTATTCTTCCTTTTATGGTGTGACCCTTTAGGTTCTCCATATTATACCTAGTTGTGAATAAATCAATTAGAATAATTCTAATCTTATTTAAATAAATAAATTAAACAATTAATTTATTTAAATAAATAATATTTATTCTACAATAGGATAAGCCTCCCCAACGATCAACGACTTTCCGGATAATATAGATTTCAACATTAATCATAAAAGAACCTTTGAGTAAATAGTTACTGCATAATTCAATCCTTCCACCATACAATGTCCCAATTAAATATAAGACATGGAATTCTTGTCAAGTCTTATTTTATTTAATTATATGTATTTCGATCATTAAATGCACAACTCAAATAATGCAAATTAGAAACTCCTTTCTAATTTCATTATGCCTTGGCCAAGGACTACTGGGTTGTCATTTATCGAATCACATAGGACATTTCTCTTCTTTTATTAGAAGTGGTAGATTCTTTATTGATCATACATTATCTCCATGTACAACTTATTATACCCAAGCATACCCTTTGATATACCCTAAGGGTCTTAAGGAATAAGTCAAAGTATAACTCATCATACACAAGATACTATGATGATCTCAAGTCCAAGGATTACTTGTACTACTATCACTACAGAATTCCTATTGACAGCAAATAAAACTCCATTAGGTATTCCTTAGCGAGCCAATGCTTCGGTGAACTTATTCTCTAATAAGCACCTACATACTTGCTTTAGTGTCTCCACACAAATGATCATGAGAACAATCATCCTCATCCAATGAGCAAGCAACGTATGTACCAATCTATCCGGATTCACTAATCCTCAATTTAGTAATCCAATGATTGGGAACTATTTTAGTTTTAAGCTTTCTAAGAATTTAGATCTCATTAGAATGATCATCATCATTATTCTAAAAGCATTGCTTAAAACTATAGGTTTATCACATATTATAAAAACAAAGATCATGTAGATAATTAAAAGCCTTTAATAAATTAATACTTTTTATTAATAAATGAATAAGATTGTTACAAAGTATATGCTTTATCATCAAACATGATTGGCTTGTGTGCATACTACTTTCAATCTCCCACTTGCACTAAAGCCAATCGTCATGGTAACTCATACACTTCTTCTCTAAGTGACGATTATCCTGCTGTTGGATAAGCTTTAATTAATGGATATGTAATGTTGTTCTTGAGAGTCCACTATCTCTATAGTGATTTCCCATCTTCAATGATTCTAATAATCAAATGAAAGTGCCACAAAGACATGTTTAGATCCAAGATGAGACTTAGGAACTATTCCTAGTTCCGTAATGAACTTTTAATCCAAATAATCAACTTGCGAGCTTCATTTATAGCTATATACTTTGTCTTTATCACTAAACCAAAGAACTCTTTCTTTGTTTGGAACCTTTCCAATTCACTACACCACTTTGCTCAAGGTAACACTTTACCTTAAAGTGGATTTTCGATCGTCTTGTCTGCATCGAAAAACTTGAGTCTCAGAAAGCCCTCTAGTTTTAATTCGCACCCACCATGTATGCTCACATCCTTAGTGCCGTGGGTAAGAACTTTAAGATATTTTTCACCGCTTTACAGTTGATCTTCTCCAGAATATGACTGATCAACATCAGGTCTCGTACATTTCATTGCATACATGATTGTCACTCATGCGATCTCTCTTCTTTGGAGTCTATGGGGACTATTAAGAGAAATACACTTCACAGCTCATCGACATGAAACATCTCTTGGAGTTTGCCATGCTAAACGACTTTAGCATCAAAAGAATATACGTTCCTTGGGTTAAGTCGAGCATCCTCTTGTATCTATCTATATAGATTTTTATCCCCAATTAAGATACTCTTCCCAAACCATTCATGGAGGAATGTTTAGACAACTTTATCATTACTGATTGTAGCATTAGTATGTCATTCCTTTTCGTAGTATATCAACATATAATATTAGGAATGTCACGGCGCTCCCACTGACCCTTTTATACACACTAGAAGTCTTACCTCATCGAATGTAACTCTGGATCATCATCTTCTATGATGTGTACCTCATCATCATCATCCATGATGAATCCATACCTCCTAGGTATCTTTGGTACTATTCCGATTTACAATTCTTGGCCAATACTATACAATAGGTCTATCTACTGTGTTCCTCTTATTCGACTTATAGTGTTTTGTGGTTCTTGAACTTTTCAAGATCTATTATTCTCCCACTAGCCCCTTTTAATGATAAACACCTTTATCTTAGAAGGAAGTGTGTTTCGCAATAAACACCTTTTGCTAAGTTGGATTATAGAACATATACCCTAAACTTACTTTAGGATGTCCCACAAATCGACACTTGTCAAATCTTGTCCAAAGCTTATCCTTTGAAACCTTTTCACATAAGTTGGACAACCCCTTTATCTTAACATACTTAAGATTAGGAATCCTCCCTGTCTATAACTTTTATAGAGTCTTGGGGCTGGATTTTGAGGTTACCTTTTTCGTAAATATGCAGCCATTTCTAGGACAAGATCCTAGAAGGATACTGGAATGTCGGTAAAATCATTATGGACCGCACCATGTCCAACAAGGTACGATTTTTCCATTCAAATACATCAATCAATTATTGCGTATCAGGATGTGTCCATTATGAGAAAACCATTTGAGATGATCTAGAAACTTATTGCACAAGTATTTATTCCTTGGTCTAATCAAAGAATCTTAATACTTTGCCAATTTGTTTCACTTATGAATTCTTTGAACCTTTCAAATAATTCACACTTGTATTTCAACAAATACATACATTCAACTCTTTGAATGATCATCTCCTTTTCTTATACTAGTTTGTTCAATTTACAAAATAATTTTTCAAATAAGTCAAGTATACAAAATCCATTAAGTAATCTTTCAGGCCTCTATCTGAAACATTATTATTATAAATAGAACAACAATTGTTCTTAATTATAATACCAAAAATTTATTGTCCAACAATAAAATGGAAATAATGTTTTTAACAAGAATTGGAATACAATAACAACTTATTGACTTAATAGATTTGCCCGTAGCAAGCGGTGCTAAACTCAGAAGTTTCTATAGCTAATCAAAGAACCTTTGCTTCATTTTCCACACATAGGATTACTTATCTTTGTTTAACTTTCTACTTACCTTGGTCCTTCATAAATCAATATTTATGATAACCAAAGTCGGTATCCAATACCCAAGTAGAACCTTGACTTAAAGAAAAATTTATTTCAATCATGAACAAAAACTATATTATGAACCGAAACTTCACTAAGCTTCTTTGGTTAGCCTCTCGCAAGATGCTTCTTGCGCTTTCTTCCAAAGTCCAGCTTATTGCAGTGGAAGCAAACTCCTTTGCTATCCGTATTAGTTTTGCTCTTATTATCCTTTGTTTACATTTTTCTATTTACCTTCTTTGAATCGTTCTTCTTTTCAGAAGATCCTTTGGCCCCTACCAGTAAGACTTGATCTTTCTTGGTTGGAAAGTGACTCTCAACATTTTTCAATATGTTAAGCAAATCAGCGAGGCTGATATCTAGCTTGTTCATATGAAAAATTCACAACAATTGTGAAAGGAGTCCGGGAGTGAGTGCAAGATCAAATCTTGGCTCAACTCTCCATCCATGACAAAACTTGTTATCCTAATTGATCAATCAAATTGATAATGTTTAGGACTTTTGTCTGTACTATAGTGCCATTGGCCATTCTAGATCGGAAGAGCTCCTTAGATATCTGATATCTATCAGTCCTACTTTCCTCACCATCAACTACTTGATGTGCAGGAATATAGTAGGAGCATCCATAGTTTCAAGTGCGACGTCAAGCTGAAGCTTGTTACTCGTGGATACGAGCATGATGCATTGAGCCAATCATGCATCATCTTGCCACTTTCTAAAAGTAGCAATCTCTTCCTCAGAGGCATTGTCTGCAACCATTGCAGGGATAAGCGTATTAAGGACATAAGATAGCTTTTCAACCATGAGAACTTTTCTCAATTTCCTTAACCAATCCGTTTAATTTGGTCTCATTAACTTAGCATCTCATATGCTTCGCAGTGATAGTAATTTAGACATTGTAAAATTCTGTAAATGAATTTGTAATTAACAACATTTTAACATACATTCTTTTATTAATTACCAAAATAAATTAGGTCTTGTTTTAAATTGGTATCTCCCACTATTTTCTTCAAACTATATTACCCTCACTTATATAGTTCGGCAAAATCTAATTAAAGATTTGCTAGTGAGAATAAGGATCCCATTTCAAATGTATATAGCCTTGTGGTGACACAACAAGCTATATATAAATAAATAGGTAGACAACTTTTGTCAATTACATCAACTATGCAACTCCTTTTCTTTTGCCTCTTAGATTATTTTGATCAAGTGGTGGCACATCCAATCAAAATTATCCAAGTTAAGTCCGACCTAGCACTCCATATATTCAAAAAGAAAAATATCATCCTTGTGGTGACACAACAAAACAATATTGTTCAATTTTCTTTATAAGCATCAAATGTGATAAATTAACATCTTAAATACTTAATACTTGCCTTGTGGTGACACAACAAACTCATATTAAATATTTAATACTCTATTAATTTTATCATGCTAGAAAGCGACGTTCGATATTCCAAATATCTTTGAATGCTTAAGACTTAATATAAAAATTGAGGGTTTGTTTTAATTTTCTCATCTTGTTTAAGCGCAGCACACATATATATATAAAATACGCGTCATATATTAATTAACATGCGAAGCATGTTTGCATAATATATAATATATATAGTATAAGCATGCACATATAGAATACTATATTCTACTTGGATTGATTATGGACTTTTATTCTAGTTTGGTTCACTAGAGCCACCAAGTGAACCAAAAGGTCAAACCCTAGGGGGTGCAAGAAATAATATTTAAATATAACTATTACATTTAAACCCGGGCTCCATTACAAACGGGTCTTCAAGCGCTCCTTGCTCCTTGATCTCTAATTCTTCAAAATTAATTCTAACTATTCCTATTACAAAACAATTTAAAATAAATAGAAACCTTGATCGTGATCGAGGGGAAGTACATAGGAGAGAGATAGAATTTACATTAAGAAAAATTAGAGAAGACGAGGTACGCAGATTCCCCATTTAATAAAACCCATACATTCATGCATCCAACTAAAATAAAATCCAATCATATTGGTCAATAGTCCATAATCAATCCCATTTATTATCATACTCATCACCATATGCATCAATAAATAACATTCATCTCATGAATAATAAACATTTGATATATATATTGATATCATTTAATGGGCAAATTTAGTTAGTATAAAATCTAATTTTGAATTCAAATAAACTCCTTTATTTCAATCCAAATTTAAATCAAAATAAAACTATTTTATTTTAATTTATCCAATTTTGTATAAAATAAACTATTTTATTTTAATCAAAATCTTTAATCAAAATAAACTCCTTTATTTTAATTAATTATGGAATCCAATTCCATGTAAAAAAAAAATCTTTAATTAAAATAAACTCTTTTATTTTAATTAATTATGGAATCCAATTCCATGTAAAAAAATCTTTTATTAAAGGAAACATGGATATTCTTTCATATTCACAAATAAACTCCTTTATTTTGAATAATATGAAATCTTATTTCATATTTAAATAAACTCCTTTATTTAAGGAAACATGGATTTTCTTTCCTATTCACAAATAAACTCTTTTATTTTGAATAATATGAAATCCTATTCCATATCTAAATAAACTCCTTTATTTAAGGAAAGATGGATTTACTTCCCTATTCACAAATAAACTCCTTTATTTTAGGAAAAATAAAATACAATTTCAACTCCAATTAGTTATTATGGAATCCAATTCCAACTCTAATTAGTTATCATGGAATCCAATTCCAACTCTAATTAGTTAGCATGAGATTGTAATTTTAAAATTAAAATAAACTTTATTATTTTAATATTAAAATAAACCTTTGATTTTAAGATTAAAATAATAATTTATTTTAATTATAAAATTATTAAGATTAAAATAAAACTTTATATTTTAATATTAAAATAAACCTTTTATTTTAAAATTAAAATAAACTTTTTATTTTAATTATATAATAATTAAGAATATATATATATATTCGTAATATATTATATATATATATAATATTTCCGTGTGAACTTCCAAAACAACTATTGTTCCCCTCGATTTCTATGCGTTAAAATAGATTAGTCATACACGGATTCTTTCCTTTTTAAAATGATCATGAAGCCAGCAAACTGTTAATATAATATATATTATAATGACCGAAATCCTGTTGGACACTAAAGCAACAAAAGACCGTGGTTCACGTTTTTTTTGTTTCCGTCGTCCAAGTGATTATAAGTTAGCAGGTGAATAAAATAAAAAAAAATGGCCACGTGAAGCTTTATGAAATCCAGACTCACGGTTTTTTTTTTATTTTAATTTTTTTTTTATTTATTAAATTTTATACAATAAAATTATGCCCAATTAAATTGTTCTAAACACATATCAATTTATATATCAAATTAAAACAATTAATAATTCGCATAAAGGTTTGGCTCTGATGTCACTGTTAGGTTTGTAATATTCTTGAACGCAATCAAATTGCACAAAATTAGCGGAAGCGTGTAAAATCTGAGTTTAAAAAATTTACAAACCATATACCCGGATCACCCTTTATGCACAATTATTAATTAAACGAAAAGATAAAGAATAAAATCAGACCCTTGAAGATCGAGCTTCCTCAGGTACAAGTTCACCTCCAATCCTTTTCGCGTTCAACTTGAATTCACCGGGTTTGGTTCCTTCCTTTGATCAACGTTAGCCACCCATGTGTTTAGCCTCTAGAGGTGATCCACCAAGGAAGAAGAAAATTCAAGAAGAAGGGTGGTTGGCTAAACCCTAGTTTTTCTATCTCTATAGAAAAGGTGTACTCTCCCAACAAATTGGAATTATTATGTAGTTGTCAAAGTCAACAACTCCAACCACCCATAATAAGACTCCTCTTATTTATAGATGTGGGCAACCCACCTTAACAATTAAGGAATTGGGTTTATTTAATTAATTAAATTCTTTTAATTAATTAAGCTCCCTAATCTTATTAGGGATAATTAATTAAACTCCTTTAATTAATTTAACTTCCTAATCTTATTAGGAATAAATAAGAGTACTTATATTAAATTAATTCCTAAACTCTTTTAGAAATTAAAATAATAATAATTGTAATAATATTAATAAGACTCCTCTTATTAATTTATATTTAATATTTCTAAAATATTAAATAATAAATATTAAGCTATTTAATTTATTCTATCACCATAGATTAAATTAAATATACATAACATATTATTACGATTATGCCATTAACTTCTTAAATAATTATTCTTCCTTTTATGGTGTGACCCTTTAGGTTCTCCATATTAAACCTGGTTGTGAATAAATCAATTAGAACAATTTAATCTTATTTAAATAAATAAATTAAACAATTAATTTATTTAAATAAATAATATTTATTCTACAATAGGGATAAGCCTCCCTAATGATCAACGACTTTCCGGATAATATAGATTTCAACATTAATCATAAAAGAACCTTTGAGTAAATAGTTACCGTATAATTCAATCCTTCCACCATACAATGTCCCAATTAAATATAAGACATGGAATTACCACAAAGTCTTATTTTATTTAATTATATGTATTTCGATCCTTAAATGCACAACTCCAAATAATGCAAATTAGAAACTCCTTTCTAATTTCATTCTGCCTTGGCCAAGGACTACTGGGTTGTCATTTATCGAATCACATAGGACATTTCTCTTCTTTTATTAGAAGTGGTAGATTCTTTATTGATCATACATTATCTCCATGTACAACTTATTATACCCAAGCATACCCTTTGATATACCCTAAGGGTCTTAAGGAATAAGTCAAAGTATAACTCATCATACACAAGATACTATGATGATCTCAAGTCCAAGGATTACTTGTACTACTATCACTACAGAAATTCCTATTGACAGGCAAATAAAACTCCATTAGGTATTCCTTAGCGAGCCAATGCTCAATGAACTTATTCTCTAATAAGCACCTACATACTTGCTTTAGTGTCTCCACACAAATGATCATGAGAACAATCATCCTCATCCAATGAGCAAGCAACGTATGTACCAATCTATCCAGATTCACTAATCCCCAATTTAGTAATCCAATGATTGGGAACTATTTTAGTTTTAAGCTTTCTAAGAATTTAGATCTCATTAGAATGATCATCATCATTATTCTAAAAGCATTGCTTAAAACTATGGGTTTATCACATATTATAAAACAAAGATCATCGTAGATAATTAAAAGCCTTTAATAAATTAATACTTTTTATTAATAAATGAATAAGATTGTTACAAAGTATATGCTTTATCATCAAACATGATTGGCTTGTGTGCATACTACTTTCAGAAATATCCAAAAATATTTGGATTCTGAGAATCGCAGTTTTTGATCTATCGGATGAAAACTGAAAGACGGAACCACGAAGCTTCCAAGGGAAGCTACGTGAATATTAAGGAGGTTGGGGGGCGAAATGACTAAAATACCCCTAGCATGGAAATTCTATAAATAGGAAGCTTGCGCTCATTATTTTGAGAATTTGAAAATCCTCCAACTGGAGAGAGAGAGAGAGTTCGGATGGGAGGAGAAGGAAGAGGAAAGGCTAGCCCGTGTACAAACTTTGTCTGACGGGAGAAGATTAAAGGGGAAAGGTAATCCGAAACCTTATCTCGTATATTTTTTTTTTAAGTTTTTATGTTTAAAAACATAATTTAATGAAGATAAGAAGTAGATAAGGTGAGAGATGAGTTCATATAGTTGAAATCATAACAAAGTGAAGAAATAAGAATTTAAAGTTTAGTAAATAAATTTCTTAAGGAAGTATAAGATTCGTAATTAATTAGAACGATCTGAGTGGATTATATGAATAAGTAGGTGAAATAAGTGAGGAATGATGTTCTATAACATCAAATTCCAATAAAAAGTGAAATCATAATCCAAAATATCGATTAAAATGAAGAACGAACGAAGAACACGAAAAACACGCGAAGAACACGAAGAACGTTGTTGATGGACAAATTTAAAACCATCGTAGGATAATTGTTGTTAATGGACAAGTTTAAAACCATCGTGTATAAGTTAGTTGCTTCTTACTTGGTTAGGAATGGTAGAAACATTCATGATGAATGGATTAAAACTTAGCTATAACGAAGTTATGGCAAAAATTTCATAAAAGACAAACGAGAATTAGAAAGTTAGTAAATGAATCCGAGTGGGTAGGGTTTCATAAGAATGTAAGAGAACATAGAAAATGTGAGTCGTGAACTCAAGAACAAACGAGTTCCGAGTTCGAATGACCGAATTATGGACGAACGAACGAAGAGCGTTAAAAACGTAAAATGAACAAAGCGTGAAGATCAAGCCAATCGAATGGCACGTTAACGGGTTTATAATGAATTTCTGCTCGAGGGGTATTAAAGTACGTAAGAAAAGGAAGAGAATGGATTTGTAACAACCTCGTTCCGAGTTATAACGAAGGAGTTATGAGATCGCGAAGTAAGCATCTCAAAATTGATTTAACACTTGGAGAAATTTTCTAGGGTTAGGGCTTGGCCGCTAGCCACCGATCATGCTCAGTAGAGTGGTGCGACGGCGCCGGGCCGGGGCCAGTACTCGCAAACTTGCGTTGTGGCGTGAGAGATAAAAAGAAGGGAGTGAAATACAGCCGCCATTGTTGAGAAAAAAGCGAGATGAGCTTTTAACGCTTCAAATCTTCGGGAGAAATGTAAGGAAGATAAAGAATATAATATTCAACTAATGTAACACTTAATCAAGTGATGTAAACCTTTATTAAAGGTTGAACGTATAGATTAAACAAGATTAAATGACAAAGAATATAATCACGGGTTACGTAACCGATATCCGAGGACTGTAGTCGCGATGAATGGACATGAGGAATTGCTATGGTTGTGTTTCTTTAGAGGTTGAGCGACGAGGGTAATGAACATGGGGTTCATGTAATGGATAATGAAAGTATTAATAAGATATAAATTATCAAGAAACTGTAACGAACAGTAATAAGATTAATAAAAGCCGAATGTGAGTCGATAAGGAATGAATCCTGAAGTATAACAATTAGTTGCCAGAAAGACGTAAGAAAAAAGAAATTGATTTAATCGAACATTATTGTTTAATAGTTCGTATACGTTAAGAGAAGTTAGGTTGTGGTACAATCGTAACTTTGATGGTTGACATATGGGAGTCAAGCTAAACAATTCTTTCGAGAGCGAAGGTATATACTGAATCGGCAATCGATCTAACTCACTGTGATGGCAGTGTAGATGAGACGGGAACTTGTTTGTTGGTTGTTTGTAGGAAACCACTCAGAGTACCATATGGACTACTAGCAGAGAAGTGATGTGTGCTGAGTCCTAAAGAATTTATAATAAGAAGATAAGAATATAAATCATCCAAGATGATGAACGTTTTGAGTAAGACATCTCCGTATGTCATAAAGCCGTAAACTGGTAAAGGAAGTTAGTCGCATAAACTTATATTGCAAGAACGCGAACCCTAAGAAGTAAAGTTAAGTAAACCAATGCGTAAGTTCAATATATGACTAATTGGTGTTTATGTTTTCTCCTTATGTGTTATATAGGAATTGGAACGAGCAGTTCAGCGTAAGCTGTAGCTGGGCGTAATGCAAGTTTCCTAACTTCATTCATATTACATGAATGCTAGTTTCTTAAACTTCTCAAATGTTGTACTTGAGAAGTTCTATCTGTGTACTAATGTGCGATATTTGTACAATGTGGTAAAACGTATGAGGCCTTGAGCCACAATTTGAACACTTCAGTGTTTCTATGATATGCATTGTTCTGTGATTGAGCTGTTCAATACAAGTATGTCGTGTTTATACATGAACCATTATTGTTAAGTCTGTGCTAATGATTCTAGCCAGATAGGATGTGTATGAAAAATGTAAAAGAATGGAAGTATTTCAAAGTGAAAATGACTGATGTTTTAAGATGATAGGAATCGAGACTATTCATATTATTCAAACTGCTTCATAACCTTTGTTCGGTTATAGAAGTTTTAAAGAAATGTTTTAATTCTGAAGTTGTTTGTTCAACTGTTATGACTTGATGGGCAATTGAATACTCACACTTGCTTTAAATGAAAAAACAATTTTCAGCGAACAAGGTTAGAAGAACTTAAAGATCCCGTAAAGATCAAGCTGACGGTATCCAGATGAAGTACCATTCAGAAGTTAAATGAGCGAGAAGATCAAGTAAAGACTTGTAATGTAAAAAGATGAAATTGAACAATAGACTAGTCTAATGAACTATTATGTATCCCTGGTAGCGGATAAAAGTCACTCTTGTAAGATGAAACGAATAATGTATTTACTATTATTTGTAATGAATAAGGTTATAAGGTTTCTAGAACCTGGGATTTGAGAGTGTATGTCGTTATATTTTAGTATATAATGATGTATGTTGGATGAATGATGTACTCGTGACGTACGGAAACCGGGTGTGAAAATAGACCGAATTTCGTGGTGTTACAATATATATATATGTATTGTGTTCTCTTTATAAATGCTACATTTTACTAATACAAAAGTTACTATTATCACTTATAATTAGTTCATACTTTTATTTTGTGTTATTAAATTTAATAAAAATATCTATAAACATTGTACACTATTATTTTCTTTATATATTTTTAAAAAAAAAATCTCGTCGTATTTAGTATATTTATATAATTATCATGTATAATATATTTCCATATTTATATCTATATATTTATATATTTAATATTTAAAATTATTACTATATATTATATTTTTTTAACTTAAAATATATTTTCCTAGTTAAATAGTTTTCATTTTTTTCAAAATTTATTTGTTTTCATTTTAACTAGTTTTCTTATCATTAGTAATAAACATCTATAATTTCTTTTAGCATTGTTATCTATATAATTAATATATATATATATATATATATATATATATATTTTCATCTTACAAAATAAAATTATTTTTTATCTCTCCTTAATTTTAATCAATCTTTTTTAAATATGTATGTATTTAAATATAAATTGTGAACACTCAAAATTTTCTCGTACTTCATCATTACTAACATTGCAGGAGGATGATTAAATCTTTAAGAGAGAACCCCGAAAGACAATCCAAATTGCATGCTGGGATACTACCTAGGAAGTTCAAGATTAACCCCAGGATCGCAACTGGAGTAATGCTTGCTTTTCAACCTCGGATTTAACCCCGAGACCTGAAGATACAATACCGGAACACACACCGGAGAAGACCAATTAATCTCGGAGATAACCTCGAGGTATCCAGTCTCAGTCCCAACCATGGGAATAGCCACCAACCTTGGTAATAACCCCAAGGAATGCAGTTTCGGAGATAACCCCGAAAATGCTTGTTTCAAATGCCATCAGCTTCAATCTCGGCACTCACAACAAAATACACTGTGCCAACACGCCAATCACATCGGGAAGACAGGCACACCTCAAAGATGACAATGAGGATCTTCAACAAATGCAGCAGTCCAATCTTAGCTAAGTCTGAGCAACGTCTGTTTATCGGCCCAATCCGCAAGAAGAATAATTTGAGGGGTAACATCGCCATCTCGTCCAACACGATGCCACGTCTCGCCTCTACGCAACAATGTCCCGTAAGGCTAACCAATCCCGGTGACTATTATGCGGGTAACGGATGAAAGTTGAAGCTTGAAGACCGTGAGGGCATCGTCCCCATCTTCAAAGACTTAGTACAAACTCTAATCCCATGCCATCGTACAACTCTCGACAACGGCGGTCCGAAATAGGTCCTGAATACCTCAAAACGGAAGCCCGGATTGCACTTCTCAAAATCCGAGTGGACATTATAGTGCTTGAGTGCACGTGCTTGAGACGACCGGGCAAGCTGAATCGGTAGACCCAACCCACCTCTAGTACACACATGGGTGAGCCAGCAGTACACCTCATGACACCTTTTACAATAAATAAGAGGCTTGGGGTGCTGATTTTTAAGAGAAAAGACGGGGAAACCCTGCACAATTTGCTCTGCACTCGTCATATAGTGTATTTTCCCACTTTCAAACACATGTGAGCTCATATATAGCCTCTTTTGTACCCAAAAAAGTCCAGTGTTTACCAACTCTAAAGATATAGAAGCGCTTTTTATCAATCAGCTGTAAGCCTTCTCACACACTTTAGAGTCTTTCTCTTCATCTTTGCACACACCCTTCTACACGTTGAGAGTCGTGTTGCTTGCTTTTGCCCGGACATCGGTCCGTGGTTTCCTTCCAATCTGTATATATATATATTATATATATATATATATATATTTATATATATATATTGACTAACATTATTGAGTTATGCCTCGATTGAGCTAGACTTGATGCCGGAGCGCTTCTTTGCTTTAATATATGTATACTTATATATATTAATTATGCATCGAACTTTGTTCGATGAGCCTGAACTTGATGCAAATGCGTTTATTCGCTTTTATATATATATATATATATATATATATACTATATATATCAACTGTAAGCCTCGGACTTTGTTCGATGAGCTGAGACTTGATGCAGTGCGTTTACTCACTTTTATATATATATATATATACTTATATATATGAACTGTGGTCGAACTATGTTCGTGAGCCTAGATTTTACATCTGGTGCGTTTATTGCTTTCTTATATATATATATATATATATATATTTGTTTTGTCCTGCCTGGAGTTCCCTTCGTGGCAGTTGATAGTTTTTACAGCTTTCTTGACATTTCGTCCGGCGTGTAGTTTACTTCATGGCAGTTGACCGCATTTACAGCTTTATTTACATTCTGTCCCACCTGGAGTTTCCTTCATGGCGGTTGACCGTATCTACCGCTTTATTTATATTTTTGATCCCCCATGGAGGAGCTTCGTGGTTGGTGATCCTGTCTGTATATATATATTTACCGCTTTTATATATATACCTGCTTATTGCTTTTATACAAATTGCAATATTACGTATGCGCTAAGGAATCATGTGATCACATGATTCATCTCATTGATCTAGATTCGGTCTCTGATGGATATTTTCAAATTGTAAGCATCTTGTAAATTATTCTGCGATGTCTCAGATTTCCTCGGATGGTTTCCATACCCACGAGGAAGTCGGCATTATTTTTTTATATATATTATTTTTGTACGGATGCATCGCATTTGTCAAATAAAATCAATCCAGCCGCTCACTTAATAAAAATGGGAGTGTAAAAGGTCTTAATTCCTATTGAGCAGCAGGGTTTGAAAAACCTCTTTTATAAAACATCATTACCATATCTTGCTAAAAACTGAATTTTTACATAAATTCAAATCCTGTGTATATAGGTTCGAAAGAGGCCTCGTACAACTTTCATATAATAGCACATTGACCCACACACACACACACACACACTCAGATAATAGTTTCTTGAAAAGAGGTGGTCACCGTGGTAACACAGATTTTGGGGGGTGCCTAACACCTTCCCCCCGCATAACCAAGTCCCCGGACCCTAAATGAATCTCTTTCACTTAATTCCATATATCAGTGTCACATCACTGGGTCAATGTGCAAACCTTTTCTCGGTTGTGTTTGTACAACCATTTAAAAAATCAACTGGCGACTCTTAACAGTCCCATCGTCGACATTATACATGTCGGACCTTTTTCACTTGTTTTTTCAAACAAGTCTCACCTAAAATGAGAACATAAAAGAATAAGTAACGGAAAGGGACATCCAAAAATCCCGACGTTGACAGGTAGCGACTCTGCTGGGGACCTCCAGTAAGAGGACTTAAGCCGCTACTACAATATTTTCAAAACTGTTATCTGCTTGTGTGTGGATGTTGCATTTACATTGGATGAATGTGTACGAATGCATGTCTTATTTGAGCTTAGTGCTTCGCATCATATCTGCATGTGATGTTAGTGCTTCGTACTAAACTTCTTATGATATTAGTGCTTCGCACATGTCATCATTTCATACGGTGAGACGCGATGTATGTGAATGTATGTTGTGTGGTCCCTCCACCAGGAGGCTATCCCGTCGGTGTTTGATTATTGGACTCGTGAGAAGACTAATTCTCCGAGGCTCAGGAAAGGCACCACCCAAATTCGCTCCAGTTGAAAGACCGGATTAACTTCTCGTCTAGTAGATTGCGATGATTTGGGAACCTTCATGCCAAAAGCCGCGAGAGTAACCTAAGATAGGTCAGCCTATGATAAACCCAAAACGAAGGAAAGTCTCTTCATGCCCCCATTTCAATTACTTGTAAACACAATTACTTATAATTTCATTCCATATCTATCTTCATGTAATGAGAAATATGAAGCAATATGTCCACCTACATGCTACGAACAGCTGACACCCGTTTTGCAGGATAAAATTCCTAAAATGGACACATCACATAGCATGTCATTATACACCTTCCCTATGGATTAAACTATGCCAGTCTTTCGCAGGGAATCAATTGGACCTACTACCCGGTCAAAGTCCAAAAAGGCAACAGGCCTACAGTCAATCATGTCGTCATCCGACCAGACTGAACTTAATCCAGTTTCTCGCAAAGAGTTTGACGGATTAAGCAAACAGATTGCAGATTTGGCTGTTCTATTAAAATAATTACACCAGTCTATATAGGGTCAGAAAATACCCGTACATACTGAGCCCTCCACACAAGGAGGAATTTCGGTCATTACCATACCAGAGCCACAATTGGATACGACCAACAAAACGCAGGATGCTGCCCATTCCACTGGAGATCCAGACAATGGTGACATCAAAAAGAAAGTCCTCCAAATGGAAGAGACCCTTCGCGCTATCAAAGGACTTGGAACACACGGGAGTGTTTCATAGGCTGATCTATGTATTTTTCCTGGTGTTCACTATCCAGAAAAATTTAAAACTCCTGACTTTGAAAAATATGACGGGTTAGGGGATCCTTATACACATTTAAAAGTCTTTATTGGAGAACTGGGATCCTATGCAGAGGATGAAAACTTCGAAATGCAATTGTTCCAAAAGAGTCTAACTGGAGAAGCCCGTTCGTGGTACACAAGATTAGACAACTCCAAAATTCACAGTTGGGAAGAGCTAGCACATGCCTTCCTCACTCAATATAGTTTTCAAACTCAGATGGCTCCCGATCGGTATCAAATTACCAAGATCAAAAAACAGTCTAATGAGTCTTTCAGAGAGTATGCCCAAAGGTGGAGACGCCTGGCTTCCCAAGTTAGTCCTGCCATGACAGAATCAGAAATGGTCATAACATTCATAGACATACAAGAAGATCCCTTCTATGAGAGAGTTTTAGCTGGCATCGGCAAACCGTTTTCTAAAATGGTTAAACACGGGAAGATGGCTGAAATGGGGTTGAAGTCAGGAAAGATTCAAGACCTAGCCGCACTCAAAGTCATTCTTTGATCACATCCAATCTGGAAATTATGGGAACAACCCCCGGAGGGTCCATAAAAAGAAAGAGGAAGATATTTCCCTGATACTACAGGGACAAAAAGGCAATCAAAGTATGCCCATTCAATGGAGAAACTACACTCCCTTTCCAGCACAGTCTGCAAACCCTCCAGTACTAAAAGGTGGAGAAGTCAAATGTCATCGAGTGTTTACACCCTTAGGGGATACCCTTGAGAATATTCTTAATCTTCTGACAACACAGAAGAAAATTACGCATCTTCTTCCACCACCAAATTTCCTAATGGACGGGGTTTCAATGTCGCTAGAAAATGTGCTTATCATCTTAGGGCACTGGACATGATACTCAGGATTGTTGGGCCTTGAAACACAAGATCCAGGACCTATTAGATAATGGAGAGATCGTTGTCACCAAACCCGATCATCCTCACGTACAAGACAATCCTCTTCCTCAACACAGAGAAGAAGAGGTCAACATGATTAATTGGAGCAGTGGACAGAGTTCCAACTTCAGCTGTGACTCCCCCCAGACCATCAAAGATGGTGATAACAGATGGGATTATGCTAAGTTCCAGTTCACAATTGAATGAAAGATGAAAGCCCTCTCCAAACAAATTGAGCAATTGACGGAACTAGTGACTTATCAGCATCAAGTGACTCGGTAATTAATCAGCCATAAGCATGCCAGTCTCCTACCAATCGTCATGAATATTCCCTCGTCCCTTCAGAAAATGAAATGCTGGAAGACAAAGTGACGAAGAGAGCAAATGCCTAAGCCCGTCGGGATTTCGCCAACAAACGGGAATTCACCTATTTGGGCTAACCCATGGAGGAAATCCTTCACATGTTAATCAATGAAGGAAGGATCAGTTCCCTTCTACCTCCAATCAACCCCTGTTCGGGATGGTACAACTCGATGGAGTGTGTCAATACCACTCCTGGGCCTCATGGTCACAAACTGAAAAGAATGCTTTGGGCACTCATACACCTTATTCAAAATCTAATTGACAGTGGTGTCTGCGCTGGAATAACGACACTGTGTTACGAGCAAGTGAGAATGTAGGCCCTACTAAGTGGAAAAGTGTGGTAGCAGTTATATCTACTGAAGGTGAAGGGATTAATACTGTTCTCACAACACCGATAATTCAGCTCAAAGGAAGAAGCAATCCTTTGAAAGTGGCCGCTCCCGAGCCAATCAACTTGCCATGCAGAGCACAATATCCTATTGTTAGCATGCGCAAGGTGTTATGGAATTATGGAGAAGGTGAAGGATCCACCTCACATACCACTGCTGCAGTGTCGAAGGAAAATCCACTGTATCTTCCCCATCGGGTGATGAACCCCACCACCAAATCAAAGGGGCAAATACCCATGGAAAAGATTGAAAAATTCCTCCGCGCTGTGGGTCATAACGAAGCCTCGGTGGTTTTAAGCTTGAAGGAAGCTCCACCACCAATATCAATTTTGGACTTGGTCCGAACTTCCGAGAATCACCGGAAGGTCTTCTTAAAGGTTTTGGAAGAAGCCTATCTTCCGACATCGGTGGATCTGAAAAAATTTCAACACACGGTTGATCACATTTTCAACACTAATGTGATATCCTTCACTGATGATGACATACCGCCCGAAGGGACTGGTCATTGCAAACCGTTGCATATTGCGGTCTTGTCCTCCGGATATATGGTGTAAGACCCCAAATTATTAATAAATGAAATTTATTTTCCTCTATTTATTATTTTGAAATAGTAAGGGTTGATTTGATTAATGTGGATAGTTATGGGTAAAATAGGCAAATATTTCGAATAAGCAAGTGGTTATAAAATATTCATTATTGTCGGGGAATATTCGTTTGGTCGTGGAATATTCGTATTGCTTGGGGAATATTTATGCAATGACGCGCCAGCTTTTTTTGTGGGCCCCATAACGGAAAGCGATTGGATGAAGAACACGACAAATATAAGTTGTTTATAAATAACGACGTAGTTGTTACCGTTAATATTGTTGGAATACCCGGTTGTTAAAACACACTAATACGCGTTGTTGAACAGTAGCACACGGTATTGCACCAATTATTGATTCTTACGTAAGAAGGCACTACTCAATAATGGTTACAGTAATTACTGTTTAGTATTTTATTGATTTAATAATTGCTGCGTTGATATTTTATATTACTGTTCTTTCAATAAATTGTCATTACATAGTATTTTCCATTATCGGAGCAATAATTCATAGTATTTTCCATTATCGGAGCAATAATTCATATTATCTGAATAATATTATTGGATAACATTATTGGCAATGTCTAGAAAGTTTTGTCTAAGGAGAGGTTTGGTCACCTAATCATGGCGCCCAAGAAGAGAGATCCTTATTGAAAGCCCCTCTTTCTGAGAACTACTGGGTTGCCAAGATCTTGTGATTCTGTAATATTATTTTTGAGTAATTAATTATTGATTTATATGATGAGAAAAATATTGATTTTACGTGGATATAGATGGAGAAAATTTTTAATGTGACAATTGTTGAAAATTAATATATTATCTTTTTCAGATAAAATAATTTATTTAAATATATTATTTTAATAATACATTAACGATGATATTTTTACAATGAATGTGGGATATATGAGTATATGAGGAGGAAGAGTATTTTTGTGGCATTAAATGTTTAACACATGTTTTGTGTGTTGGTGGAAACAATTATTATCGAATTTGATTATAACTTTGTAAAATCGCCTGCTTATGGATTTCGGTCAATTTCTGTTTGGAATTTGGAAAAACTTTCTTCAGCAAAGTTGTAGAGAATTGAATTTTCTACAAAAATTCGTGTGATTTGAATTTTCTAATAAAAGGGCTATTTATTATGAATTATTGAAGTTCCGAAGTTCCGAAATAATTGATTTTTGGAAGTTTAAAATATTTTAATTACAAAACGTTTTTTCATTTTTTGAAACTCATTTAACATTTGATTAGGAGGTCAAATTGATTGTTAGTGTGCGATGAAGTTGTGGAAAAATTATAATATATTATATTAAATTTTCTATTTGGTGTTCTAAGCAATTTCCTATAAATAGGGTGCTTAGGTTAGAATTGAAAATCACACCGTAAACTCAAGTTTTCTCTCTATATTATCGAGCGTATTCTTGTGAGTATTTTGAGTATACTTTGAGTATTGCTATACGGCAAAGTTCAAGTCATAGCCTATATCCTGTTTTTCAACTAAGTCTTGTCTTTTCGAGGTAAGGGATGTTATTTTATTCGAAAATGATATTATTTCTTCAATATCATTATCTTAAAATATTGGTTGGAAATTTTATCAAATTTGAAACTTTTTCATGTCGGGGGTTACTATTTACGAGTTACTATTCATGAGTTACTATTCACGAAGTTACTATTCATGAAGTTACTATTCACGAGTTTACTATTCACGAGTACTATTCAGTAAGCGTGAAGATGTTTTTTTTGTGAAATTTCTATCTTTTGGTGTCGGTTACTATTCACGATATCTGACTATTCATTCACATATACTTACACTATTCACGAATACGACATTATTCACCGAAAAATAAAATTTCTTCTTTTTGTCCAAAATATCTATTCTGGATACTAGCTTTGATTGTATCCATGTTTTGATCATTCTTAAATTTTACTCCACTCTGATTACTTATGAAGTATTTTTGAACTTGGATTGTTTAAATACGAATCCTTAATATTTGTTCTTTTGTTTCACTGGATTCGTTTCCTTTAAAATATTTTTCATCATCCTCAGTCCTAAATGATGATATTACTGAATATCTTTAGCCTGTAGTGCAAAGATGAATGATTTCTTGATGAATATCTTTGGCTCGTAGTGAAAAGATGAACAGGTGTTGAGATGAACATGACCAACTGATTAATATCTTTGGCCCGTAGTGCAAAGATGAACAGGTGTTTAGATGAACATGACCAACTGATGAATATCTTCGGCTTTTGTAGTGCAAAGATGAATATTTGATTCCGGATATATATATGATTGATGTTACGAGGATAAAATATCGACGATGAACTTTTAAATTCATATATAGAAGATAGTAGTTTGCATTCTCTACTTAACTCATCTAATGAATTGTTGTTTCACCGCAGCTTGTTGATTTAAAACCGGTTGTCTATTGTATTCTATTAGATTTTTCCTCGTTGGAGACTAACGATAATTTGTTGTATATTATCTTAGTCATAATATTCTTTATCGGGCTAGTTGAGCTCACCCTTTTTCTTTTTGTTCCATTTTTCTTCTCGGGAGGCGAAAATGTAGCGAAACGCTAGTCTGGGTATGGAATGATGGTTATAGAGAGAGTTGTTTAGTAGTCCTCACCATTTTTTAAAATAATGTATAAATAATTGTGATGAGGATTTATTTGGTATGTATATTGTCTAAAAGACAATAATTGTATTTAAACTCACAAGATATATGTTGTCGTATTTTGCACGACAAATGTATTAATAAAGTTGTAGTTATTTCGTACCATGTATTTGGCGACTCGTAATGGGTTGGATGGAATGGACCTATTTTGGGGCGCCATAGTTGGTATCGAGCTTAGGGATATGATCTTTGGCGGAGATCGGGGAATAGAACTAGGAGGGGAGAGACGAGTAAATCCTTCGCTAGTGTGTCCTACCTAAGCTTATTTGTTAGTTGGTTAGTATATAGGGATATTATGTAATATATTGATTTCCTTAATTAACCCTTGTTTTATGACAGTATTTCAGAATGTCGACTGAGAATATTAAAAGTGGAGTAAATGAGACCGTGGAGATGCCTGTACTTACCAACGAGGAGAACGTGCAACAGGCTGGCAATGTACCTCTTGTGAACAACACCACTGAGCAGATGATGAACGAGGGGATGTTTAGAAGCTTTTTGCAGCTCATGCAAAATCGATTTAGGAGACTCGTGTTCAAAATACTGTGGAGGAAACGATAGCAATTCACCGGTGGTCACAACAAACAAGCATTCAAAGAGTTGGGACCACCGCATTCAGGGAAAGCCGGATCCGATTAAAGGCGAGACGTGGGTCAAACAAATTACAAAGATATTCGATGTCTTGGGATGCGGAGGAACATAAAGTTCCATTCGCTACTTTTATGTTCCGTAACGAGGCAGATTACTGGTGGGAATCTGTGAAGCGTACCCATCCAACATTGCACTCAAAGATGTCATGGGAGACATTTCGAAATAGTTCAATGACAAGTACTTCCCAAAGTATTCGTCTATATGAAGGAAGTGGAGTTTATTAGATCGAGCGTAATAACATGACGGTGTCCCAAAGACGAGGCGAAGTTCATGGAGTTATCCGTGTTTGCACCTCATTTGGTGGAGAATGAGGAACGTATGACGCGGATGTTTCTGAGAGGTTTGAAACCCGGCATACGTCAGTATCTCATTTCTCATAAATTTTCTCTCTATTCAGATGTTGTCAACAACGCTCAGTTGTTAGAGTGAGATAACGAGTACGTTCAACCGAGGGACCATAACCAGGATCATACCGAAGATAGCAGTCATCAGAATAATGATAACCAGCGGAGAAAGAAGAATACGGACAAAGGCGGTAACCACTCTGGTGGTAATCATGGCCATGAAAATAGAAGAAGCGAGTCAGGAGGAGATTTTAAAAAGAGGAGATTTAACAACGACCATGTGAAGATGACAGTGCCGGAAGCAACTGGTTCTAAGGGAGGAGAACGACCACCGGTCGTATGTTACAAATGCGGGAAAGAGGGACATATCAGCCCAAACTGCCCACAACAGTTTAAGATATGCTATAATTGTGGAAAAGAAGTACATATCGCCGAGATTATACGGTATCGAAACCCATCCAATGAATGGTGACTCAAAAGATCGTCCCGGAAAAGTCAAAGTCAACGATTCTTGGAAGAGCGTTTGTCGTGACCAATTAAAATGCGAGGAACCCGAACGGTTAGCACGGTTAGTTAATTATAAATTCTTGCGAAGTTTATACCTTACTAGAATCTGGTTCTACCCATTCTTTTATCTCTTTGCTTGCGCCAACGTTTGAACTTGACTACGGAGAAATTAGACTTTGACCTATTTATGGAGACTCCGTTAGGAGAAACTTTCATTACATCCGTTGTTTAGAAATCTTGCTTGATTCAGGTTGGCACTATCACATTACCTGTTAACCTTATTTCTATAGAGATATTTGCTTTTGATGTGATTTTAAGGTTAACTACTCATCATGCCGAAATTGATTACTTTCGTATAGTTGTTAGTTTTCATATTCATAAGCAACCTGTTATTCGAATTCAAGCAATCAAACCATTGTAGTCAAACATTTTCATATCAAGGCATGAAGTCATTCGTTTATTATGGATGTCAAGTTTTCTTAGTCCATGTTATGGATTTGAATAAAGACACGTCAGATTTGAATAATATTCCTGTTGTTATTAATTTTTCCTAACGTATTTCCTGACGAATTTCTTGGTTTACTCCCAAAGACTGATATTAAATTTTGTATCAACTTTGAACCCGATTCAAAACTCATTTCTAAAATCTCATATCGAATGGCTCCTATTGAACTTCAGGAGTTAAAAATTCAACTATAGAATTTGGTACCTGAGCCTTTATCTGGTGACTTCCTTTGTGGAATGCACCGAAGCCAGACTCTCCATAGGGGACACCATATTCGTGCGATAGTAAACTGATAGGTGTCATTGTAACGTGCTATCCAAGGTTAGGATATGAGTCACAGTTGAGAACAACCTAAGTCGGTAATCGAAATACGTAGCTTTCTATGCTTAGTTGGTTATTATCGGAGATTAGTTGAAGGATATTCTCGAATCGCTATTCCATTAACGCAGCTGACTCGTAGAGATACAAAATTTGAATGGAGCAAGGAATGTGCGAAGAGCTTCGAAGAACTCAAGAAGAGACTCATTTCAGCACATGTTCTGTTCATGCCATCCTGGAAAAGCGAACGTGGTAGCTGACGTGTTGAGTAGAAGATCGTATACAAGTACGAGTACGATATTGTCAAAGACTAATTTCGTATAATTTACAAATAATAGAGATGGGGATGAAAACTCTAGGTACCCATGTGATGATATACGAGTATAATCGACTTTAATCGATAAAGTTAAAGCTGTTGAAGCTACACACCGGAGCTGATGAATTTGAAGAAAGAGGTGCAAGAAGTTGTTATTTCAAAAGCAAGAATCGGTGAGGTGAGGAACGCTCAAACCTTCGATTTATTAATCCATTTGAAATTCTCGATCGAATAGGACTATGGTCTATAGACTCGTTTTACTGCCAAGTATGACGCGTGTTCATAACGTTTTTCACGTATCGATGTTACGTAAATATGTCGACGACCCGAACCACATCATTGAGTTAGAACCGGATGAGATAGCCGAAGACTTAACGTACGAGGAGGTACCTGTTAGGATCTTGGATAGGAAAGAACATGTCCTATGTACCGAGGTTATACCACAAGTTAAGTTTTGTGGAGAAACCATGTTATTGAGGAAATGACCTGGGAGTTGGAAATGTAATGAAAGCGAGGTATTCTCATCTTTTCAAACACCAGTACGTGACGTCTATTTCGAGGGACGAAATTTCATAAGGAGGGAGGTTTTAAGACCCCAAATTATTAATAAATGAAATTTATTTTCTCTATTTATTATTTTGAAATTGTAAGGTTGATTTGATTAATGTGGATAGTTATGGGTAAAATACGCAAATATTTCAATAAGCAAGTGGTTATAAAATATTCATTATTGTTTGGGAATATTCGTTTGGTCGTGGAATATTCATACTATCGTGGGAATATTCGCATTTACATGCAAGATCTTTTTGTGGGCCCCATAACGAAAAGCGATTGGATGAAGAAAACGACAAATATAAGTTGTTTATAAATAACTTGGCGTAGTTGTTACCGAAGTATCACGTTGGAATACCCTTGTGGTTAAAACACACTAATACGCGTTGTTGAACAAGAAGCACACCAGTATTGCACCAATTATTGATTCTTATGTAAGAAGGCACTACTCAATAATGGTTACGATAATTACTTTATCAATATTTTTTTATTGATTTAATAATTGCTGCGTTGATATTTTATATTACTGTTGTTTCAATAAATTGTCATTACATAGTATTTTCCATTATCGGAGCAATAATTCATATTATCTGAATAATATTATTGGATAACATTATTGGCAATGTCTAGAAAGTTCTGTCTAAGGAGAGGTTTGGTCACCTAATTACGCGCCAGTAAGGAGAGATCCTTATTGGAAAGCCCCTCTTCCGGGAACTACCGGGTCACCGATCGTGATTCTCAGTAATATTATTTTGAGTAATTAATTATTGATTTATATGCTGAGAAAAATATTGATTTTACGTGGATATAGATGGAGAAAATTTTTAATGTGACAATTGTTGAAAATTAATATTTTATCTTTTTCTGATAAAATAATTCATTTAAATTTATTATTTTAATAATATATTAACGATGATATTTTTACAATGAATGTGGGATATATGAGTATATGAGGAGGAAGAGTATTTTTGTGGCATTAAATGTTCAACACATATTTTGTGTGTTGGTGGAAACAATTATTGAATCAAAATTTGATTATAACTTTGTAAAATCGCCTGCTTATGGATTTCTTATCAATTTCATTTGGAATTTGGTAAAACTTTCTTCGCAAAGTTGCAGAGAATTGAATTTCCTATAAAAAAATTGAGATTCAATTTTCTCGATAAAAGGGCTATTTATTATGAATTATTGAAGTTCCGAAGTTCCGAAATAATTGATTTTTGGAAGTTTAAAATATTTTTAATTACAAAAATGTTTTTTTCATTTTTGAAACTCATTTAACATGTGATTAGGAGGCTGAATTCAGATTGTTAGTGTGCGTATGAAGTTGTGGAAAAATTATAATATATTATATTAAATTTTCTACTTTGGTGTTCTAAGCAATTTCCTATAAATAGGGTGCTTAGGCTAGAATTGAAAATCACACCAGAAACTGAAGTTTTCTCTCTCTATATTATCGAGCGTATTCTTGTGAGTATTTTGAGTATACTTTGAGTATTGCTATACTACGCAAGTTCAAGTCATAGCCTATATCCTGTTTCAACTAGAAGTACTGTCTTTCGAGGTAAGGGATGTTATTTTATTCGAAAATGATATTATTTCTTCAATATCATTATGCCGAAATATTGGTTGGAAATTTTTATCAAATTTGAAACTTTTTCATGTCGGGGTTACTATTCATGAGTTACTATTCACGAGTTACTATTCACGAGTACTATTCAAGAAGCGTGAAGATATTTTTTTTGTGAAATTTCTATATTTTGGTGTCGGAGTTACTATTCACGTATACGGCACTATTCACGTATACGGCACTATTCACCGAAAAATGAAATTTCTTCTTTTTGTCCAAAATATCTATTCTGGATACTAGCTTTGATTGTATCCATGTTTTGATCATTCTAGAATTTTACTCCACTCTGATTACTTATGAAGTATTTTTGAACTTGGATTGTTTAAAATACGCATCCTTAATATTTGTTCTTTTGTTTCACTGGATTCGTTTCCTTTAAAATATTTTTCATCATCCTCAGTCCTAAATGATGATATTACTGAATATCTTTGGCCTGTAGTGCAAAGATGAATGATTTCTTGATGAATATCTTTGGCCCGTAGTGCAAAGATGAACAGGTGTTGAGATGAACATGACCAACTGATTAATATCTTTGGCCCGTAATGCAAAGATGAACAGGTGTTTAGATGAACATGACCAACTGATGAATATCTTTGGCCTGTAGTGCAAAGATGAATATTTGATTCCAGATATATATTGATTGATGTTACAGGATAAAATATCGACGATGAACTTTTAAATTCATATATAGAAGATAGTAGTTTGCATTCTCTATTTAACTCTTCTAATGAATTGTTGTTTCAAACTGCAGCTTGTTGATTTAAACCGTCATTGTCTATTGTATTCTACTAGATTTTTCCCTGCTTTGAAACTAACGATAATTTGTTGTATATTATCTTAGTCATAATATTCTTTACTGGGCTAGTTGAGCTCACCCTTTTCCTTTTTGTTCCATTTTTCTTCTCAGGAGGCGAGAATGTAACGAGTATGAGTCGGGGTATGGAATGATGGTTATAGAGAGAGTTGTTTAGTAGTCCTCACCATTTTTGTAAAATAATGTATAAATAATTGTGATGAGGATTTATTTGGGTATGTATATTGTCTAGAAGACAATAGTTGTATTTAAACTCACAGTATATATGTTGTCATATTTTGCACGACAAATGTATTAATAAAGTTGTAGTTATTTATGTACCATGTATTTGGCGACTCGTAATGGGTTTGATGGAATGGACCTATTTTGGGGCGCCACATATGGTGGTTTGGAGTCTTAATAGATGGAGGTTCCTCTTTGAATATCGACCATATGCCACCTAGGTGAAGACATCTCATGTGCCGTAGTGTCATAAGACCATCCAGGGTCAATACTGAGTATCTCTGGACACACATATATATGCATAACATGATACATGCATAACAGATAATGGATGGCAATATGATATAGGGAATGAAAAAAATGGTGCATACAATCCTAAATATATCATCATCTAATACATCACTTCTATACAAATTACCAAGACATGAAAATGGAGCACAAACGCCCTACTACTAACAGAGGCCTATCTAAAGATATAGCAAGAATGGGGAACAGCCACCCAATATCTAACAGAGGCCTATCAAAAGATATAGCGAGAATACATATCAGAAGAAGACAATGGTCTCGATGTCCACATCCTCAATCCTGTCCACCTGATGTAATTCCTCCTGAGTCACTGGATCTCTATCAACAGGGATGTCAGGCCTATAAAGGGGAGGATCTGCGCTGGCAAAACCAAATGGGTCGTCTGAAGGGCCAAAGACTTGAGCCGGAAGAAACAAATGTCTCCGCCTCTGCTGGATCTTTGCCCAAATGCCGAATAAATATCTTTGCCCGATCCAACTGCCGGGTCAAGCTATCAATCTGGGTCAGATGAGTCGGAGCTCGGACACAAGCCACCCAATCCGTCATCATCAAAGATCCTGGAAGCATGTCCCCCATAAACTGTGTAGCACGGGACTGGGCACCAATAGTGCGAGGGAGCCACCAGTGCTGGAATATCTCCTGAGTACATGGACCCTCAGATAAATCAAAATCGTCAACTCCCAACAATGGAATATCAATGGCGGGTGACTGTGATACATGCCAATGACGCCTAACAGGAGGCAAGATCGGTATACAAATCTCCCCTGTGGTGCTCCTAATAGCACGCTCTCCTAAATAGAGCTCCCAGCCTCCATCGTTGAAAAGAGGAAATCTTCGGGTGGAAATCAAATACTCTACTCCAGTAGGGTGTCCATCCTCAAAACCGATGATCAAATGATCCCCTGAATATGGAAGCCATGTGATGGCGTCGGCCGTCAGCAACTCCAGCTGCATATGGCAATGAGCGAAGCCCTCAGATACAGGGACCTCTGGCAAAATAGAATGATGCCATCGTCATCCTCGTGGATAGATATCAAAGCCTAACACACTCATAGGACGCAAACATGGAAGCCTCTCATAGGCCCAAAATTGCCAACACAATGGCAAAACATCTGCTATCAGTAAACACTCTTAACCTGTGAAAGGAAAAGACAAGAGAAATACTCACCAGCAGAAATCGGTAAAATCCTAGCCAAGCCTCGATCAAACCCTGTGAGCGCAAACGCATGCCCCGGAGGAAATAGGCAAAGGTGTAAGAGCCCAAATCGTACTCTCCTATACGGTCCACATCGCGTGTGGCGCTGACCAGCGCGAAAGATACCGTGGAAGAGTTATCTGCTATGAAGCAGCCTCGAATGGTTATCAAGAACAATCGCCGTAGAACACGATCCCTGATCCTGACATCATCAGGCATGGGCTCATTCAATAGCCCGCTCATAACATCTACGCTCAAAGGACCTGAACGGACAGTCCTACCTTTGAGCACACCCGCCGAAACACCTAACAAGAACCGGACGGTATAGAGGTGATATTCGCCATGCAAGGAACTGGCTCCCCTCCAAACTCCATACCTGTGATAAATCGCCAATCCATAGGCGTCATCATCACCTCGTAATCCAGCAGGTGGAGTGACTGAGTCTGATGAAACCATCGCTCAGACAATGCCCTAAGGTAACCCCAGGGACAACGACAGGGAAAGATAGAGAAAAATGCCCGAAATCCCCACTCATGCACTACTGTTCTATAATCAGGATGAAGCGCCTGGTACATGGAGTGGATGCTAAACCAGTTCCCCCGAGGCTGTATAAAACCTGGAACCTGCATGAAGCACAGATCAACATTAGGACCCTTTTAATCCTTATCAATAGGAAAGAAGGAAGATAAAGTCTAACGTCATACCTCGTTAGCATGCATGTACATCGATGGGTGTCTACCCAAATCACCTAGCAACTCTAGGTTCACCACCTGGATGCTCGGAAGCTCCCTATGAGGGATATGTATAGCAGGAGCGGGATCCTTAATATCCACCTCCTCGTCCTCAACGTCTGGAACCTCTACCTGGATGGGATTTAATCACGCCTCCATCAACCGACGAGGTCATGCGACATAATCTGGACGAGGCGCTTTCGTAAGCCCTCCGCCAGCACGCTTAGAGGCGGTCTCAGAAGAACTGCTTTCGGCTGATCCGGGATCCATAATATCTCGAACAAAAGTCCCCAAATCACCTCAAAAAGGGTGTGGTATTGCCTTACACAGTAGCTTTCTAAAATGCATTATATGACAATATGCATGCATGCATTTACTTTAATAAATAATAGAGTTAAAATGCATGACTACCCAATGCCTACATTTGGAAAAATTTCGCCATAGTCCCCTTTGAAAATAGGACTATCCACATGCGCACAGGTATGTCTAGGTGGCCATTCAGTAGCACACCTGCCCCAAAGTCATATAAATAATATATGCATTAAAAATCAAACTCATCATTCATAAGGCCAACCTCAATGCTAGGAGTATCTTGTCTTTCTACCTTTTGCTCATTGGACCTCAAATAGGAAAAAAATAACAGAAAAAGGTGCCAATTTGACTATCTCAGAAGTCAAAATTTTTCACATCATTATGTTCAGCATGGTTTAATACTAACATTTACTATGTTGAATATTTTTTATTAAGTCATTTGTGCATACATAATCACTACTATGTGTTTAGATGCATATCGTGCAATATCTCACAATCTAACGGACAGAAACTGGAAAAAAATACATGCATGCGTTACCAGGATAGTGTAGAACACTTGTACGGTGACAGAATTTGCAGAAAGCAGCCCGAACTCAGTAAATCTGGAAGTGGCTCGCGGTTATTCTAAAGTGAAACAAGTTGAAAGTTACTTGTGAAGTGAAGCTCTTTGATTTATCATCATCTGACGCTCGTCACAGCCCTACTGGTATGTAGAAAGTGCACCTACGGTACATGAGTAGTGCACTGCGCTCTCTATCTATGTGTCCCACCCCTCCGGCTCGGTCCAGTTCGACATGAAACGGAGTTCTTACGGGCTAGAAAGGTCAAATTGGGAATAAAAATGCCATGCGATTGAGCAAAACAACATACAATCCTGGTCTTCTCAGATGAGACTTTGAATCTGCACATCACTCATTGTTAGTCGTCTGAACACAAGGTATACTCTGCCAATGGCCTCAGTTGTCGCAAATCACATTCGACAATACCTTATATAGGTCCGATGCCGCCGACTCCGGGTCGTTACCCAACATGGATCCCCGACGGGGGTGACAATGTGAGTCCCCGACGGGGGTTACAACGTGAGTCCCCGACGGGGGTTACAACATAGATCCCCGTGGGGTTATAACACGCTCATCCGCTGACAATTTATCAACGAAGGTCAAGCGACCTTGACATTATTTCAAATTAGATGGCGTGTAAACCCATAGAAGCGTTGAGAACCGTTCAGTAGTTGTGTACATACTTATTCATCCCCAATAGGTCCCCGACGGGGGTTACAACGTATATCTCCGGTGGGAGTAGCAACGCATGCTCAGCCATTGACACACGTATCAACGAAGGTCAAGTAACCTTGACATCATTTCAGCGATAGCGTTTAAACCTGTCAAAGCTATAGAGATGTTCGAGGTTCTCATACCCAGATGCTCATATTCCCAAATGATCCCAAACGGGGTCACAATGCAATGCTCCGCTTGATCTACATCGTCGAGAAATGTCAAGCAACCTCGACGATATCCTCACGAGTTTCAAATTTTGTTATTCACACATCAACAAAGGCTGAGCAACCTTAATGAAAGATATCCCATAGGATGTTTCAAATTTGATTCACAAGTAAACGAAGGTCAGGCATCCCTGACAGCATTTGTTGTTGGCAGTAAATCCAATAGAATCATGATGTATTCTGGCGATACTAACCAGGAGAGGTCAACATTATCCAAGAGGATAGATGATGGAATATGTTATACACATAGTCAAAATAGATCAAGCTTTATCCCCACAGATCCCTTACACATAAGAGATACCCCTTCAGCATCAAGTCGTTATCAAGAACATGGGAATTTGGTGATAACTCGAACACCAATATCTTAACAGATTCGGCTTGCACATCAGATCTGGTCAGTATTGCCAATCCCCAGTTGAAGCAACAGAGAACCAGCAATCATCCCCAGCATGTTGGGCCACAACCCCGTACACATGCATCATACATTTGCATCATGTTGCTATCCTTATCACCATGTTTATCTTATTACGTTTCAAGTGTCTAGGATTCTTTATCCTACCCATGCATCGCCATGCATGAGTATGATAAAGAGGGGCATCTGTAGACACTCGAAATATTCTGTACTACTGTTACTAATATTGCAGGAGGACAGATTCGTCTTTTAAGAGAGAACCCTGAAAGACAATCCAAATCTATACCGGATACTACTAGAAGTTCAACTTTAACCCCGGATCGCATAATCGGGAGATAACAGTTTCAACCTCGATTTAACCCCGAGACCTGCAGATACAATCCTAACACACACACCGAGAAGACCGACATCTCTCGAGATAACCTTGAGGTATCCGGTCTCGCCCCAACCATGGGAATAGACACCAACATTGGTGATAACCCCAAGGAATGTAATTTCGAGAGATAACCCTAAAATGCTTGTTTCAAATGCCATCGGTTTCAATCTCTAAGCACTCACAACGAAATACACCGTGCAACACTACGGCAATCACATCGGGAAGACAGGCACACCTCAAAGATGACAATGAGGATCTTCAAAAAATGCAGCAGTCCAATTTCAGCGAAGTCTGAGCAACGTCTGCTTATCGGCCCAATCTGGCAGTAACATCGGTGAGGGGCAACATCGCCACCTCGTCCAACATGATGCCACGTCTCGTCTCTACGCAACAATGTCCCACAAGGCTAACCAATCCCGAGTGACTATTGTGCGGGGTAACGGATGAAAGTTGAAGCTTGAAGACCGGAGGGTATCGTCCCATCTTCAAAGACTAAGTACAAACTCTAATCCCATGTCATCGTACAACTCTCGACAACGGCGGTCCGAAATAGGTCTTGAATACCTCAAAACGGATGCCCAGATTGCACTTCTCTAAATCCAAGTGGACATTACAGGGCCTGAGTGCACGTACTTTGAGACGACCCAACTCGACAGAACCAGGCCGACCCGACCCACCTCTGGTACACCTGCGGCTAAGCCGTAGGTACACCAGTGGCACCTTTTGCCTATAAAAAAGAGGCTTGGGGTGCTGATTTTTAAGAGAAAAGACGGGGAAACCCTGCACAATTTGCTCTGCACTCGTCATACAGTGTATTATCCCACTTTCAAACACCTGTGAGCTCATATATAGCCTCTTTTGTACCCACAAAAGCCCAAGGTGTTACCCACTCTAAAGATATAGAAGCCCTTTTATCGATCCACCGTAAGCCTTCTCACACTTCTTAGAGTCTTTCTCTTCATCTTTGCACACACCCTTCTACACGCTGAGAGTCGTGTTGCTTGCTTTTGCCCTTTACTTGGTCCGTGGTTTCCTTCCATCAGATATTATATATATATATATATATATATATATATATATATATATATATATATATATATTGACTAACATTATCGAGTTATGCCTCGATTGAGCCTGAACTTGATGCGGGCGTTCCATCTTTTAATATATATATATATATATATATATATATATATATATATATATATATTAATTGTGCATTTGGACTTTGTTCGATGAGCCTGACTTGATGCAGTGCGTTTATTAAGCTTATATATATATATATATATATATATATACTTTTATATATCAACCGTGTGTTGGACTTTATTCAATGAGCCTAGACTTGATGCAGTGCGTTTACTCGCTTTTATATATATATACTTATATATATGAACTATGGTCGAACTATGTTCGATGAGCTTGAATTTTACATCCGTGCGTTTATTGCTTTCTTATATATATATATATATATTGTTTTGTCCTGCTCGAGTTCCTTCGTGGCGCTTGATAGTTTTACAACTTTTCTTTACATTTTGTCCTCGCTCGAGTTTACTTCGTGGCGATTGACCGCATTTATAGCTTTATTTACATTCTGTCACTTTGGAGTTTCGAGTTTCGGTTGGCCCGAATCGTATCTACATGCTTTTATTTATATTTCTGATCCCCCATGGAGGAGCTTCGTGGATGGTGATCTTGTTTGTATATATATATTTACCGCTTTTATATATATACCTGCTTATTGCTTTTATACAAATTAAAATATTCTGTGCGCCTAGGAATCATGTGATCACAGATTCATCTCATTGGATCTAGATTCGGTTCCTGTGATGGACATTTTCAGCTGTAAGCAGCTTGTAAATTATTTTGCGATGTCTATATTTCCTCAGATGGTTTCTTTACCCACGAGGAAGTCGGCATTATTTTTTTATATATATTATTTTCGCATGCGGATCGTCGCGTCGTCAAATAAAATCAATCCAAATTAGCCGCTCACTTAATAAAAATGGGAGTGTAAAAGGTCTTAATTCCTATTGAGTAGCGGCAGTTTGAAAAACCTCTTTATAAAACATCATTGCCATATCTTGCTAAAAACTGAATTTTTACATAAATTCAAATCCTGTGTATATAGGTTCGAAAGAGGCCTCGCACAACTTTCATATAACAGCACATTGACCCACACACACACACACAAATAATAGTTTCTTAAAAAAAGGCGGTCGTCGTGGTAACACGGATGTCGGGGGGTGCCTAACACCTTCCCCCCGCATAACCAAGTCCCCGTATATATGTGTCACATCATTGGGTCAATGTGCAAACCTTTTCTCGGTTGTGTTGGTACAACCATTTAAAAAACCAACTGGCGACTCTTAATAAATTCCATCATCGACATTATACATGTCGGACCTTTTTACTTATTTTTTCAAACAAATCTCACCTAAAATGAGAACACCAAAGAACAAGTAACGGAAAGGGACATCCAAAAATCCCGACGTCGACATAAATATATCAAAAGAAAATCTGAGATGTTGATCTCAAGATCATCCTACAGTAAAAAAGAACTCAATCTATGTCTATCCATTTGGACCAACCAGGAGCCACCTACACCAATCACACAAATCAAGCATGAGGATCGTCAGATCATTAAAAGAAAACACAAATTGATCATAGTCATTGGATCAAGCTTAATTGATCAAATAAAAAATTTAAAATCACCGGTCCAATCCTGATCGTTGATCATTTTTAGGTTAGTTATCAGCCGTCAGATCAGTTTAATTAACCTAAATATAAATAACAAATTATAAGTTTTTAATTAATTTTCTTTCTTTTCTCTATCCTCTGCTGAATTCTCTATCTTTCTCCCCGAGTCTCTCTCAAACTATAATCGAATTTTTGCAAAAATGCCCGATCTCTAGTTCAAATTCGAGAAATCTGAACCAATAAATCAATTCTACAGCATCGATTTAGTCTCTCTACCAATAAGTTTTTATTTTTATTTGGTTTTTGTTTCGAATCTCGTTTATTGTCAGATCCATACAAAAAATTTAAAAATCTTGTCATTTCTAAAGTTTTTTCCAGTGTCAATATATTTATCTTTTGTTGGATCTGTTATTTAGTTACATTTTTTGAAATAAAATTGATGATGGTTTTGTCAATTTCTTAGTTTGATAAACTCAAAATTTCTTTTCAATTCAAACCCTAATTTTTAAAAATTTGGTGACTCATTTTCTTTGTAGTCTGTGATCGAATGGATCTGATATCTAGGTTTTCTAAATTAGTTCTTATTTCATTCTTTTAATCTCAAATCATTTTCACTATGTTCGAGATCTGTCAAAAACCATAATTTTGTATATAAACCATCTTCCTCGCTTTAAACCTTAAAACGGGTTTTAATAACATAAATCTCATTCTTTAGATTTCAACACTAGAAACTTTCGATCTTTGAAATCCCTAATTCCTTTGGTGTATAAATTGTTTAAACCCTAATGTATTTTAAATACCTTGGTTGCTTACATCTTCCTATTTACACATCTCTTGAAGTCTGAAGATATAATTTAAATATATATGTATTTGACTACTGAGCTTGTAAATCTGTGGCTACGCCTTTTAGTATGAAACTCGCCTTCAGGTATATCTCTTTTATCTCCTCTCTTCTATACTTAAATGGTGTAATCTATCTATGTTGGGATTATCTCTCTCTTATCTTCTTTGTTTTTGGCTGCTAAGTTAAGGGTAAGTTTTTCAGTTCTTAAGTATGTACTATAACTATGACTCATCTTCTACTTCTAAAACTGTCATGTTGGAATATATCTATGATTACTGTGATGGGTTAAAAGTTCTAGGTTTATACCTCTGTATTTTCTCTTTTCTAAAATATTGTGCGAGTTGATTCATTTTATTGTTTACATTAGAATTTGTTGAGAGTATCTGCACCTCATATGATAAAATCTTGTAGTATTTATGAGTTATTTTTTATATATATAACATGCTGAACTTCTATCTATTCTATAAATTTTTTCAAGACATGAGGTCATAATAACAAATATTGAGCTATTTGGACTGGTATTTTCCTCCGTTAACTTTATTGACTTTCTGCTTTTTGAAGCATATATTAAATGAATTAGACAACATATTTTGCAACACTCTTTTATCTTCACACACTTTTTATACTTCTCTTTTGTCACAACAATCATATCTATACTTTATCTGCCTTATATGCCTACGTCTAATAAATGAGTACCTACTTCTATATGCATTAAACACTTAACCTATCACTTATCTCCTACTTCTATAAATGGCAAATACTCAATTTTACTGCATATACTCTTCATCTCTCTGTGTTTGTCTTTCATCTATCTACATCCTTATCTGTCTACTCTATTTTTTTATAAAAAAATGGACAAAGTATACTCTTCCAAATGAAAGAAGCTACCACTTCTTTCTAAGGTACACCCTGTTGCATTTGCACCACAGTTGCTCACTCTTTATACACAGGTCAAATATAGGCATTTAAGACACAATCTTACTCTTTGAATGAGTACTTCATTTAATATTTTTCCTGACTTATTTGAGAAAATCAAAAATGTGGGCTGGGAATGTCTTATCAATTTCTCAAATAGGCAACTTTATCCTACTCTAATTGCAGAATTTTAATCTCATATGACCTTTATTAGAAACTCAAGTGGTCTCTTAACTACTATCTATACTTACATACTTGATCATGAGTATATCATTATTGAACAATTTATTTTAAATGCATTACATCTTGGCAATAATGTGTTAGAACTTCCAAGGGTCAATGACTATATTAATCCTATAGGCATCTCTACCAGCAATTGTCTCACATTTACACATAATTTAGCCATAGTCACAGATCAATTAGTCCTTACTCAAATATTTAATAACGCATGCAAAGTTGGTTATTCCACAAAGATCAATTTCGCTAAAACTTTTAGACACAACATTATGTTTGTTAGAGAAAACAAACTTCTTCACCCTTTTGATTTGGAACTGATGAAATGTGTTTTGACTCAATATATGCCTTATAATATCCCCTATTTTCTACTAACTTCATTTGAGCGTTGTTATCATAATAATTGGTTGGGATATGGTCTTATTCTCACATTTATCTTTCAACATCTTGGTATCAATGTTATTAATCACCAAACATAGTATGTGCGAAGAAGTAACATTGTCTCACACCCTGAATCTTCCCCACGACCATTGATAATTTTCAAACCGAAACTACCGAGTCTCCACGAGTCTCATCTCGAATCTCTTGTAACACCCAAGAAAATCGATTAATTATAAAATAATTTTTATTTGAATAAATAATCAATAAAATTATAATATATGTTATTTATAAAGTGAAATAATGTCGTAGTATTCTGGCTACGTTATAGAATTAAGGTGTTTGAATTTCCAAGATGAAAATAAAAGCTTTCCGAGAAATTCTCCAAAAAACATTATTCATCCATTTCTGCTCGGGAATTATTTTTGAATTTATGGGAAATACGTAATGATAGAATGATAAGGAAGGATGGATTATGTAATAATAATTCATTAATGACAAACGTTGTTTTTTGTCTGTGTACTAAGTTCGAGAATGTTAAAGAAAGTGAAAATTTGAATAATGATGATCATATAATAAGAAAGTTATTATACGAGGTAATGAATACGAGTATAATACGAGGTATTATACAAGTATATATGAAAGATAATATAGCGTATATGATGAACGTTATACGAACTAGTATACGAAAAGAATATGAGGATTATACGTTAAAAGCTTAAGCCATTTGTAATGGACTAATAGGATTTGCTCATGTATTTGGCAAGCCCAAGTGAATTATTGTTAAGGCTCAAATATAAGTAATGCAATCCCAAAGTTAATTAAACCTAAGTCTGACCTAAGAACCGGACCCGTGGATAGAACCGATAGGTCAACGGGTGAGAAAAAACCCATGGGGCAACCCAAGTGGGCCCTTTATGGTGAGTCACGGTGATAAGTAGTTTATATACCTACTTATCTGGTATCTGTCACTTGAATTAGTTGTTTAAACTCATATTTCTTAGTTACTTTTCATGCATTTTGTGTTCATTTTGTAGATTATATATAGCGCCTCCGAATCCCGGTATGGATCCTGGTTAAACTTTTCTATAATTGTTTGCATGAAGATATAAACATAAATTGTTTATACATTAAACTTACATATTTTTCCCCAAAATTGAGTAACCATAACTTATACACAATCCATAAACTATCTAACACATAACAATACTAATCAAAACTACTTTTACAAATTAGCTGCACATTCTATCCCAAGCTGAACTTGGCATTATCCTTTTCCTGTATCCGAACGCATTTGCCTTATCTGCAATGTTTATCATGATATAGCAAGGGTGAGCATAAAAGTTGCCCAGCAAGTTTTAAAACAATTTAAAGATATATCATGATTGAAAGAGTCTGAATAATAAGCTGGCTATCCTTCACAGTGTATTTGTGAATTAGCATGAACAAAATTTTAACTGAATAGGTATTGAACAGGAACAATAATATATCAAGGACCAACTGGTAATGAAGGTGATCAGCCTTTCATACCTGACTTATACATGTAATATGTACAGAGTACAATTCAACATGGCAATCAGAAATGATTAACCATAAGCATAACCGAATGAAACCACTCTTAGTAGAGTTAAGTAAAAAGAAACTTGCTCGAACTGGTGATTACCGTAGAACGCAATATAATAAGCTTCATCCGAGACCTAATATTAATAATATAGATCTCCATATTAGAATAATATAATCACAAAGATAATACTATTATATATATACATAGAATAACATAAACACATAACATATAATCCTATCGATCATTATACACATAAGACATAGCATCAAGTCAAACTATTGCAAATCAGGAGTTGAAACCGATTACAATTCTATCATTCCGATGGTCTACAGTCGGACAATTCACGAGTTTAAGTTCAATTAAACTCGCTAAACACTAAACAATTATAATGTATAATTTTCTTATTAGTCAAGATAATTTTCATAGACTTACTGCAATAATTTTCGGATAATTATTACCATTTATCTCAATTTTTCGATCATTAATAACGTATTTAAATGAATTAAATACCACATAATTCCTTAATCATTAATATTTATTTAATACCAAATATTAATGAAATACATGTCACAATATTATAATATATTTATAATATATCAAAGTATTTTAATACTTTAAAATCACATTTATATGATTTTTAAACGATTAAATTCATTAATCGATAATTTATATTAATATTAAAATATTAATATTTTCATGACAAAATATCAAAAGTTATAGTTTATAACTTAAAAATATTTTTATAATAGTGAAATCATTTTTATATGATTTTTAAAGCATTAATTCTATTTTTCTATAATTTATCTAATATATTCATTAAATAAATTAATTACAATTAATAATAAATTATTAATGAAATTCATCACAAAATATTAAAAGTCATCAAAATAACTTCAAATATTTTCTAACACCATAATTTGATTTTTCATGAATTAAAACCATTTTTAAATAATTTATTTAATATTATAAATAAATAAATAAATACATTTTATATACCAAAAATACTAAATATTTTTGAAATATACTCAAAAGAATTAAAAACTAATTTTCGTGCTTTAAAATAATTTTTATAATTTATTATGTATTTTTAATAATTAAAAACAATTTTTTTCTATTTATTAAATAAAATAAATCATTTTTCGAAAATAAGTGTCGCTAAAGGGCCCTATAGCGACGAAACTGTCGCTATAGGAGTTCTTGAGCCTAAACCCAAAAACCACATCAAATTAGCTAAGGTAGGTTGTTTGACCGTATGTAGATCTGTGTTTGTAAGGTTTTCTGGGCTGAAATTCATCTTAAGATTGTAGTAAAAGTGAATGACTACCACCAAAAACTGATTTCTTGGCCATAACATATCACAACAATAAGATCTAAGCTCTGAAAAGTATTGTCAGATACCTATTCTTAGAATTCTGGGTTTACCAGATTCAAGGTACTTACTTTGATGCTTTATACTTTGGATTATATGAGTCGTTTATGTGATCTAAAGGCTCATTATTATAGAGGAGATATCCGGCTACAATAAAATATCAACATCTAGATCTAATAACAATATATAAAAGAAATCTTGGCTGGTCAAAGTAGTGATCAAGAATCGGATCTTGAACTTTCGGGTTTTCCGTAAAGTGCGTATAGTCGATCGGTCGCGCTATTCGACCGTGAATTTCTAAGATCCCGGCACAGATCCGGGTAAGATAATGACTTGGAAGTGTAGATCGCATGTCGACTACAACCTTAAAGCAACAACATGATCAAATAACATAACAAAAGCAATATTAAAGGCCTCAAAAGTCGTTGTCGAAATCTGAAATTCAGGTTTGCCCGAAAATGGTCTCTCATGGTTCGATCAACCATGTTTGACCATCTATAACGTTTGATCTAGAAATGCTATAGGCCTGATTCAAGTTCCAGAGTGAAGACAAAATAGCATACTACAGATTCAATACATAAAATAACACTAACACGTAACATACTGATGATCTATGGCCTCGACATATGGTTGTCGTGCCATTTTCAAATTTTTACGTAAATTTTAAAACTTCATTTTCGTGTACTTTGATGTTATGGATCCATGTTATTACAACCCGAGATCACTCAATAGCATCATAGTACACAACTTTAAACAATGAGTTACAACAAATAACATAAGATCAAAGGATTTCTAAGATTAGGGTTTTTACCACTTTTAGGCTTTGATTTTGATTCTGACTTCTTGAATCTATTCTTGACTTGCTAGATATGATATTATCTCGAGCTTCACACTCCTTTTCACCCTCATACCCGAATTTTAGAGAGAGAGATGGCTAGGGAGAAATTGAGAGTAAAGTGACTATTTCTCTCTTTAATTATTGATAATTATTGATGCAAATTAGAAATGGCTGGCATTTAGGGGCTGATATGCTGATGTTATAGCCAATATATAAGTTGCAATTATTGACTTGCAAGATATGGTAGGATTCTCTAGCAATAATTCACCAAATGGGACAAAAAGGGCATTTTGGTAATTTTACTTTTAATTTTAAGGGCATTTTAAATATTGGCTACAACCCTTAGGGTTTGACTATTAGGGTTTGACCATTAGGGTTTGACCATTAGGGTTTAAACCTAAGGTTCTCAAAAATCAATTTTCTGATATTTTCAAATTTAGGTTTTCTAAATAGAAAATTAATATCTGTAAATTATAATTAGGATTTTCAAATTATATTCTAATTTCCCAATTATAAATTATTATTGACAATTAGGATTAAATAATTCCTAATTAAAATTACTAATTTAGCAATTAATTCCATAACCGTACATTAGGGTTCCTGACAGAACAATTAGGGTTTTAAACCATAAAATTAGGGTTTCTTATAAATTGCAAGAATTTTCTAACTGAACGTTGACGTTCTAATAATATTAGGGTTCAACTTTGATAAAATTTATCTGGTCAACCCTTGACCCTTAACCACATTTTGTACAAATAAATGACCATATACATAGATCATATTCACATATAGTCATAATCCTGAATAATTCATCAAAATCGTTCACAGAATTTTGAAATCCTCAAAACTCCTTCCCAAAAATATCAAACGCATAAACTTATTTTCTGTCTAGGTTTATTATTTAACATTTATTCAATAATTTAAGATTTAAATAATTTTTCTAAATTATTGGGTCGTCACATTATATGCTTGGGAGTTGTGTGAGCGACTATTGGTATGAAATCACAAAGAATTGGTATTAAATCGCAAAGAAAAGCAATCCAGACATCGTTTATGCTTTCATGTTTATTGATAAGTGGGTTTTATACCTACTTATTGAGTACCAATTCACGCGAACTATGCCTATCTCAAGTACATTTTAGTGTGTTTTAGTTGCATTTTATGTTAGTTTGCATTGCATATACTTAAAACTCCTTTTGGTGAAAAGTGCAGAAACGATCTAATTTGGTGGAATTAGAAGGCATGAGGCAAATGGATACATGAAGCGAGGCACAAGTCGTGATATGTGTGGCATGAGGGTCAAGAAGCAGAAGACTAAGCTGGATGGATGAAGGAAGGAGCGGTAGAATGGATCGGTCTGGCAGACAAACAAAAACCCAAAGTGCGTAAGTCGCATGTGATCGTGACAAGATAAGCATGGTAACGCGCTCCCTCGCGAGAACCTGGCTAGAGATCATGACACACTGCAAGTTGCGCGCCTGCACGAGGAGTACACTGGGGGAGCGCGCGGCCGCGCGTGATGCTGATTTATGCTGATTGGTTTTATTTTAATTTTTAATTAAAAGGGTTGTAATTGGTTTTTAAATGAAATCTGACTGGTGTCAGAGGAGGAATTATTCAGAATTATTCAGTTTTATGTATTTTCATCTTAGAATTAGGGTGTACACTGGGAGAGAGATTCCAACGTAGAAGGAAGCCGAAACTCTACTCTTCTACTCCTTCTTAGGATTTTCTACTAGTGTGGATATTTTATTAGTATTTTTGCTGGATTTATATGAGGAGTTGAACGTTAATAGTGGATGATATTCAAAGAATTGGGTTTGATTGTTTCTATCTTTCAATTGCTTGCTTATTAGCCATGTTTATCTTTGATCCCATAATGGCTTTTGGTTCAGTCATGAACTAAACTCCATTATGGGATTCTAACGGATTATAATATATAGTATGATTGCATGATTAAATGCTGGATTGATTTACATATCATTTGGGATTTTGATCATGATTGTTTTTTGCATATATGAATGCTTAATCACCATTCATTTTAGTACTTGTATGGAATTGATAATGAACATGCAAGTATGGATTATAATCATGATAACATGCGTATATATAAATTTGTTTTTATACGGGCTTGTGTATTTCGTGAACCGGATAGACATATACTATTTCATCGTATGAGTTAGAATAAGATCTTGTGCTTAAATTCAATATAATTGCAATTTCACATCGACATATAGTGATTTTGGTTATATTGATAATTACATAGAGTTTATCTCTTGTGGATGATGTGTAAGTAGGTCATAGTGCATTGAAAAATGGTTATAACTCTTTTAGTGCTTTTGGCTACTTTCCTATGATATGTGAACGAGTCTTGCATGATAGTGGTGATTAAATGAAGTATTAAATGAAGTTAGGATCTCATTACTTTCAGATTTGATTTATTACATCTTATTTATTGTTTTAGTTGTTATTTGCGATTAGAGTAACAAACCAATCATATTCATTAGTTTGAGCATATAAATATAGTGATTTTGTCTTTCATCATTTTCATTAGTGACATTACGGTCATTTCATTATATATATATATATATATAGTTAAGCTTTTCAAATGAATCGGGAAGAAGCGAACTAAGAATCGAATCGACTATAGCGACGGTTTTTTCGTCATTATAAGCATAAAAAATCGATTTTTATACTATAACTAGGAAAAAATCGTCATCATAATCGGTTATTCTTAGTTGCGTGTTATATGTGTGTGTTTGTAAGTTAACTTATAGCAAATGGTGGCTATAAGCCAAATTTTTTACAACACCGATTTGCAAGATTTGTCGGCGAAATTTTAAGGGAAAAAAGCAAGAAAATAAAAGACCTTAATTTTGCAACACACAAGATTTTGAATAACTTAACTATGGAGTATGGATCGGCATGATCGGCTGATCTGAAAGTGATAGGAAATAAGAATTTATGAAACTTACTTGCTTCTGCCTGGTCCGAGGTACAAGGAGAAGAGCAAAGAGAGGAGCATAGGTCTCTGAAGGAATATTCCATGCCCAATATTAATGGACTACAGTCTAGCATCATCAGACCAGCGATAGCAGCCAATACGTTCGAGATAAAAACAGGAACTATTTAGATTGTACATAATTCAATACAGTTTGGGGGTGCCGCTACAGACGATTCGAATGAACACCTGTTAAGCTTCATCAAAATTTGTGATACATTCAGATACAACGGTGTGATGGAGGATGCTATCAGACTAAGGCTATTCCAATTCTCATTGAGGGATAAAGCAAGAAGTTGGCTACATTCTTTGCCAACGGGATCTATAACAACATGGGAGGACTTAGCACAAAAATTCTTAGCCAAGTTCTTCCCAATGGCTAAGACTGCAAAGATGAGGACAACTATCTCTCAGTTTGAGCAACAATAGGGCGAGTCCTTATATGAAGCATGGGAAAGATATAAAGAGATGCTGAGAAGTGTCCACATCACGGTATTCCAGATTGGATGGTGGTCAAAACATTTTATAATGGATTGGGATGGTAGTCAAGACCGATTGTAGATGCAGCTGTAGGAGGGGCATTATGGGCAAAAAGCTATGAGGAAGCCTATAACCTTATCGAGACAATGACATCAAATGATTTTCAGAATCCTACATCACGGATGCCACAACCCAAGGCTGCAGGTGTGTTGGAAGTAGATGATATCACGCAGTTGTCAGCACAGATGGCATCCATGGCAGAGAAAATAGATACATTAGCACAAGGTAAAACGAAGATGGTTGCCTTCGTATATGAGATCTATGCGGGGTCACACTCGACAGATCAATGTGCTATCACTCAGCCTCAGTCATGCGATGTGAGCAATTATAGAAAAGGCTAAGGTCAGCTTTGAACACATACCACCCCAACAACCCGAAATCATCGAATCGCCAAACAAATAATCGGCCAATCACAACCAAAATAAGACCACAATTTAATCCTAGACCACCTCTTCCGCCAGGATTTTCTCAACAACAACAACATCACACTCCCGTTGTACCTCAGCAAGAAAAGAAATCAGAAATGGAGGAGATGATGATGAAATACATGGCAAATACAGAGGTTATGATCAAAAGCCAAGCAGTGGCTATTAAGAATCTGGAAACTCAGATGGGGCAGATGGCGAACATGCTTACAAACAGTCCCCAGGGTTCATTGTCGAGTAATACAGAAACAAATCCACGAAGAGACGGGAAGGAACAGTGTCAAGCTATCACATTGAGATATGGGAAAAACACTACAGACACTGCAAGTCACGCTCCCGCGCCCAATTGCACTAAGAAGGTCGCATACGATCATGAGGTAGTAGAGTAGGTGATTTGTTGAGGAAAAAATCGGAAAAGTCGATGTTCATCGGAAGAGAAAGATAAAGCAGGTTCAAAGGGGAAGCTTAAGAGTTCAGTACCACCAATTCACCTGCAAGTTCCATATCAGCAAAGATTAAATAAGAAAAGGGAAGATAAGCAATTCAACAATTTCTGGAGGTATTCAAAAAGCTGCAAATCAATATACCTTTCGCCGAGGCATTGGAACAAATGCAAATCTATGAAAAGTTCATGAAGGGTATACTATCAAGGAAGAGGAGATTAGACGAATTTGAGGCAAGAGCCTTGATGAAGAAGAATGCGGTGAAGTACTTGACAAAAGTTACCTCCATTTGAAGGATCCAGGCTGTTTCACAATCCCGTGCACAATCGGGAAGATGAAGTTTGAAAAGTGTTTATGTGATCTTGGGGCAAGCATAAATTTGATGCCCTTGTCAATATTCAATCAGTTGGGATTACCGGAGCCAAGGCCAACAAACATTGCATTACAGTTAGCTGACAGATCCATCACATATCCACGGGGACTTGTTGAAGATGTCTTGGTGAAGGTGGACAAATTTATCTTTTCGGCCGACTTCATCATTTTGGATTACGAGGAAGATAAAAATATACCAATCATACTGGGAAGACCATTCTTAGCCACAGGAAAGACTACTATAGATGATGTGCGAAGGGGAACTCACTATGCGTGTTCATGATCAAGAGGTCACCTCTTCAAAGCTATGAAGTTTCCAGCAGATGAAGAGGAATGTTTCCTGATTGATTTGTTGGATCAAGTCGTAAATGATGAAGTACAGAGTCTAGTGGATGATGAACCTTTGAGGAGTGTAATTGCTGAAAATTCAGATTTGGAGGATGAGGAACTTGACAAACTTGTGCAATATCTGGATACCACTCCAAAAGTCAGAAAATTCAGAACACCCGTTGAGCCATTGACAAGAGCTGGAGAATGCTCAGTAAAATTAAAGCTATCTCTTGAGACACCTCCAGAACTTGAATTAAAACCACTTCCACAACATCCCAAGTACGCATTTTTAAATAAAGATTTAAAGTTACCTGTGATTATTTCTTCTGCATTAACATCTTTTCAAGAAGAAAATTGCTACGAGTTCTTCGGAGTTCAAATCGACTATTCTTTGGACCATATCTGATATCAAAGGGATCAGCCCTTTGTTTTGCATGCATAAAATCATGATGGAAGATGAAAGTAAGTCGTCGGTTGAGCAACAAAGGAGACTTAATCCGATAATGAAAGAAGTGGTTAAGAAAGAGGTACTAAAATGGCTGGATGCGGGCATAATCTATCCGATTTCGAATGTTTCATAGGTGAGCCCAAAGGCAAAGTGTGTCACGAAAAAAAGGTGGCATGACCAATGACTAATGAGAATAATGAGTTGATTCCAACACGAGCAAAGTGATAGGGTGTCCTTCGGTTGTATGTCTGATGCTCTAGCCACCTTTCAGAGATGCATGATGGCTATATTTTCAGATATGGTGGAACAGAATGTAGAAGTATTTATGGATGATTTCTTATTCTTCGGGGACTCATTTGATCTATGCCTTGAGAATTTGGTGATGGTTTTGAAGCGGTGTGTTGAAACAAATCTAGTACTGAACTTGGAAAAATGTCATTTTATGGTACAAGATGGAATCATACTGGCACACAAAGTGTCAAAAAAGGGACTCGAGGTAGATAGGGCAAAGCTAGAAAATATAGAGAAATTGCCACCACCTACTTCGGTAAAAGGTGTTCGCAGCTTTCTGGGACATGCATGTTTCTACCGTAGATTCATCAAGGACTTCTCCAAGATAACTAATCCATTATTCAGTTTATTGGAGAAGGATGCTCAGTTTAACTTTGATGAGGCTTGCGTGTCAGCATTTGAGCACCTAAAAGGAAAATTAACATCAGCACCAATTATTACTGCACCAGATTGGGATTTGCCATTTGAGCTGATGTGTGATGCCAATGATTATGCCGAAGGGGCTGTTTTGGGGCAGACGAAAGAGAAGATGTTTCATGTTATTTATTATGCCAGCAAGACCCTTATAGATGCATAGTTAAACTACACCACCACAGAGAAAGAGTTATTGGCAGTGGTGCACGCCTTTGATAAATTTTGAGCATATTTGATCGGCACAAAGGTGATAGTGTATACGGATCACGCATCAATTCGAAATTTAGTGGCGAAGAAGGATGCCAAACCTCGGTTGATCAAATGGATTTTATTACTGCAGGAATTTGATTTGGAAATCAAGGATGTGAAGGCATCGAAAACCAAGTGGCGAACCACTTATCTCGACTTGAGAATCCGGAAAGGGAGGCAGATGACAAAGTTTTAATCAATGAATCCTTTCCAGATGAGTAGTTGTTTATGGTGAAAGGGGAAGTGCCATGGTTTGCAGACTACGCAAACTATTTGGTGAGTAAGATGCTACCTTCTAATTTGGTGGGTTATCAAAAGAAGAAATTTCTGCATGATGTCAAATGGTGTATATGGGATGAGCCTTATTTATTTAAACAGTGTTCTAATCAAGTGATAAGAAGGTGTATTTCGTATATCGAGACCGAGGGGATTCTGCAGGATTGTCACTCTACTGTGTATGGAGGTCACTATGGTGGTGAAAGAACAGCGGCTAGAATACTACAAGCCGGATTCTACTAGCCGACAATTTTCAAGGATGCATATAGTTTTGTCCAGCGGTGTGATAGATGTCAGCGAGTGGGGAACATCTCTAAAAGGAATGAAATGCCATTGAATACAATCATGGAAGTAGAAATTTTTGATGTATGGGGAATTGATTTCATGGGGCCTTTCTTTTCTTCCCTGAAAAATCTCTACATCCCGCTTCAATCGTAGATTATGTCTCAAAATGGGTAGAAGTGGCGACTCTTCCGACAAATGATGCCAAGGTCGTCCTCGATTTTTTACACGTAAGTATCTTCACGAGGTTTGGGACTCAGGGGTTATCATCGCGATTTAAGGCGGTCACTTTTAACAATGTGCGATTCTGACTTTGTTGGCTAAATATGGGGTGAACCATCACATTGCTACAGTGTATCACCCACAAACGAATGGCCAAGCTGAAGAATCAAATCGAGAAGTTAAGAGAATCCTGGAGAAAGTTATGAATCCCATAAGGAAGGACTGGTCATTGAAGTTGGATGATGTAGTATGGGCTTATAGGACGGCATATAAGACGTCGTTCGGTATGTCACCTTTTCAGCTCGTGTATGGAAAAGCCTGCCACCTTCCTATGGAGCAAGAGCATAAAGCATATTGGGCAATTCGAAAGCTAAATTTTGATTTGAAAGCTATCGGGGAGAAATGCCTACACCAACTCAATGAGTTGGATGAATTCAGATTACAGGCATACGAGAATTCGAAGCTGTATAAGGAAAAAGTGAAGAAATAACATGACCGAAAAATCATTGAGAGAGCATTTGAACCGGAACAAAGGGTTTTTCTTTATAATTCCATACATAAACTTTTTTCCCGGGAAGCTGAAATCGAGGTGGTCAGGACCATTTACAGTGAAAACTATTTTTTCGCATGGCGCAATTGAAGTATTCGATACGTTGCCAGATAAGCCTTTTAAGGTGAACGGACAGCGCTTGAAGAATTACTTTGGTGGTGAGGTAGACAGACAAAAAGTCGCCTAAATTATTTCTTTGACATAAGCATCAAAGACAATCAAGCTAATTGACTATAACTTAGCGCTTGATGGGAGGCAACCCATTATCTCTATCTTTATTTTCTTTTTATTTATTCAGTAGTGTATTTAGCTAGTTCATCTTTATTTCATTCGTAATAGAGGGCTATGTGAGCATAAGTGAGTGTGTAATAGAGTCTGCATGGGACATTGTTTTAGTATTGTATGGAATCTACTTGTTCGATTATGCTTATTCCGTAATTGACACATCGATATGGGTAAATGGTGTCTTGCATGAATCTTCAAGTGAAATCTCACCGTAATCGGTTTGGGAGTAAACTTCGATGAGTGCAGAAGCGTGGTCGATGCTTACCCGCGGGCAAGCTATGATTGTATACAAGACCGCACTACACATCTTAGACCAAGAATGCCACTCATGGCGCTGAAAACTATTGCAAGGAAGCGCGCCATGACATGCCGACACAATGAGACGTGGAATTTTTTTTAAAGTTTGAAAACCGAGTCATGGTTTAATTGGGTCTCTTAGCTGATATAATAGAAGCGTATTCTTCTATTCTCCCATAATCATAAGACTCCTCAGCTCTCAAAAAAGTTCATACCCACAAATCTCTCCCCTGGCATAAATCTAGGGTTCTGCTTGGGTTGTGTAGTAGTCAGTTTGGAGGTACGATCATCAAGCAATTCATCGGCATTCTCTCTATCATCCGCATATGGGACCAAAAAGAGAACGCTTAATCTCCATGTCTTTTTCATCAACATCTTCTTCCAATAAGCAAGAAGAGGATTTCCTGGACCAGAGTAAATTTTATCAGTTTGGAGGCCCAGCAGGACTATTATCGGAGTGTGGCCAAATCTTTTGTAAAGGAAAGGGGACTTCTACCTGAGAAGCAGGATGGCCAACTCTGGTAAATGATACGAAAAAGAGGCTGGGTTGGCTTGACTGCATCTCCTATTCCTATCCCCATGGGGATTGTTCGAGAATTTTATGTGAATGCTAAGGAGATGATAATAGCAGGAATAACGTTGGTTCGAGAAGAAGAGCAGGTGGATTTTCGACCTCCAGCGATCATAGCAGTTTTCAACATATATGACGCACCACCCACCGAGGTCTGCCAATTGGATAGACGGTGCACATTTAGAAACGGATCTAGCAGTAGTGATTACTGAACTGTGTATTCCGGGCATCAAATGGAAGTATAAGGCAGGGACAATTGAGCCGAAATCTTTTCCATCGTTCGCCTTGAATTGATATGCCCAAGCATGGAACCTTTTTTATCTGCGCAAGTTAGTTCCATCAGCTCACCACAATGCAATAACCACTGAGCATGCTATTATTTTGTGGGGCATCATCAAAGGCAAGAACATTGATGTAGGCCATTTAATTCATCAAAACATGCTGCGTTATATGCAAGGGAGCAGAACTGGGACTATTTCGCATGCATCTGTAGTAGCCATGCTCTGTACCCAACAAGAAGTCCAATGGAATAATGAGCAGCTGCAGCACCCAAGCCACGCCATCACTCATGCTACTATTGCCAAGTTCAAGGATTGGACGGGTGGTGTACCACACCAACACAGACTATGATTTATTATTCAACCTACTTTTCCAGAGCCACCACAGCAACCCCCTCAGACAGATGAGGCAGGCTCGTCCACGCAAATATATGCCACCCATGGTGATCGCCAGCTCTGAAGGTTAGAGCGGAAAGTCGATGTTATGTACGATAATCTGGGCACGTTTGCAACGGGACTCACGAGGGCCTTGGCCGAAGCTTTTGTGCAGTAAGGAACGACGCTGGAATGGCCTCAATTTGGAATAGCAGCGCCATATCCACCACCAGATTCACGACCCGAGGAGGGTGGTAACACCGATCATTAGGGGAGTTTTTCGTTACCCTTTAACTTCATTCAATGGGGAATTGAATATTATAAGTTTGGGGGTATTGGGGTAGTAGTGTAGTTGCATGTAGTTGAGCATGATTAGTTTAATTCTTTAGTTTTGGTATGATTAGTTTAATTTTTGTAGTTTTTGCATGTTTAGTTTAAAATTTTGCATCATATAGTTATTTTTGCATATATACTTGCATGTTCATATTTAGTTTGCATATCTTACAGTTCTTGCCGTATAGAAATTTTGTCTAGCCGATAATGATAGTGAATTTTTAAACGATTTTTGAGTATTTTGGATAATATGAGTTGAGATATAATGTTTTACACAATGCAATTCATAATGATGTTTAAATGCTTTCGGTTTGCACGAATGTGTTCACAATCACTTGTAGGTATAAGAAGGATGTGTTGCACTGCTCGATAGAAAATGTAGTTTTAAAAAGGGAAATATGTGGAAAGTGAACTTAGACGGTTTATAACATTTATTTTTAAAATTTGGGAAAACATGGGTATCTATGTATAAAAAAAAATATAGTAATAACGTGACTAGTCTTATTTCGGGGCCCTGACTACTTGAGTAAGTACGCCCGAGGGGATTGTCTCTACACCTAGCGCCCTAAGGTCTTTCATGGTCTGGGAGTCGTTGGTTGAAAGCTCGCTAAGGGGTAGCAGTGTTGCCTAATGGAGTAAGACATTGTACAGTCATGTGGAAAAAAAAGAAGAAAAAGAAAAAGAAAAGAAAAATAGCAATAAACACCGCGGGAAAGTGCAAAAATCGTCCTCGTGAGTAAAAATAAAGCAATTAAGCCCATTGTTGAACCTCGCTTTGTTTTGATATGTTGGAATAGTCTTTGTTGTATATGTATACATGAATCTTGATTTAAACTATAATTTTTTGTTTTGAGCAATATAGCATGAGTATTCTTCACTTAAATCAAGTTTTGGTGAATATAACACACACACACAGCATATCTATAGCATTTATGAATTATCCAAGTGTATGACATTATGCCTACAGTTTGGTTTGAATCTAGAAAAATTCGCTAAGGCAATTTGGACTGAATTTCTGTGATAGCTGGACAATGTGAGATTAGTTGCATCATAATTTAGTTACATAGTAATATAGCTGTATTTTCACTATTCATTAGTATGCATTGCTTGAGGGCAAGCAACAGTTCAAGTTTGGGGGTATTTGATAAGTGGGTTTTATACCTACTTATTGATTACCAATTCACGCGAACTATGTCTATCTCAAGTACATTTTAGTGTGTTTTAGTTGCATTTCATGTTAGTTTGGTGGAATTAGAAGGCATGAGGCAAATGGATGCATGAGCGAGGCACAAGCTGTGATATGCGTGGCATGAGGGTCAAGAAGCAGAAGACTAAGCTGGATGGATGAAGCAAGGAGCGTGAACGGATCGGTGAAGCGGCGAACAAGAACCCAAAAAAAAAAAGCCCATGATGACCATTGGCAGGACAACTTATAACGGTAAGCGGCGCGTGAGAACCCCTCTCGGAGATCATGACACACTACAAGTTCTTGCCTTGCCATGGAGTACATCGGGGAGCCCTTGCTGCACGCACATGCGATCTTGATTATCTTGATTGGTTTTATTTTAATTTTTAATTAAAAGGGTTGTAATTGGTTTTTAAATGATATCTGACTGGTGTCAGAGGTGGAATTATTCAGAATTATTCAGTTTTACGTATTTTCATCTTAGAATTAGGGTTTACACTAGGAGAGAGATTCCAACGTTGAAGGAAGCCGAAACTTTACTCTTCTACTCCTTCTTGAGATTTTCTAGTAGTGTGGATATTTTATTAGTATTTTTGATGGATTTATATGAGGAGTAGAACGTTAATAGTGGATGATATTCAGCAATTGGGTTTGATTGTTTCTATCTTTCATCTTTCAATTGCTTGCTTATTAGCTATGTTTATCTTTGATCCCATAATGGCTTTTGGTTCAGTCATGAACTAAACTCCATTATGGGATTTTGTGACACCCCCAAATCTGGGTACTTCGATTCCACGGGATTTGGTGTTCACTGTACAAATATCATCTATCTATCTACCCATAATAAATTCAACCATACAATAGATAGAAATAAAATCTTCCCCTTATGGGGTTACAACATCTGAATAATAACATAATCCCAAGTTAACACTAACCTTAAACATCTGTGCGGAATCATAAACAATTAAGTCTTAAACAACATCATTAACTTAATTCTTAAACAAATACATCATTATATAAAACAACAAGTGTACAACCCCAATTTTTTGAATAAAGATGAATTTTCTATAAATATTATTTTGAATATTATGGAGTGAAATTGATATAATGTTATAGTTGTGGGTAATATTTATAAATTTTGCAAAGTATGCATGTTGTTATATAATATTCGATTGGTCGGGGAATATTCGTTTTAACAGGAATATTAAATGCAACGACATTACAATCATTGGTGGACTCCACAACGGAATTATTATCGGATTGAGAAAATGACAAAAATACTTTATGAAAATAACGGCGGAAGTTTTACTGATTAAGTGTTGAAACACCCGATGTTAAAGAAATGCGATGTCTGGCGTGGTTGCATAGTAGCACACAGATTAATTATTGATTCTTCGTGATAAGTCATTAATGTAATAATCTGAAAAATCTTTTATATAAAGCGAATACTTTCATAAAGTTATTTTTAAATAGATTATATTATATTCTATTATGCATAGTGTTGCATAGTGTTTGCATAGTCTTTTGCATAGTAAATCTTTTTATATAAAGCAGAATACTTTTATAAAGTTATACATTTTTATTAGACAATAATTAGAATATATTATACAATCGTTTGCAATCCATCTTGGGAGTACCAAAATGTATCATGATCTTCGATATACATTTTGGT